>JASXTE010000002.1:2820000-3142582 GCA_030280995.1 Hemileia vastatrix | reverse complement strand
TCCCAGTTCCCAGTTCCCCTTTCCCCCCTCTTTCTCTCTTTCCCCCCTCCTCCCTTCCTCCTTCCCCTCCAAAATCAAACAAACAAACAAACAAACAAACAAACAAAAATAAATAATTAATTTAAAGAAACCCCATGATAAAGAATGAAAAAACTATCTATTCCTTTCCAACTTCTCTTACTTTCATAACTTCTCACAACCATCTTCATAACATCATGATCAAAAAAAACAACTTTTCTAATAATAAAATTAATCAAGATAACTAACTCAGAAGAGTCTATCCAATATGATAAACTTAAGTAAACTTAAAGTTTTTCAAACCCACTTAAACTATCCTTTCATCCAATCAACCACCTAAAAAATCATCTAAAAAAACCACCTAGCCATCCACCTAACCATTCTCCCAACAATCTTTTCACCCACCCACCCACCCACACACACCCAAAAATAAAACCTCAAACACCTCACCTATCCCAACCTGAACCCCCCTCCCACCCCCTCCCACCTACCCATTCCAAGAAATTAACACCCATCAAAAAAAAAAAAAAAATTACCAACCAACCAGCTAGATAAACACAAATAAACAGAAAGTTGTTCATACTTTACTTGAGTTTTTGTTTCATCTTACTAACCACCTATCTATCCTTCCACCTAATCACCCATCCATCCTTCAACAAATCATTCCACCCACCCACACCCAAAAAACTTTAAACACCTCACCTAACTCAACCAGAACCCCCCTCCCCCTCCCACCTACTTACTCCAATAAATAAACACCCATCAAAAATATTAAAATAAAAATAAAAATAACCAACTAACTGGATAATCAAAAATATACTTTAAGTTGTTCATACTTTACTTGATTTATCCTTTCATCTAATTAACCACCTATCTATCCTTCCACCTAATCACCCACCTATCCTTCCAACCATCTTTCCACCCACCCACACCCAAAAAAAACTCAAACACCTTACCTAACCCAACAAGAACCCCCCCCCCCCCACCTACCCATTCCAATAAATAAACACCCATCAAAAAAATGAAAAAAAAAATAACCAACTAACTGGATAAACAAAAATATATATAAAGTTGATCATACTTTACTTGATTTATCCTTTCATCCAACTAACTACCTATCTATCCTTCCACCTAATCACCCACCCATCCTTCAAACCATCTTTCCACCCACCCACACCCAAAAATAAAACCTCAATCACCTTACCTAACCCAACCCAAAACCCCCTTCCTACCCCCTCCCACCTACCCACTCCAAGAAATTAACACCCATCAAAAAAAAAAAAATTACCAACCAACCAGCTAGATAAACACAAATAAACAGAAAGTTGTTCATACTTTACTTGAGTATTCCTTTCATCTAACTAACCACCTATCAATCCTTCCACCTAATCATCCACCCATCCTTCAACAAATCATTCCACCCACCCACACCCAAAAAACTTTAAACACCTTACCTGAACCAACCAGAACCCCGCTCCCCCTCCCACCTACTTACTCCAATAAATAAACACCCATCAAAAAAAATAACAATAAAAATAACCAGCTAACTAGATAAATGCAAATGAACATAAAGTTGTTCATACTTTACTTGATTTATCCTTTTATCTAATTAACCACATATCTATCCTTCCACCTAATCACCAACCCATCCTTTCAACCATCTTTCCACCCACCCACACCCAAAAAACTTTAAACACCTCACCTAACCCAACCAGAACCCTGCTCCCCCTCCCACCTACTTACTCCAATAAATAAACACCCATCAAAAAAAATTAAAATAAAAATAAAAATAACCAACTAACTGGATAAATGCAAATGAACATCAAGTTGTTCATACTTTACTTGAGTATTCCTTTCATCTTACTAACCACCTATCAATCCTTCCACCTAATCACCCACCCATCCTTCAAGCCATCTTTCCATCCACCTAAACCACCCACACCCCCAAAAAGAAAACCTCAAACACCTCACCTAACCCAACCAGAACCCTGCTCCCCCTCCCACCTACTTACTCCAATAAATAAACACCCATCAAAAAAAATTAAAATAAAAATAAAAATAACCAACTAACTGGATAAACAAAAATATACTTTAAGTTGTTCATACTTTACTTGATTTATCCTTTCATCTTACTATCCACCTATCTATCCTTCCACCAAATCACCCATCCATCCTTTCAACCCATCTTTCCACCCACCCACACCCAAAAAGAAATCCTCAAACACCTCACCTAACCCAACCCAAAACCCCCTTCCTACCCCCTCCCACCTACTTACTCCAATGAATAAACACCAATCAAAAAAATCAAAAAAAAAATAACCAACTAGATAAACGCAAATGAACATCAAGTTGTTCATACTTTACTTGAGTATTCCTTTCCTCCAATTAACCACCTATCAATCCTTCCACCTAATCATCCACCCATCCTTCAACCCATCTTTCCACCCACCCACACCCAAATAACCTCAAACACCCCATCTAACCCAACCAGAATCCACCCACCCCCCACCTACCCACTCCAATAAATAAACACCCATCAAATAAAATAACCAACTAGATAAACACAAATAAACATAAAGTTGTTCATAATTTACATAATTTATACTTTCATCTTACTAACCACCTATCTATCCTTCCACCTAATCACCCATCCATCCTTCAACAAATCATTCCACCCACCCACACCCAAAAAACTTTAAACACCTCACCTAACTCAACCAGAACCCCCCTCCCCCTCCCACCTACTTACTCCAATAAATAAACACCCATCAAAAAAAATTAAAATAAAAATAAAAATAACCAACTAACTGGATAAACAAAAATATACTTTAAGTTGTTCATACTTTACTTGATTTATCCTTTCATCTTACTATCCACCTATCTATCCTTCCACCAAATCACCCATCCATCCTTTCAACCCATCTTTCCACCCACCCACACCCAAAAAGAAATCCTCAAACACCTCACCTAACCCAACCCAAAACCCCCTTCCTACCCCCTCCCACCTACTTACTCCAATGAATAAACACCAATCAAAAAAATCAAAAAAAAAATAACCAACTAGATAAACGCAAATGAACATCAAGTTGTTCATACTTTACTTGAGTATTCCTTTCCTCCAACTAACCACCTATCAATCCTTCCACCTAATCATCCACCCATCCTTCAAGCCATCTTTCCATCCACCTAAACCACCCACACCCCCAAAAAGAAAACCTCAAACACCTCACCTAACCCAACCCAAAACTCACCCCCCCCCAACCTACCCATTCCAAGAAATTAACACCCATCAAAAAAAAAAAAAAAATTACCAACCAACCAGCTAGATAAACACAAATAAACAGAAAGTTGTTCATACTTTACTTGAGTTTTTGTTTCATCTTACTAACCACCTATCTATCCTTCCACCTAATCACCCACCCATCCTTCCAACCATCATTCCACCCACCCATACCCAAAAAACCTCAAACACCTTACCTGAACCAACCAGAACCCCCCTCCCCCTCCCACCTACTTACTCCAATAAATAAACACCCATCAAAAAAAATAAAAATAAAAATAAAAATAACCAACTAACTGGATAAACATAAATAAACATAAAGTTGTTCATACTTTACATGATTGTTCCTTTTATCTAACTAACCACCTATCTATCCTTCCACCTAATCACCCATCCATCCTTCAACCCATCTTTCCACCCACCCACACCCAAAAAGAAATCCTCAAACACCTCACCTAACCCAACAAGAACCCCCCTCCCCCTCCCACCTACTTACTCCAATAAATAAACACCCATCAAAAAAAATAAAAATAAAAATAAAAATAACCAACTAACTGGATAAACATAAATAAACATAAAGTTGTTCATACTTTACATGATTGTTCCTTTTATCTAACTAACCACCTATCTATCCTTCCACCTAATCACCCATCCATCCTTCAACCCATCTTTCCACCCACCCACACCCAAAAAGAAATCCTCAAACACCTCACCTAACCCAACAAGAACCCCCCCCCCTCCCACCTACCCACTCCAATAAATAAACACCCATCAAAAAAAATAAAAATAAAAATAAAAATAACCAACTAACTAGATAAACACAAATAAACATTAAGTTGTTTATACTTTACTTGATTTATCCTTTTATCTAACTAACCACCTATCTATCATTCCACCTAATCACCAACCCATCCTTCCAACCATCTTTCCACTCACCCACACCCAAAAACCCTCAAACACCTCTCCTAACCCAACCCAAAAACCCACTCCCCCCCACAACCTACCCACTCCAATAAATAAACACCCATCAAAAAAAAAAAAAAAAAATTAAAAAACCAACTATCCATTTTCACTTTTATTCATTTTAAAGAAATGCTCAACATATATATATATGTATATCACACACCTACCATTCTACCCCATATATATATATACATATGGATATGGATATGGATGTAGACCTCAACAACTCTTCTCTAAGCACCTTTACTTCCCCCCACCAAAATAAATAAATACTCAAATATTTAAAAATAAAATAAAATCCATATACCAAGAGAGAAACAGAGAGATAAAAAAAAGAAATAATTATAATTATATAAAATAATTATAATCATCACAAAAATCAATAACATCATCATCATCATCATCATTTCTTATAAACTCCAACTCCAACCCCCCTCCCGCCAACAAAAAAAACCTAAAAATAAATAAAAAATAAAAACCCAAAAGAATGACAAAGAATGACAATCACCATCTCAATAACCCACCATAACAAAAGAAAAGAACGAAGAATAAAAAAACCACATTTTCAACATTTTTCAATATATATATATTGGAAAATTATATACGTTTTTTTTTTAAAAAAATAACAACATCCTAACAATGAAAATTTACACAAAAAAAGAGTCACATATATATATATACATATACATAACTCTAAATGACATGATGACATTTTTTTTTTTTTTTTTTTTTGGGGGGGGGCGGGTGATGACAGTTAGATCATCTGTGAAAGAAGAGATAGATAGATAGAGATTAAGAGAGAGATCAAGCAATTTCAAGCCAAGCCATTTTTTAATCCTTAAAATTGAAAATCTATATCTATATATATCTACGGATATAAATATAAATATATGTATATTCTAAACATCAAGAGAAAGATCTCATGATGACTGCTTACTAAGCCGAATTATTATTAGCCGTTGAAGGAGCAGCATTTCGAATAAGCATTCGAATATTATTAAGAAAGACTTGAATCATTTGAAGATACTCCAAATCAGGTCCTGCTCTTGAGTTTCGTTCAGCAGCTTTAATTAATTCGGGCATATTTCTAAATTCCACTTCTAATTCATGAGATGGTTCAGCCTGTAGGGTTCGACGATGTAGGTTAATATACATGATAATAGTTTGTTAGTACACAAGATAAGAGACCCTCAATAAAAACAACTGACGGAATTATCGGCTTTGACTTGTGTTAAATCGATTTTACAAAGTTGATGTTCGTAAGAAATTCGGTCTTTCAATCGCCGATAGACAGGGTTTGCTTTGGCAGGAATAGCGGCTACGAAAACAAAACAAAACCCAACCAAAAAAAAAAAAAAAAAAAAAAAAAAAAAAAAAAAAAAAAAAAAAAAAACAAAAAAACAAAAAATGAAATGAGCATAAACATGAGGAAAAGAACAGAACGCAATTAAAATCTTGAAATATACTATAAAAAATGAAATAAAAAGCAAACCAGGCCGTTCAACGTTAATTGATATTCTAAAATCAAAAGGCCTTTGAGGGCTAACAACATTCATATCAGCCACTTTTTCCTTTATGATTACCCCACCGTCTTTAACTTTTCCAGTTTTGGTATCTTTCGTAACACGAATTCGGGGTGATTTATTATGAGGTGTATAAAATTCATCAGTTTCAAGTAAATGACTATATTTAATCCTGGCTCCGGAATAATCTTGTTGAGCAGCTTCTTCAACTCTTGAGTTAAGTAATTGATTAAACCTTTTATGTTGATGACTGGTCATGTTACTTTCAAATCTAACATGACTAGCATCTACTAAGGGTGTCTCAGTAGCAATCGGAAGAGAGAAACGAACATTATTGGAATTGGACTTAAGGATCCCAATTTTAGCTTCGATTTCGATATTTCGAGTATGTTCACCAGCAGTAAGTAAAGGTGAAACCCAAGCCCAAATCCAGTTACCAACTTCAACAGTAAATTCATCATGAGGTGATACACCAAAAATAGATTCTTCAAGAGGCGGTGATCGACGAGGATAAGGACTGGGTTGCTTCGGACGCAAATCTTGGGAATGACGTAGAAGATCATCATGCGCAGGTTTATTATTTGAAGCTTGACGAGACGAGTTAGGAGAAGGATCGGCAGGTGGGTGTGAGACAAGATGAAAACGCTCGACTGACGACTGCAAAGAGCTATCAGAATCTTCAGGTGGGATAGTTGCTATATTACATATACACACACACACACACACACACACACACACACACACACACAAATAATGATGATAATAATAATAATAATAAAATAAAATAAAGTAGGGTAAAGTTTCAGTATCGAAAGAGGTTGATGATCATACTTACACAAAACAGATAGAAATTTATGTGAAAACAGATTGTTTACCAGTCTGAGTAGCATGCGCCAAAGCGGCGGCAGGAAAAGTGCCGACAGCTGGAAGGTTGCCACCAGGACCTTGAGCTGGAGCAGTAGCAGGGGCAAAAGAAGTAAAACTAGGTGAAGGAATGGGGCGTGTCAGACTAGCAGGTGATGAGGCGGTGCTACTAGCTAGAACCATCGATTTGGGAGGTCCGCCAGCAAAATAAGCAGCGGAAGCGGAAGCCGCACGCGCCGGTGGCGGCATACTAGACTGAGCATAGGGGATGAAATGTGAGGGTGGAGGTTGATGGAGAGGATGTGCGGAATGAGGAAACGAAGTAGCGGAAGCTCTACGTGAATGAGAAGGTGGAAGGGCGACATGATGATTAGAGTGTTTTCTGAGGTTGGATGGGGGGAGAGTGGTAGAAGAAATGGGAGCAGACGGATGGGAAGGAGGAGGTGGATCACAGTGAGGAGGATCTTGAGCTGGGAGAGAAGAAGCAGAAGGATGATGTTCAATAGAATGTAAATCGAAGGAAGATTGAACTTTTGGACGTTTGATAGCTCTGCCGTTTCCTTGAGGATGGGGAGGTTTGCCGAGGGAGATAGATTCAGAGGGAGAGCGAGAGACATCAAAAGTTGTAGGATTGCGATGGGCAGAAGAAGGATGGGGATGATGAGGGGAAGGATGGCGAGAAGGATCAAGTTGCATTTTAGAAGGATGGCCATCTGGCAGGGAATGATCACTGGCGGATCTCTTGGCGGTATGAAGCGAAGGGTGAGGAGTGTAAGGCTCTACAAAACAAACGGCGAGTCAAAATAAAGGTGAAATAAATAAATCAAACAAAAACAAAAACAAAAACAAAAACAAAAGAGGAGTGGGGGAAGGTTTATGGCGAGAAAGAGAGAAAGTGGCAAACTGACCAGACGCGTCGTTACGTGGATGAGGATGAGGATGTGGATGTGGATGATCAGCTGGAAGATGAGGATGATTTTGGAGGGAACCGGAACTTGTGGGAGGACGAGAGTTTGGAAGAAAGTTGTGAGGTGGAAGGGGACGATTGCTGGATGGCGGGGGAGGAGGATTTTGATGGACGGGAGCACGATGAGAAGAAGGATCAGGTTCGAGGACAGGATTGAGGAGGGAAGCAAAGGAGGGCGAGCGAGTGGAGGGATGGTGGTGGATGGACATGTTGATGGTGATATTGATATTGATGGTGATGGTGGAGGGAAAGAATATGAGAAGAAAGAGAAGTTGTAGGAACACAAGAAGACGATTAATCCAGATATAAATAGAGATGGAGATGATTGGAAGGATCCATTGAAAAGATCTGGATGGGAATAAATGCAACAGTAACCATCAATACATTAATATCAGTAATACATTAATATCAATTAATACATTAATATCAGTAATACATTAATATCAATTAATACATTAATATCAATTAATACATTAATATCAATTAATATCATCATTCATTCCACATCCCACTCAGATCGAATCATAACAATCTCACTGCTCTCTTCACCACCCACAACGGTAAAGATTCCTTATTTTCTGTATCAATATGTGAAATTTGACCTCAGTAATGACTCTATTACAAATACTTCAAATCAATTCATCTCTCAAAGTCTGCCAACGCATTAAATTTTCAAAAACCATTAAGAGCCATCTCTTTCTCCATCTCCCTCTCTCTCTCTCTCTCTCTTACCCTATTTATTAGCAAGTAAAATATGAAAAAAAAGAAAAATATCAGGATATAAAATCTTGATAAGATCCATATCATAATAATAATAATGATTAAGCTAATCTGGTCATAAATTATGCATGCATTGCCAACACAAAATAACATCAGATAAGGGCTCAATACACATTCGTGAATTTTTAGTAGTCTATAAGAGAAAAGATAAAAAGAAAGGATCAAACAAACAAACAAACTAGAAGCGTTTTTGCGAGTCATCTAGTGCTAGCATACATTTTCCTACTAAAAAGTAGGATATACATGCTAAAGATTTATCAACCCACAACCAATTCATCAATCCATACGAGATTTCAAATACCGTTTAGTGATTTTATCTGGTTCAATAACCCAAACTGCCGCACCCCATCCACTAAAAGCATCCCGATCGGTAGCATTCAATAAAGTTTGTGAAATAGTTTCAAATAAATCTTCTGGAGCTAAATCAGGCTCCCATAAAGCTTCTGCCATTCCAAAGAGTTTATCAGAAGCGGTTCCTGAGACGACAAAATCTTTGGCAAAACTGGTGCAAATGGATAATAATTCAATTGGTGAGACATTTTGAAAAATTGTTTAGTGTGTGCGTGTGTGTGTCTAAAGACTCACTTAATGCAGCCAATGAGATCTGTAGCAGCGATGAAGGGTTCGTTTTTTGAATCAAGTCCAGCAATGACTGGTTCAACAAAGTAAGGGCCAAACCTAAAAGAGATGATGTGAAGACGGAGAGAGATGAGGAGGACAAGTTGAATGGTATGCAATAGGGAAGGAAGGAAAGAAAGAAAGAACCTTTTCTGGTAGAGAGTAGAAGAGACCAGATGAGCCAAAGTTTGAGGTTCAATTTCCCTTTCTTCTTTCATCTTGTACATATTGACGGAATGGCGGAATTGTTGGCGACTTTGAGGATAAGGAATGAATGGAGGAAGTTAGAGGATGTCATGAAGATATATACATATATATATATAAAGGGGGGGGGGGAAAGAAGTGTACAGAGTGATGGTGTCTGTTGCTAAACCAGGAAGACCAAGGAATATTTTTTGAGAAAGATTGAAAACCTTTTCAAAGTTGCAAGAGACGGTGAGTGCCTGATTGCCTAGTCTCAAGTCACAAGCGATAGCGACTGAGTTTTTACCGACCATGGCTATGACGGAGCCACCGTTGAGTTCCATGATAGACTTTTTGAGGGGAGATGAGGATTAGGGTTAGGGTTAGTATTGAAGTGAGGGATGGGGTGAGATGAAGGGAAGGCCATACCATTGTGGTGTGAGAGTGAGAGTGAAAGTGAAAGTTGGAGGAGGAAAAGATTGGCCAGGGGGAAAAAGAAGAGAAGCCTATGCAATATGCAACATTCATCCTCATTCACTTTGCATCTTCACTTTCACTTTCACTTTCACTTTGCATCTTCACTCTGCATCTTCACTTTGCATATTCATTTTGCATTTTCCACCTTCACTTTCACTTTCACTTTCACTTTCACTTTCACTTTCACTTCTCACTTCTCACTTCTCACTTCTTACTTCTCACTTCTTACTTCTTACTTCTCACTTCCATGGCAAGACCCCTCCCTCCTGACAAGAGATCTGCTGCCTACTCTGATATCTTTGGTCCCTCTCCTAACCGTTCTTCTCCTAATCCTTTATCAAACAACTCTTCAGCTCCCTCCACCCTCCCTCAGCACCATCATCTCTCTCTAACAAGTCACAATCAAATCATCCCTCATCCCTCTCTTCCAAACCCTCTACAACGTCCTGCCCTCCATCTTTCTTATCTCCAATCCTCCGATTCTCATCCCTCTCCTTATCTCTCTCATCCTCCCCCTGATCCTGGCCCTTCAAATCGTCTTTATTTTCAAAATCATTCTTTTCATCCAAATCCCCATCTTCTTCCTTCTCTTCGAACCCTTTCCCTCACTGACTCCCCTTCGGATCGTCACCAATCTTTGAGTGACCGCTCTCACTCCCTCAGCTCTCAATCTTCTCATCCCTCCACTGCTTCTTCTCCTGCTACCTATCCACTCTATCCTCACCATCCTCATCCTCCTCCTCACCATCCTTCTTATCATCATCCCTCTTATTACCCTCATCATCTTCATTCTCATGCCAATCCCTCTCTCCTTCACAGATCCCCTTCCTCTTTGTCTTCCAGCTCGCCTCATCCCTCCTATCCTCTCCACCCTCCTTATGAATATCCCAATGTCCATTCCTTTCACGACGTGCCTCCCCCTCTCCAAAACTCCCTCCATCCTCCAGATCATCCCTCCACCTCTGCCTCCCCCTCCACTCTCTTTGAAGACCATCACCCCCCAGAAACCAGTCCAGTCCATCATCCGTATGGTCCGCCGTCTTTAGGGTCAGGAGTAGGTCTAAGGCCGATCCATGAAGGCCCGTTTGAGAGATTTGATCAACCGGGCCCTCTGTCCAGCCATCCACGTGAGTTGTACAGTAGATTGATGTGTTGTTCTGCTTGATATGTGTGATCACACACCATGGCTGAGACGTGAAGAGATGGCCACACGCTGGCCTTTCCATGTCCGGCCGGGCGCTCTATAAATCCTCATCCACTTTCCTTCGGCCCCACTCTCGATCCTCCACTCTTGTGTCTTCCGTCTAGAGCGCCTCTTGTTTGCTTTTTATCTCATTTCATTTCACATTGTTGATTTTGATTTTTCAAAGTCTATTTTTAAATTCTATTCTATGTTGTTTACCTTTCCTCGGCCGCTTGTCTGTCTCCCGTCGCTCATCATACTGACCGTGGCTATGTTTTCGTCTCTTCATTCATCTTGCCTTGCATTTTGAATATCCCTCCTCCTCCCTCCCTTTCTTTTTTATTTTTTATTTTGAACTTTCCTCCTTCCTTCCTTCCTTCCTTCCTTTCATATCTCTTTATCCATCATCCCTCTCCTCAAAGATCCCCCTGCTCCTTCCCCTTATCTCCCTCCTCATCTTGCTCATCCCGCTCACAATCGTCCAATCTCATCTATTTCCCTCGATCCTTTTCGGCCTCCGCGCATTCAGTCTCGCAAATCTTCTGAATCTTTTCACGCCATGTCTACTGATCAATGGAACTCTTCTTCTACTTACGATCATCGTTCTTATAGCTTCTCTTCAACTGGCCCACCACAACAAGGTGTTCCTATTTATCCTCCGATCGTCACCACCACCGCAACCCGTCGGACTCCTATTGTTTATCCCGCGCTGCTTTCAAAGGTCGCCGAAGCCTTTAAAACACGCATCTTACTCACTGATCGCACCAAGGATGGTTTGACTTACACTGATTGCTTTGATGGACGAGAGGCTGTCGACAAAATCGCTTACATTATCAAAACCACCGATCGCAACCTCGCTTTGCTATTGGGGCGCGCCTTGGATGCTCAAAAATTCTTTCACGATGTCACTTATGATCATCGGCTCCGAGATAGCCCTTACGAACTTTATCAATTTCGCGAACCCCTTCCCTCGGCCTCTACTTTTACGAACCGTGACGAAACCGCCTCTCAACAGACTTTGGTCCCCCCTCCAGCTGTAACACCACGCCATCTATCTGAAGTGGCTGAGCAATCTTCCTCCTCTTTATCCTCTTCCCCTTCTTTAAATCCTACTCAAAGTCTATTACCTTCACCTCAGCTTGATGACGCTGATCAGGAAATCGATGAACCCGAGATCTTACCATGTGGTGTCTTTACACTATTGACTGATTGCTATTCCCCAACCTGTACTAGAGATAGATTGTGTTATTCCATTGCTTGTCCTCGGAGACTTGAACAACAAGCACGGCTCAACCTCAAACCTAAACCTGGACTCACAAGATCTCTATCTACGGAGAGTTTGGGAGATTTGAAAGAACCTGGAACTCTGTGGATACATTCCGTCCCTCAAGAAGTCGTTGAAAGTGTATCAGATCAAGAAAAAAAACGTCAAGAGGCAATAAATGAAGCCATTTACACTGAGAGAGACTTTGTTCGCGATTTAGAATACCTCAGAGACGTTAGCTTATTTTCTTCTTTTTTTACTTACCTAACATCAAGGAGTTGAATCTATCGAGGCAATATCTGATTGGTTTTCTATTATCTTGTTCATCTTTTTTTTTTTTTTTTTTCGTAAACAAAATAAAATAACATTCCCCCAATCGTGTGGTGTCCCTCTCTCTATATAGATTTGGATCAAACCATTACAAGCGGGGGCAATCATAGCTGAAGAACGCCGACAAGATTTTGTCACTCAAGTCTTTTGGAATGTGCTAGATGTTTTATCTGTTAATTCAAGATTATGCGAATTATTAAGTAAACGCCAAAAATCAAGTCACATTGTGAACAGGTTGGGTGACATTTACCTTGAACTTGTACCACATTTTCACCCATTTGTTTTGTACGGTGCTCATCAACTTTATGGAAAATATGAATTTGAAAAGGAAAAAAGTTCAAATCCAGCATTTGCCAAATTTGTAGATGTAAGTAGATTTGATTTCTCATACATACATATATATATATATATTGGGAAAAAAAAATGCAAAACAAAGTAAAACAATCAAGCAAATCTGGAGATTTTATTAAGTCCTCCAAAAGTTTTTTTTTCTAATTCATTGCATCTATATCCTCATTTCATCAATATCACCATGCGCATTCCACGTATATTTTGATTTTGATTTAGGACAACGAACGATTACCTCAATCACGAAAACTAGAACTTAATGCCTATCTTACGAAACCAACTACCCGGCTTGCTAGGTATCCACTTTTATTGGAAGTCGTGCTCAAATACACGGCTGATGACAACCCAGACAAGCAGGATTTACCAAAAGTGATCAAAATGATTAGAGAATTGTTGACCAAAGTTAATGTGGAATCTGGTAGAAGTGAAAATCGGTTTAACCTGGCTCAGTTAGATCAACAGCTGGTCTTTCGTCCAGGAGAAGCTGTCGTTGGTTTTTTTTTTTTTTTTTTTTTTTTTTTTTTTTTTTATAATCTTGCATCATATTATTACCTCATTATATCCTCTGCAAAAACCTATTATTATTTTTATAAATTTTTACTTGAGAGACAAGTATGGCTCAAATGATTTATCTATGCATGTGTTTTAGGATCTTCGGTTACGGGAAGACTCACGAGAACTAATTTTCAAAGGTCAATTAAAAAAACGAGGTGGCGGTGGTAGTGACAGTGCGGAACTGCAAGTTTATCTATTTGATCACGCTCTCCTGATGGTGAAACAAAAAAATTCCCACAAAACGGAACATTTAAAAGTTTATCGAAAGCCGATTCCATTAGAATTACTTACTATCACTGGTGTCGTAGCAGTCGAAGATGCAATGATTGGTACTGGGCCTGGCTTAAAACCTCATCATAGTGCACCTGGTTCTACTGGTTCTCCTAATCCTTCTAATAACCCGGCTTCTAATTCAGGAAATAGTATTTCTTCATCAAGTAGCCCTTCTAATGGTACTACTAATGCAAATCCTCCTAGTAAAAAATCAATCATGGCGAGAACTTCTACCGGTTCGAGATCTCTTACCAATTCTGGCATGATAGGGTCAGCAACCTCAAATTCGAATAGTAAGTTTGGATTTCCAATGACCTTGAATCATCTGGGCCGTAAAGGCTATTCTATCATTTTATGGGCTTCCACTTGGCAAAATCGGCAAAAATGGTTAGATAAGATTGAAACTCGGCAGAATGAATTGCGGGAACGGAGTACTGTTTTCGAAATGGTCCCTTTAAGTGAAGGATTTTTTACTGGCAATAACAAAGTTACTTGCGCAGCCCCTTATGGTTCGTTTGGTTTTTATTTTTATTTTTTTCGCCATCTTATTACATTAAGACATACCCTCCTCCTCCTTCATTATGTATATTATTCATTGATTGGCTTTTTGTCTAATAAGTAAATAAAATATAAACCTTGACCGTGATTCTTTGTTTTTTTTATAAACAATAATTATATTTAGATAATGGAAATCGACTAGTTTATGGAACCGATTCAGGCGTTTATTTGACTTCAATCGATGATCCTAATCCACCCGTTCGGGTTATTGCTGTTCTTAATGTGACCCAAGTGGATGTGATGGAAGATCAGGGCATTCTTCTTGTTTTGGCTGATAAGGCAGTGATGACATTTTGGTTAGACTCTCTAGATCCCTCTGATGCTGTGGGAGCTGCCAAAAGAGCCAAAAAAATTTCAAGTCATGCTAGTTTTTTTAAAGTTGGTGACTGCTTAGGTAGAAAGCTTGTGTGCGTCGTCAAATCAGGCTCTGTAAGTAGTACAATTAAAACACTTGTTCCTACGGTTTCAAGGCAAGATGCTGGCCATGCGGGGCGAAGTAAAAGTGGAAAACCCATGTTGAAAAAGTTTTTGCAAGGCAGTAATGATGCTCTACAGGTTTTCAAGGTCTTTTTTTTTTCATGCTCATCTTTTTGATATAAATTGAAGTAAACTTATTAATCATGCTAAATCCATTTGGGTTGCCGTTTTCTTTTTATTTATTGATTTTTCAAATTCAATCTACTTAGGAATTTTACATTCCAACCGAATCAAGTTCCGTCCATTTTTTAAAATCGAAATTGTGTGTGGGATGCAATAAAGGATTTGAAATTGTCGACTTGGATACTTTAGATACTCAAGGTTTACTCGACCCAGCTGACGTCTCGTTAGAATTTGTCCAAAGACGAGAAAATGTTAAGCCGATTGCTATTTATAGAGTTGAAGGAGAATTTCTACTGTGTTATGAAGATTTTGCTTTTTATGTACGTTGAAAAAAATCGTAAATTTTATTTCTCTTTTTTCTAAACTGATTTATATATATTCTTTTCTTTTTGCTTTTCTTTTCTTCCATCACCATTGGTTCATAAATAACATTAATATGTGGATAACCTTTTTTCTTGTCTATTGGATCTATATATCTAGGTCAATAAAAATGGCTGGAGGGCACGTTCGAATTGGATTATCCAGTGGGAAGGCCATCCTAATTCATTTGGTAAAAAAATTTAATTACATTATTTTTCCTCCCGCTTTTTTTTGGTTCAAGTGTTAATTATTATGATTATGATTATTTACGGTCTACATTTTATTAAATAGCTTTACATTATCCTTTCGTGATTGCCTTTGAACCTACTTTTATAGAAGTGCGGCATGTAGAAACTGGCGCTTTGATGCAAATCATTCCAGGTCCCAATATTAGGTTAGTATCCCAACCCGATATGTACATGTATCTTCTCATTTAAACTTTCTCGATATTGCAGGCATCTATTTGCAGAAGCCCCTCCATCCACTTCAGCTCCACTTTTGGCTGCTGCAACATCGAGTCGATCCGCGTATTCTGGTTACAATAACCCTTACTCACAACACCGAACACCATATGGTCACCATCCTCACTCTATGTATGGTCACTTTCATAATTCTCAACCAGTGGCTGGTATGCCTAGTTTTCGAAGTCAAATTGTTTTTGCTTCGGATTCCAAAATTTTACAGTTACAGTTGAAGTGAGGAAGAGTTATGGTTTTCTTTTTTAATTATGTTTGAATTAATTAATTAATTGAGCGATAGATATTATTGATTGTCATATTTGTGGAGAAGTTGACTTTTTGTTTTGTTTTTTGTTTGGTTGCTTTTAATGACTTTTTTTTTTTTTTTTTTTTTCATTGATTGTGCTGGTGCATTTTTTTTTCTTTTTTTGTATTTGTTTGTTATCTTCTTACCTTAAGCACTAATCACCCTCTTGTTCGCATGCCACCTTGAACATGAATTCACACTATTTTTTATGTTACACACACATATATATATATATGTGTGTCGGCTCCTGATGATGACAGTTCAAAAAAAAAAAAAACTTGTGGGGATGATCATGATGAGGATGTTTTCTTTTTCATTCTTTTTTTTTACTTTTTTATTATTATTTTTTTTTTAATTTTTTTTTTTTTGAAAAGGTTGTTTGTGTTGTTGTTATTGTTGTTTCAATTTTCAGTTTTGATATTGGTTTACTTTTTCTTAGAACTTTATTTATGTGTTAGATTTTCGGCTCTTTTTTTTTTTTTTTTTTTTGTTGGTGGTAAATTATGTTGGTTATTTTAACAATTATAATTATAATTCATTCAATTTTTATTTTATTTCATTTTATTTTCATTTTTATTATTTTATTTTTATGTTAATTTGGTTTATAAAAGGTCTCTTTGCCATCTTTTTTTTTTTTCTTTCAGTTGGAAGATTTAAATTGACTGAATGAGTGTTGAGTGTTGATGTCATGCAACATGTGACATGTGACATATTCCAAAGTGCAGAGAGGAGCCTTGATGTGACTTTTCCATAATGATGCCCTTATCATTGCTTATGAACCTTGACTGTGCCAACTAAATCAAGAATAGCAATTGTAGTCGTGTGGTTGAAAAGGGGCTAGTTGAGTTAGTTTTGAATAGTTACTATTGCCTTTCCCTTGTACTTTTTGGTTTGATCAGAAAAAAAAGGGGGGGTTTTAATCTAGTCTAGTTGTTTAAAAGTAGTAATTAATTAGTCAAGTTTGTAAAGTTATGGGAATGGATGATGAAGAGTAGGGATGTATGGTCATGTGAGGAAGTCATAGTTTGGGTGTATTGCAGATATATAAAATGGGGATTGCTTGTATTAGTTCTTCCTTTGAATTAAATTATTACATGTTTTGCGCTTTCATTCCTTAATAGCACCTTTTACCATTTAAATTCTTTTCATTGTGGATATTCTTACAAAGTTCTAATCCATCTTTTAAGAGATCAATTAGTTTGACACAAGAAGTTAAATATCTTTCCATTAGTACTTTGTATATAATCGATATATTATAGTATGTATCAAACTTGTATACCTTGAAATATTATTATTTTGGTGTGAAGAAACTTTCTTGTAGAAGAATTCTTTTTCTAAATTTTACTCTTAGTTTACCTTTGAGCTTTCTTGACTGTGTGTGTAGGTTGTCCAGTGAGAGAGAGTGTGAGAGAGAGAAAGAGTGTGAGAGAGAGAGGGTGTGAGAGAGAGTGAGAAAGAGTGAGAGAGAGAGAGAGAGAGAGAGAGAGAGAGAGAGAGAGAGAGAGAGAGAGAGAGAGAGAGAGAGAGAGAGAGAGAGAGAGGGTGGGTGGGTGAGGGGATTAGCTACCCCATGTCTTTCTTTCATCACATTTGAGTCCAGTTTTTGATGACTGTTAGGAGATAGTTTTGATTAAAAATCTTGAATATATATATCACCAGAAAAAAAACATGGGCACCTGATAGAAGGTGCCAATCCCTATCTTTGACTTAACTCAATTTCAGCTCAGCTGTGATTCTCCTGGGAAGACAGCATACTGAACAATGAGCAAACTAGCTCACACAGCATCAAATCAAATTGACTCATAAATCTAAACTGAATATAGGGGTAGGCACCTGCTAGAAGCTGCCACTTGATTTTTTGCAGCGTATATATATATATATATGCTGATACTTGTTAGCAAGTGCCTGTCCCTTTAATTGAGCTACCACATAGTTCAGTTAGTGAGTTAGAGATGGGATGGGATGGGGATGTGCATAGCAGGTTCAAGCTTTTTATTTTTATTTTTAACCTTTGTGTGCATAACTGAGCTTTAATCAAGTTAATCAAGTGAATTAATAAGTGCTTAAATGAATGTGATAAGATAAGGTAATTTCTAATAAGTCTTCTCTCTATAAAACCCTCCCGACCCCCCATCCCTATCCCCTCCCCCATATCAGTGGGTATTAAAGTTTTCAAATATTTATTTGAAAATCTAATATAATAGGGGGTCTCAAACCTTACCAAACACACCACAAAAACACACCACAAAAAAGATACCAAACCTGCCATCAAAAAATGAAATACAATTGCCCTGGACAGGTGTATTTCAACAGTGTATTTGTCCCCAAACTTGCCTTCTTTTGGGTTAAAAAAGTCATCAAAATACTTCCCTTCTTCATCATGATTAGTCAGCACTAGGTACAAAAGCACCAACACCTAGATTTTTTTTTCACTTAATCCTTAAGGGTCTATTCATACAAATATGGTTTGTGATTTACCAGCACTTAATCAACACCTTGATCAAATCACTTAACCTGAATCCTCATCACTTTTTACTAACACAACATGCCATTTTTAGTCTGCCATCAACTTGAGATCACTTCTACAGCTCTAGCTCTTGATCTAATGGTTAATTCTAATACTGATTCAAATGCTGTACTACTCCCACCAATATCACCCTTTCTCATTTTGAAAGCCTAGCTTAACTAATTTACAATTTTGTGCAATGAAATTTTCCAGTTTCCCAGTTTCTTTTGTTTTGGTTCAGCTCCCAGACATAAAATTGCATAACATTTCTAAGATTCAGTCTCACTAAGATATCTCATCTTCTCTTCATCTCTCACTTCCATCACTCATTTTTGGTTCTGATACTTCTCACTTCATAGCTCTCAAGGTAAGTCACTTTCACATTTTTTGTAATTTAATTGCTGATTGACATGTCTTTTTTTCTTTGTCTCTTTTTTTTTTTTTTTTTTTTTTTTGTCTCTTTTTTTTTTATCTTTTTTTTTTTGTTTTCATAACTGATTTATCTATTCTTTTTCACTTTTTTCTTTTTTCTCCATCTTTTTTATTTTTTATTTACTGAATGGTGGTGTATCTTGGTGATTTTTTAGGGGTTTTTCTCATTTTTGGCCTTTTTTTTTTTCCTTTCTTTTTTTTTTCCTTTCTTTTTTTTTTTTTTTTTTTTTTTTTTTTTTTTTTTTTTTTTGCTAAATTGCTTTGGAATCAGTTTGAAATGTTTTCTTGGCATTTCCCAGCAATTTTTAGGGTTTTTTTTTTTTTTTTTTTTTTTTTTTTTTTTTTTTGGGAGGGGGGCTGTTTTGGGTCCTTTTTTTTTTTTTAAATAAAACCTTTTGGAATCATTGGTAAACGATTTGGAAATGTTTTGAAATTACTTTCAAAAGTGATGTTCAGGTGGTTTTTTTTTTTTTTTTTTTTTTTTGGTGCTTTTATGGTGCTTTTATTGGGCACTTTTTTTTTTTTTTTTTTTTTTTTTTTTTTTTTTTTTTTTTTTTTTTTTTTTTTGGAGACATCTGGATGCTTATGTTTAACTTTTTGCAACTTTTCTGGAAGCTGTTTTTATATTTTTTTTAGTGACTTCTTGAATTATTTCAGGTATGTTTTATTCATATTAATTATTTTTCTATTTTGATTGATTTTCTTTGCATTTTTTTTTTTGATAAAAATGACTGAAAATATGGAGTTGGCCAATCAAATTCATAAGGTAAGAAACAAATGTAATGTAAAAAATATAACATTAGATAGCCAAAAAAAGTTTGGAGTCTAATATAGGTTGTCAAGTTTAATTTTTCTTTCATGGATTGACATTTAGCAAGTCATATATGATACTCTATTTACTTAAATTAATGAGCCAACAAGATGTGTGTCATATGACAGCAATCATGGGGAAATTATTTTTCTTTGTGAGTTTCATCTATACACTTGTGTTTGATTTTGTTGACTTTTGTCATAGATGATTTACACTCACATTTTTTACTTGAATTTTCATTAATTTAGGTTTTTTAAGTATCTTATATGACTTTTTTACAAGTTTATTTACCCAATGAACTTATAATTATGGCAATCTAGGAGCCTACTTCAATAAAATTTAGGGGATGGTATTGCCATTTTTTTAACTTAGAAAAAGAATTGGTGATCCCCATCCCCTTTTATGGTAAATAGAATGGGAGGTTATTACCAAAAAAAGTTTTTGACATGGATTTTTTATTTTTGAATTGGAAAAAATTTGGTGATCTGCACCCAGAAAAAAAATCTGATGATGAAGGAAGACAGTATTTGAGAAAAAATGTAAGAGAGTGATAAATCAAAGACAAAAGACAAATTCATAAATGTAATTGATAGAAAGATTGAAAGTATGATGGTGGGAGTACAATCTAGATTATTAGATATCCAGTAGTTTATCTAGACAAAAAAATGTTGAACAGTTTAAATTTTAAATTTTCCAGTGTCCTTTCTTTGAATTCTAACCTTATCCCTCTCTAAATCTATGCAATCAATATAATTATCTTTTGATTGTTAATGAAGCCACAAACTAGCAGAAGCACTTTGCTTGAGTCTTTTGCTAGGAGGGGTTAATTATTTATCATTTAACCTTTTACTGAAATTTACTTCCATAATAATTAGTTGATTTGAAAAGCCTGAGTTCTAGTTAATACATAGGAAGTAAATAAGAAATACAAAAGAAAAAATATTAAAAAAAAGTAGTTTAACATTATTACTGTGCACTCATCAAGCTCAATGTCAGAATATGCAGTTGGTTTTTCAAATTCAGGAGAGTCAAGCAAAGTATCTAAAAAAAATTCTTGATTATTTGTATGAGATTCAGCAAGTTTTGGATCTTGATTATATTTATTATTGATTAGATAAAAATAAGAAGTTTAAAGGATAGAAATTTGAGCAGGAAAATTTGATAAAGAAAGGAATAAAAAGTAATTGACTTAATGCAGTGTGAAGGAGAAAAATCTGATTTTGAAAAGAACTGGGGGAGAAGAGATGTGAGGTAGAGTATATGGGTTTGGATGGAAGGAAGGTGATGCATAGTTGATGGGGAGGATGTTGGTATTGGTGGGCTGAATTGTGGTTGAGAAAATTGTGCAAATCTAGGATGTATTTTACCCCATGTTTGAGACCCCCTAATACTGAGATTAGGACTTTATTGAAATTCTATATAATATTTTTAAAATATACTGGATAGTCCCTACTTTGGGGTAGTGGATTTCAGAGTATGATACTTATTTCTAAAATTCTTGCAATCTGTGTAGGAGATTTTCAGGAGTGGTAGGGTGATTTTTTTTTTCAATTTGTGTCCCAGTTTTCAATCACTTACTCTTCCTCATGTTTTTTGTTCTTACTTAAAGCATCTATACTTACTGATCATCATCACATTTTCTCTTTACCTATTTTCACTATTTTACCTTACTGGATACACATTTAAATCAAAAACTGTACAACCCACAGGGGGGAAAATCCCTGAACTAGATGTCTAGTTCTGTTTTTTGTTTCAGGATACAACTCTGGGTCTGATTTGTGGAGTGACCCTGTTTGACCCCACCTTATTTTATTTTATTTTATTTTTTGCTTTTCTGACATTGTCATCTCCATAGCTCATGTCCTCTCATCTTCATGAATTCCCCCAAAAATTCTATTTTCACCTCATCTTCCCTTCTCTTACAAGCATACCCACACAACACCACCTTAATCTTCTCCCAAAGGCAAAAAATAATTTGGACTCAAAAAGTGACATTCAATTGTTTGTCACAAAAAAACACATAGGAATGGAATAGGGTCACAAAACTGAACCAGAAATCTAGTTCCACATTTCTTCCCCCTGTGACCATTCATCTTAAACCTAATCCCAAATATCATCTTTATATTTCAATTTTTTTATCTTATCTATCTTTCCAAAGTGTTGAATTAATAATAGAAATTTTTAATTTTTAATTTTTTTAGGGGAAGGTTTTATAATTTTTTCTGTAAATAGGGATCAGTAGCTTTACAAGATAAAAAAATTGACTTCCAGAAGTTGAGTTTTTTTTTTTTTTTTTTTTGTACTCTAGATTGTCCCTAAGAAGTTTTTTGAAGTCAAATCATTCAGGAAATACTAGATTATGAAATTGAAGATCAGCAAAATTAAAATTTAGATATAATATTTTTCCCTCTAATTGTTTAATAGGGGGTATCAATGTTAAGGGATCCACAATTAGGGATCAGGAATTTATTTTCCCTCAGATCCAAAAATATTAATTGTGGAAGATTCTTATTCATTAGCCCCAGGGCTAGTGGATAAGGAATCCACAATAATGCATTATCCCACCTCTTATACCCCAATTCTCATTCCAAATTCCTGTTCCTAAACTCATCACATCCTTGATTCATTTGTAAGAAATTTACATAACATACAATTGTGGATGCCATCATTAAGTCTTTCTTCATTCTAGCCTACTTAATTTTGTTGAAAAAAAAAATAATATTTTTTCTATCTAAATACCCCACCTGCTAATTTAGCAGTGAATATGAAATTTGACATCTCATATGTTTCACTCCATCAGCTCAACATGAAAATGCATATTTTCTGAAATCACATAAATTTTCACTCTTTCCTTTTTTCTTTGATGCCTCATATCCATTTTTTCCTTTCCTCAAACATCCTTCAATTATTTTAAATTTCCTTTTTTTCTCATCTCATCTTTCCAGGTAAGTCTTTTTTGTCCTGCAAGTGCTTTTTTTGTTTTTCAAGGTTAGACTATTTTTTTTCTCTCTTCTCCTTTTCTTTCTTCTTTTATCTCAATCATTTGCCTCTTTCCCCCTCCTTGGCTGACTCATCCCCCCTTTCACCCCTTCTTGGTGTCCTCAAATCCCCCTTTTCCCCCTTCTTGGTTAACTCAAATTGCCCTTTCCCACCTCCTTGGCGGCCTCAACCACCCTTCTACCTCCTTTAAAATGTGGCCTACCCCCCTTCTACTCTTTTGTTAAAAATTCTTTAAAAAATCATTTACTTAATGAAAAAAAGTTATTAATCATTCATTTAGTAGACAAATATCTTAAGAATTGTTAAAAACTGTTCCTTAATTTATAAAATTGATAATTATTTGATAAGTAGGAAGAAGGGGGGGGCCATGCATCAAGGGAGGTAGAAGGGGGAGTTTTGATGGCAACAGGGAAGGATTTGAGAAGAAGTTTTGAGGCAGCCAAGGATATATTTTAAGGGGTGTTTTGAGGCAGCCAAGGAGGAGTAATTTTAGGGGATCTTTTGAGGCAGCCAAGGAGTGATTTTAGGAGATCCTTTGAGGCAAAATATAAATGAAAGATCAATTATTAATTTTTGTTCATTTTTATTTTTCTTTTCACATAAATTTAGAAAAAAATTCCTCCATTTTAAATGAAGAATTAATTATTTTATGTTTTCTTTTGCTGCAAATTTATAAGGTCTTTTTCTTTTTCTTTTAATTTTCTTGTTTCTTTTTTTTAAAAAAAATTTATTTTTATTATTTTTGTTTTATTTTAAACATTAACTGAACTTTTCTTTTAAAATTTTTATTACTTGTGAGATCAACCAAAATTTTGATAAACTGGAAAAGTAAAGTAAGGGTTGAAGGGTCAATGGCTAGTAAAACATTAGGGAGGGGTTCTAAATATAATAATTAAAGGATTTTACAAAAAAAATATCTCTTAAATTTACAATTTATCAGTTTTTAAAGATATTCAAACAAGTCTAAGTAGTGTACCATTGAGCTTTTGAGCTGTATAAAGATATTCATTCAAATATTTATTTGTGTGGATCATTTCAATTTCAAATATTATTGTTTTCATATGTTTTCATTCGAAGGTAGTGTCCAGAAATCCATTACATTTACTTGGTTGATTATATTTTTTAATTTTTTTATTTATTAATTTAAGAAATAAAGATGAAAATTTGGTGATCCTCACCCCTTCCTATAGTAAGTTGGAGGGGGAAGATATTGCCAAATTTTCATATAAGACTTGCAAAAGTTTTGACTTAAAATTTTGGTGATACCCACCCCTTACTTCAATAAAATGCAGAGGGGGGTATTGCCAAATTTTCATATAAGACTTTCATAATTATTGAATTGAAAGAATTTTGGTGATAACCACCCTTTACTTTAATAAAATGCAGGGGGGGGGGGGTTGCCAAATTTTCAAATGAGACTTGAAAATTTTATTTAAAAAAGATTTTTTTGCATTAAAATACAAATATTCAACTAATGATGGATAGAGTAATGAAATACAGGAAATTAAAAAAAAATTATCTAAAAATAATTATGAGCAGTTGAATTGCAAAAGAAATAAAACAAACTAGTCATTAAAAAATTTCATTGATTGTTCAATTTCCTCATAAGTATTATTAGCTTTAACACATTCCATCCAGAAAAAATCTTTTTGGAATTGTCTTTAACTTGATACTTGAATTTCATCTGTTCCAATAGGGTATTGTGCTAAAGAGCTTTCTCTTCTTCCTTTTAGTCTTCAATACTTAGAGTTAGCTCAAATTTCTTCTCCTCCAAGTCTTGTACCCTATCATCCTTCTGTAAAGAGAGCTCATACTTCCTCTTTACCAATTCTTGTACTCTGTAATCCCTCCTTGAAGAGAGGTTGTATTTTTGCTTTTCAAATTCAAGAGTCTCTCTTGCAACATTGAATTTCTCTAAAGTGATAAGAAATATTAATAAAAAGTAGAATAAAAGTGGAGTAAATAATTAAGAGGTATGGTATCACTTACCAGAATCACATTTCTCCAAAAAATCTTCAATAGAAGAAAAAGGGGTTTGAGATGAACTATCACTTTTTTATTTTCTTTTAAAGTGGAAATTTAGACTACTTGAAGCCCTTTGTTTTTTTTGGATGTATTTGGTATGTTAATGTCCTCATCATCATTGCTAGCTTCAGAATCAGATGATTGTGGGTCCTGGGTTTGTTTTTCAGCCTTTTTAGAAATAAGAAAAAGAGAATTAAATAAAAAATAAATCCATAAACTTGATACAAGAAAAAAAACACACTTGAGTTAGATTGGGTTAGTTTAAAATTCCATAACAATTTATAGCAAAGATATAAAGATTTTTTGAATTAAAATCAGGGGAGGCTTGAGTAGAGGAAGAGGATGGGAGAAGATTAGTTTTGACATCATTTTTGGAGATAGAATCTTCTCCATCTGAAATGTTTGCAGGATTAAAATCTGCTTTCTCTTCACAAAAAGTATCCATCTCTTTAAAGCAAGGACATAAATAATCAAGTTTATCATTGATATATTTGATTCCCTTACTGATATCAATGTCAGTAATACCAAAACCAGTGGAAGATGAAAGAGTCTTAGCCTTCTTGTATTTGGATCAATAGTTCTTGAAGATTTCAGACATCTATTTAGGTAAAAGATCTATCCTTCCCTTATTCTTATTTCTTAATTTGTTGGCCATTAGAAGATAGCCATTAAATTTTGATGTGGGGTGCCATCCTAATTTAGTTGCATACTCAGTACCAAATCAAGAATCATAGTTAGATTTAGTTTTAAGCCAGTTGATAAGTATGAGATGATCATCTTTTTTTAATTAAACAGTCTTTGATTTCTCAGCTGAGTGGGGGAAAGAGGAAGTAGTGAGATTTAAAGAACAACTGGGAGAAGGCTTCCTTTGAGAAAATCTATGATGATGAGGCATGTTAAGATATTTGATGATGATGACAAAAAGGAGCAGAAATGAGCAGATGAGATGGGGAGGAATCTGAATGGATGGAAAAAATAGACAGGATGGGAGTATGCAGAAAGGCAGGGAGGCTGGCAGATCCAGAAAGTTGTCCAAGATGTGGTTATGAAAAATTGAGTAGAAAAATTTTGGACAAGAGGTGAACATTGACATGTAAAATTTCTAATAACCCAATTATTTTCAAAAATAATTGCAGATGATAATTGGGGTATAAGGATTTTTATCCATAATTAATTTAATTGTGGCTTTGTTAATATTGATATCCCCTAATATATATATTGGGAAAAAATATTTGAAAAATTTGGATTTTTGGCATTTCCTTCTGCTTTGAATGAAAGAAAATGTTGAATAAAGTATCAAAATGAAAATTGGATATTGACATCCTAGTTAAGATTTGATGAAACAATTTTCCAAAATCATTTCCATTTTTTTATTTTTCCATTTTTTTGAACAATGTCATCCAGGAGTTTAAATTATATAGCATAATTATGATAGTTCCTTGATATGATCTTATTTTGTGTTTATTTTTGCTTTTTTATTTTTTTATTTTTTTCACCATTTTCAACTCCAATTGAATATGTCATATAAAAACATCATCATTAATCAAGCAGAGTTTTCATTCATCATTAAAAGAATAGACATTAAACTTCAAATTTTGCATTAAATTTTATATGTGTATTAATATATGTATATATATATATATATATATATATATATATATATAAAATCAGATTTTATGGTCACAGAAAATCACTTCATTACACAAAATCTTATCCAGGCTCTGAAGAGGCCTGAGATTTAAAATCAGGCATATGGTTTCAGTTTTTGCCTTTTCATATTGAAAAAAAAAAATGAAGAAAAGATAATCTGACCTATGTTTTCCACGTAAAAAAATTTGAAAACCAAGAAAATTTAGGCTTTGGAGAGCCAAGTTCACTCGAATTGGATGCCGGCGAGAATTGAGGTGAAAAATTAGACTGAGCTGTATACATAAAAAAAGATAATAGTAATAGTTAAAATTACAATATATTTTAGGTTTTTTCAATTTATAATTCTTCTTTTCATTTTGGAAATTTCTAGAAATTTATACTTCGTAGAGGAGAAATGAAATGGAACTAGAAAAAGTTGAGAACATAATATGAGAAAACTTAGCCATTACCTTTTACTTTCCTGACTTTGTTACTCTTCCGTGATGAAGTACTTGTTCCTGCTGAACCAGGAGGGTTGAATGCACCGGGTAAATTTGTAGCAGCGGAATCATTCATGTTACCTCTAGTTTTTCCTTCCTTATTTTCAAGATCATATGGACCGGTGTTAGGTACTATTTTTTCATGATGATACATCCCTGCGTTTGTGTTTGGACTTTTATGTGTCAAGGATCTTTTCGGTCCATTTATTATTCCCAGGCCAGCGTTTGGGCTCCTTTTTTTGTGGCTTGCGCGTGGTAGACGAAGCGGTAAGAACGGACGCGCTTGTTTCAGTTTTCCGCCAGTATCTGGGTGACCTAAACTTTCTTTTTCACTAATGTATACAAAATCTGAAGGGCACGTTGGTAGCCGTTTAAAGGAGTCTCTACCAAATTGGTGCTTAAATTCACTTTCTCCATCTTGCTGAAATTCATCTTCCACTTGACTTTCTTCATCAGCATCTTCAAATTGAGAATGATCCATAGAATTACCAAATTCTGATGTGGGTGTGACTGACCCAGTAAAATTCGAAATGTCTGTTAAAGGGGAAGTAGGATTAAAGCCTCCCAAACCGCCCTCGTGAGTATTGGGGGATCTCATAGAAATAGTTTGTAATTGATCAACAATGTCATGAAAGAATCTTTGCATAGTGATATCTCCAGTTTGTGGAATTCGAATGGATGGGGCTGGTGATCTAGGGCTCGGTGGTGAAGGAGAAATCGGTAATGTGGTTTCAATTTTTCGACTTTCCTGTACATACCCTTGTCTATACTTGTTTGTGGCCGGTGAAGGTGTTGCCTGCTGCAACGTTATAGTTGGAACAGAGGGTTTGACAGGAGTACTATTTTCATTCGCATATGGTGAAGTCTTGGGGGCATCTGGTAGTGGTCTTGATGGTCGGGCAATAGGCAGCTTGGGCTTCAAATCATCCACTTGCATAGGGGACTGAGGAGTAGAGGGAAAAACATTCTGTAATTTATGACCTGAACTTTTTGAATGTGAAGAGTGGTTTGATTTGTGGTTTGACTTGCTAATGATGGCTGGGACCACCGCAGAATTTCTTCGAGTTTGGCTAGAGATAGATTGACCTGATGGACTTCTGACTGCGCCAACATTAATTTTGACCACATGAGAACGACGGTTTCTTGAGCGACGTGTTTTCGGTGGCTCATTTGCAATATGTGCTGGGTCCTCTTCCCCAGTCATCTCTTGTAAACGTTGCCAGCGATACTTTGAAAGCAAGAAATAAAACACCTTCTCCCATGATTTTCTATTAAAGACAAACCAAAAAACAAACAAACAAACCACAAAAAAAAGCAAAATAAATAAACATAATAATAATAATAATAAAAGCAAAACAAACAAACAAACAATTGAATTCAAAAAAGATTCAAAAATACGTCAACAAGTAATTGAAGGCTTACTCATTAGAAATCAGGGCATCTACAATAGCTTGTTTACTCGTTCCTCGATTCAACACTTGAAGATTGGCAATAATTTCGGGATCTAATTGGTCATACGAGCCAAGAGATTTGGTAATTTCATCAGGCGTTGGGGGGTTCATGTAAGAAGGCATTGCTCTCAAAGGACGACGAGTGAACCAAGGGTGAGATTTAATTTGCTCCATCTGGAAAATATTATTATTATAATGGATGAGTTCCTAGCGAATTCTTGGTGGAGATCTTGATAGCTTTTATACAAGAATGACAATGTAAAAACTTACTGTCATTCGCTTTTCTGGGTCTACGATGAGCATTCCTTTAATAAGATCTTGCGCATCTGCCGGTAAATTTGGCGGCATTGTAAATTGGCCAATTTTGACTTTGCCCAAAAGTTTTTGAATGTTTTCGTCATCAAAAGGCAAACGACTGGTCAAAAGTGCAAACAGAATTACGCCACATGACCAGATATCTGAAGAAGAGCCGTGGTAATTCAATCCAGCTACAACTTCAGGAGAGGCGTAGTGCGGTGATCCACACGAAGTTTCAAGCATTTTATCAGCTGCCTCCAAAGCGGCCATCCCAAAGTCAGCAATTTTAATATTGTGATTAGAATCAAGAAGCTTGAACCAGAAACGCGCCAACATGTTAGTATTTAAAACATCCTATTAAGTTTGGAAATATGAAAAAACCAGCAAACCAAATTTTCAGGTTTAAGGTCGCGATGGCAAATATTGAAGTGATGGCAATAGTCTACACCACAAATTATTTGTTGAAAATAATCAAGCGCTTCATCTTCGCTCAGGGGTCCCTTCTTGACAAGATAATCAAATAATTCACCTCCTTCAACGTACTCCATAATAAGATATCTAAAATTTAATCAACTCATCATTAGTAAAATAAGTTTTGCTTCAAAGTTGCAGAATGAGAAAGACAGTAAGAAAATCGTACAATTCCGAATCTGTTTCCCAAACATCATATAATTTCATCAGATAAGGATGTTCAATCAATTTCATAATGACAATTTCTCTTTCAATACTGTGCATCATTTTATCAGACTTGGCACTAGCTTCTGCAAAGCTCATTCTGCTGTTGAGGAGAGCGTGCTTAGGCATAATTTTTACGGCAGCATACATGCCCGTCTTGATATGTTTGACACGCTTTACTCTTCCAGAAGATCCTTTTCCAATAGTTTTTCCGATTTTCCATTGACCAATATACTTAAGCTCGTCTCTTTCAACCTGATCTATTCGACGGGATGTGTGAGGGCTATCAGAATTCCTTGAGCTATCATTACTTGGATGACGAGAGGCCACAGGACGGTGAGAAGACATGGTTATGTAAAGGTGAAAATTGAGGATATCGAAGAGAGGATAGGAAGAAGAAACAAGAAATAATACAAATACCAGTGATTAAAGGTATGCAAAGAAGACTCACAAGTGAGTATAAAAAAGGAGATAAAGAAACGATAAAGGGGAAAACAGTGAGAAAAGACTATGTGGAGAAATAAAATGACCGATGAGTAACAATTGAGTTTGTAAGGTCAAGAATAAAAAGGAAAAGACCTAATAATTGAGGTTAGTCACTTTCCTCTTACAGTACAATTAATTATAACTTCACACTTGATAAGAAATCCACTATTCCATTCTGCTAAACGTGCTTCAGTCACTTAAATATGGTAGGACTGTCACTATCATCGTCACTATTTCTTGCACAACAGGGTATTTCACAGGGCTATGTACCAATACTTTTATTGCCCGTCCACTCCACTCAACAACAATTCAAGTGACTGGATGTTGCACAATTATTTTTATTGTTTTTATAAATTTCAGAGTGATTCAAGTGAACGGGTGTTGGAAATTGGATGTTAATGCTATGTCGTAAAATAATCAAATGGATAGGTACGGTCTGAGGCAATGGAAGTAAAAGTACATACATACTTCAGGTGGTAAGCTCAAATTAAGATATTAAGAGGGAAAAAGCGAAAGCAAAAAAATCAGATGAAATAAAATAATTAAAAATGTGGCATAAAAGTCAATGCCATTACATTTCAACAAATTAAGCAATACAATTTAGAAAATTAAAAGAAAATTGAAGATGGGAGTGAAAGTATTATGCGAAGGGCAGGAATGAAATGGAAAAATGTAGAAGGGATAAACTGAATGTAAAATAACCCAACCAATGATTGTAAATATCCAGGATCTCGATGGATGGAAGGTGAGGATAGAGAAATTATCGGCAGCAACTAGTAGCAGTATGTAGTTTAGTTTAGTTTAGTTTAGTTGACAAGAGATATCTGGGATAGGGAGGAGGTAACAGACAAGCACACAGGTGTCTACGTAGTATAGACTAAGACATAAGCACATAAGCCCCATAATATTCAAAGAGGAGGTATGCAATGTCCCTCTTCTCATTTTGCATTTGAGCAGACTTTGGATATTTGATTTTGTTCCTTCTCTTCAATCTGGTCATCATGTCTGACCTCTGTCCAGCATATGGTCCGCATTTTGACCAAGAATTATTGATTGACATATGAATGACATTTTTTTTGTTTTGGTTCAAAACAGCGCCTTTCTTTGGTTTTGCCGGCGTCGCTTCTTCAGTCAGTCAGCCTTTCTTTCCGAGGTCACTTTCTAGTGTTTGTTACTAATCTTTCCTTTTCTTGTCAACTCAGATGATTTTCTCCAGTGCGCCCCAGTTATTCCATTCTATTTTCTGTATTCTTACCCGGGAATATACTTTCTAAAAAACAGCTGTGGGAGCTGCATACGGTACTGCTAAGGCTGGGATTGGAATCACTGGTCTGGGTATTGTCAAGCCGGAACTCGTCATGAGAGTAAGGATGTTTTACCGCTTTCTTAATTTATATTTCTATCATTTTAATCTCAGCGCATTTTTAGTCTTTGCTTCCTGTCGTCATGGCTGGTATCATTGCAGTGTGAGGTCACTTTTTAAATTCACCAAGCTATATTTCAAACTCATTGGGGTTTTGCCTCAGTTACGGTTTGGTTGTGGCTGTCCTTATAATTGGCGGTATGGAGCCTACTAAGCCTTACTCTTTATTTGCGTGAGTTATATATATATATATATGATTTAAAAGCTGTTTACATGCTAATTCTTGACATACTAGTGGTTTGGTCCATCTTGCGGCCGGGCTTTCTTGTGGGTTGACTGGTTTGGCTGCAGGACATGCCATCGGACTTGTTGGAGATGCTGTTAGTTTTTATTCCTTTTTTTATTTCTTTAAGCAATGGTTAAGTTGTATTATTAGTGTGCTAGGGCTTTTTTGTTCCAGCCTAGAATATTTGTGTCGATGGTTTTGATGCTCATTTTTGCAGGTTAGTTGCATTGTCTATGTTAGCCTAATGTGTTTAATAAATTTTCTAACTGAATCCTATTTCGCTGATAGAGGTCATTGGATTATACGGCTTAATTATTGCTTTAATTTTAAACACCCGAGTTGAAGCCGGTAATAAATTGTGTTGAGTTAGAAATGTAAAAATTCCTTACTCCTTTCCAAGTTGCATTTTATTTTCCATCTAGAACTCTGAGCCAATACGGGCAGATTACTCCCAGCTCTTTTTCGTCCTTGTATGCATAATATGATTCATCAAAAGGCAATTCTGCCATAGGACCCATTGCAAATATTTAATTTTTAATAGTTCACCGCAAAGTGTGACACGCTTGGTTGGATTCATCATGGATCAATGACAATAATATGTAAACTCAAGAAAATAGTAATTTCTATAATTATTTTCATGAGCTCTAATGCACAGGATAGTAAAACATTTGAATGTCTAGTTTCAGTTTTGTGTTTCCCTCAGTAAGAATATAAGTTTTTACAGCACAAATTAGAAATTCACATTAATAGGTTTTGGCCTTCCCATCTCATCTATCAATTTTTTTCCCCTAAAAATGAATGAAGTTTTTATCTTCATCACCTCAATTGTTTACGCCCCCAATAATATTTTTTCAAAGGGGCACTTGAACCTTAGTTTCCCAAGTAGCTTTCACATTTCACCTCGTGTTCAACAATTGAATTTGACTATTATTCTCTATGTTTGTGAATATATATTGTTGTACTGGGAAAGATGCCAACAGACAAAAATGGTTTAGTCCAAAAATTATCATTTGGTACATTTTTTTTAATCAACTTCATCAAATAAGAAAAAAAAGGAAAAAAAAAAGTTATGGTATTACATCTGATATAAAAGTGTAATCTACTATCTGTTTAACTTAGTTTTATGAAATAAGTAAAAAAAATGATCAGAGTTTCTTTTACAGGTCAATAGATCTGTGATGCTTTCACTTATCTAATAGCTTCTCTCTCTTTCTCCAAGTATTGGTAAGAGCGTATAAGCAAATGAGTTTATGCAGCTTGAAATTTGATTTTTAATGGGCTAGAAAAGAAGAAAGGAAAAGCCTGGAAAAGTTGGAAATATGTTTGACATGAAATTGAACTTTTCTCTAGTTAGTTTACAAACAAAACAAAACATAATACTAAGCAATAATTCAAGTAAGTTGGGTGACAAAATTCTCTGAAAAATGGACCAGTGAAGATCTCAGATTAAACAAATTCAAACTACTACCTAAGGATAAAGGAGAAGTAGAAATATCAATTCAAGGAGAGATAGATGAAAACCCAATATAAAAATATGAATGTCAAATTTTCATTTTTTGTATTTGTTTATTTATTCTGAGAAAAGCAATGAGAACTGTTTTTTCAGCTGTATTCTTCATTACCGGTGAGAAATACGAACTGAATAAGCCAACCTCAACCCTAAAATTTAGGTGTCATTTGGTATGATAGCAGCTTCTGTGTTCTGAAGTTCAGTTTTGATTTTTCAAGAAAAATATAATGTGTTTATTTAGAATATTAGGGTGTATAAAACTTGAACGTATTACATTCGACCCAAGTTTTTTCTTGCTACAAAATTATCGTTATATAGACTTACCTTTGATTTTACAAAAAAAAAAATTAAAATGATTTTTTTCTTTAAGATATTACGTCCATGAAGTACTAATCATGGCTATTTTGATAATAAAAAAAGTCTTTTCAAATCTTTTCTTTTCTACTTTCAAACACAACATGTGTGCCATTACTTTTGAAGAACAATTCACTAGCTTTATAGCGGGTAGAAGTTAATCCTCATGATTTTTTTCTTTGTTATAAAGAATGCTAATCACACACTTTTGAAACTCAGTAAAGATTTTCTTAGTCAATATCGACCTGAAAATTTCAAACATGATCATAAAATTTCAGAATCTTGAACGTTTGGTTAAAATTGGTATTTATTCTTATTCATTATTGTGTGTATGCATTGTGGTTTATCAAATTGAATAAATAGCCACCACGAAAATTTTTTCGGAGTCGCGCGTCAGAATTTTCACTCTTTATTTACTGTCTGAGACGAGTAAAAGCTCTTGTCTCAGTTAATCTGGTATTTGGGCCTATTATGGGAAGTCAGTAAAATTCACTGTATTAGCGTTGAGGGAGCATACAGGGTGCAATACTTATAGCAGGTACGAATCAGTTTCTCGTTTTTTCCATTGTTAAATTCATATTACCTATCTACATTTGCCAAAATGATGAGTCTTAGCATCAATTAAGTTGCAATCCTTCTGAGAACCTACCGTTATTTTAACAAAATACGGCTCAATCTGAAGTACAAACCCAACCGATGCACTTTAAAAGCGTCTGATATCTTTTACATTCAAATTTGTTCTTCCGTGAAGCCATTAACAGTACTAACCTGTTTGTTACATCTTTTCTTTATCATTATATTTCAAGCTTGTCCGTTTCTTTTCAACTGTAGAATTCGATTTTTTTATTGGGGCCAAGGCAAGACTGTTATATGTCAACTAGGGCATTTCTTTGTGGGTATTTGAAGATTCGCTTCCTCAATGGGACGTGAAGGCCGATGAGACAGAGAAAGGGACAATAAACTGGAAAAGTAAAATGGAAAAGTAAACTGCAGATATAAGCGAGAGTATAATGTGAATGATAATAAAATTGAAAAAAAGATAGAAAGAAAAAACCAAATACATAACATAAGGAAAGTTAAGAATTTTGTAATATTTGCTGCACTTGTTGGACATATGTCCTTGTCCTCCAGCTTTTTTAAACCAATCTTACAAAACTCCTTCGCTTTCATTTCTAGCTTGTTTTGAGGTTAATGATGATAACCCCCGTGATCCAGAATATTATTTTAAAACAAAAATGATTCGTAGTTTGTTTATGCAGGTAACGCTTAATCGCTTCTGCCAATCCTTTCTCTCTGCATTCTAGTTTATTGTCATGCTTTCTCTCCCAACTGTCGTTATTCAATCTGTACTTAAATTTAACCATTATACTTCGCCCTTCATGCGCCAAATTAAATGAAATTGTAAAAAATTAAAAAGAAAAAAAGACAGTCTATTTTTTCATGTAAAAAAGTTGCAAACAGTTGAGTTTCTGTTGCTGTTCAAGAATTTGTCAAACTCCAATTTTGTAGATGTAAGAATAAGTATCAGAGAGAGGTGATACCAGTACCAGCCACCAGAAAAAAAACGTGGGCACCTGATAGCAGGTGCCAATCCCTGTCTTTGACTTAACTCAATTTCATCCCAGCTGTAATTCTTCTGGAAAGACTGCGCACTGAACAATGAGCACACTAGCTCGCACAACATCAAATCAAATTTACTCTTAAATCAAAACAGAATATAGGGGCCCCTTGATTTTATACGGTGAGTATGAAAAGATAGCAAGAAAAATCTGGCGGGCTATCAATAATAGAAACAATGAGAGATGACTAAAATTGAGTGTGGATGGTAGTATATCCAACATATGTGGCTTCTTTGCGCAGGTTCTGCTGTGTTTTGTACAGCCGTAATCTGAAGCAAAAACCAGGACAATCTTGTTGGTCTCTGCTCCGGAATGGATGGAAACCTGTTAGGTTTAGAATAGTGAGAACCGCAACTGCGGCCTTTAATGTATGTAGACTGTGCACGCGAGTCCCCTCTCTTCATTCTGACACCGAGTGAAGAGAGCGAGCTTACCATTGGGGCTTTGGGACTTGGGTGCACAGGGCATTACAAAACCAACTGGGTACGGCTTTCTAACTATATACATGCAGGCTTCATTGTGCCCTAATCTAACACCACCGAGAATTTGCCGACGTTCCCGGAGGGAGCGTCACCATGGCGTTTCCACTTTTCTGCATTGAAACTTGCAAACGCCACACGGAACGCACCATGCAATTGCAAACACCAACGAGTTATGGAACGTCAGTACAAATGCCATTGCACTGTTTTACCTCTGGCAGCACAAGCGATTGATCCTTGCTTGCTTTTTTCCTTCATCCCCCAGTTTTCTGTTTATCTAAAATATCTGTCAATGTAGATTTTATTTCTCTTTACGCAACACCATTTGAAATAAATCCAAGATGCTATTGTGTACTTGCTCTAAGTGCTCCAAACAATCTTGGTATACTTGCGATCTGCTCAAAATATTGAAAACAAAGAACCTGGAACCCTAATTAATGCTCTTAATAGGGGGTATCAAAGTTGAACAATCCACAATTAAATTAATTGTGGATAAAAATCCTTATACCCCAATTATCTTCTGCAATTATTTTTGCTAATAATTGGGTCATTAGACATTTTACATGTCAAAGTTTACCTCTTATCTGACATTTTTCTACTCAATTTTTCATAACCACATATCAGACAACTTTCTGTCATAACCACATCTTGGCCTACTTTCATTCATAACCACATCTTTGACTACTCTCTGGATATGCCTTCTACCTTACTGCACACTCCCATTCTCATCTCATCCTGTCTATTCTCTCCACTCAGAACACCTTGCTATCTCATCTGCTTGTTTTTGCTCCTTTTCATCTTCAATTATCTTAACATGCCCCATCATCATAGATCTTCTCAAAGGCAGCCTTTCCCCAGTTATTCTTCAAATCACACTACTCCTTCTTTCCCCTGCTCAGCTGAGAAATCAAAGATCATTCAATTAAAAAAAGATGATCATCTCATTCTTATCAACTGGCTGAAAACTAAATCTAACTATGATTCTTGTTTTGGTACTGAAAATACAACTAAAGTAGGATGGCCCCCCACATCAAAAGTTAATGGTTATCTACTGATGGCCAATGAATTATGGAATAAGACCAAGGGAAGGATAGTTTTACCTAAACAGATGTCTGAACATTTCAAGCAGTACAGAGCAAAATACAAGAAGGCAAAGACTCCTTCATCTTCCACTGGTTTTGGTATTACTGACATCAATATCAGTAAGGGCATAAAATCCATAGTTGATAAACTTGAATCTTTTTGTCCTTACTTTAAAGAGATGGATGCTATTTTTGGAGAGAAAGCTGATGTTAATACTGCAAACATGTTGGATGGTGAAGATGCTATCTCTGAACATGATGTTGAAAGAAATCTTTTTCCTTCTTCTTCTACTCAAGCCTCCCCTCATCTAACTTCCACAAATCAAGATATCTTTTCAATAGATCCTTATGGAAATATAGACCAACCTGATCTAACTCAAGTATGTTTTTTCTTTTATCTTGCCAATTCTTTTTTTATTTACATTTTCTTATTTCCAAAAAGGCTGAAGAACAAACACAGGAGCTACAATCAACTGATTTTGAAGCCAGTGACAATGATGAGGAGGAAAATGTGACCTTGAACAAAAAGCAAAGGGCTTAAAGGAGTCTAAATTTACACTCTCAAAGAAGAAGAAAAACTGATACTTCATCTCAAACCCCTTTTTCTTCTATTGAAGAATTTTTGGAGAAATGTGATGCTGGTAAGTAATATCATACCTCCTAAGACATTACTCTGCTTTTCTTCTACTTTTTGTTAATATTTCTTATCACTCTAGAACAAGTGGAAGTTGCTAAAGAGACACTAAAGTTTGAAAAGCAAAAATACAAGCTTCCTTAAAGGAGAGATGGTAGGGCACAAGACTTGGAGGAGAGGAAGTACCAGCTCTCTTCATGGAAAGACAATAGGGCACAAGACTTTGAGGAGAGGAAGTACAAGCTCACTTTACAGAAGGATGATAGAGCACAAGACTTGGAGGAGAAGAAATTTGAGCTAACTCTTAGTATTGAAAAATCAAAGAAAGAGGAGAAAACACTCAAGCATCAAAACTTAATGGAACAGATGAAATTTAAGCATGATCTAGAAGAAAATTCAAAGAAGAATTTTTTTTTAATGGAATGTGTTAAAGCCAATAAATCTTATGAGGAAATTGAATGTCTAATGAAATTTTTTAATGACTAGTGTGTTTTATTTCTTTGACACTTCAATTTTTCATAATTATTTGTACATAAAATTTTACAATAATTTCCAGTATTTCATTACTCTATCCATCATTAGTTGAATTTTTGTATTTTAATTTTAAAAATTCTTTTTTAAATAAAATTTTCAAGTCTCATTTGAAAATTTGCCAATCCCCCCCCTGCATTTTTTTGAAGTAAGGGGTGGGTATCACCAAAATCCTTTCAAGTCAAGAATCTTGAAAGTCTCATGGAAATTTGGCATTAGTATCCCCTGCATTTTATGGGTATCACCAAAATTCTTTCAAGTCAAGAATTTTGCAAGTCTTCTAAGAAATTTTTGCAATACTCCCCCTGCATTTTAATGAAGTAAGGGACAGGTATCACCAAAATTTCAAGTCAAATTTTGCAAGTCAGATTTGAAAATTTGGCAATACCCCCCCTGAATTTTATTGAAGTAAGGGGTGGGTGGCACCAAGATTTTTACAAGTCAAAAATTTTACATGTCAGATTTGAAAATTTTTCAATACCCCCCCCTGCATTTTACTGAAGTAAGGGGTGGGAATCACCAAAATTTAATATAATTACATAATTTAATATATAAACAACTATTATATATCAATATCCCTAGCTTTAAAGTAATGACAAATCCTCCCACCAAAATGTGGACCAATTCTAGAAACTAAGTTTGGGACTTTCCACAGGTATAGGCAAGATGAGCCCCATGAAACAATTTAATGTTATCATGATTACCATTTATACAACACAAGGTTGTTGACCCATTACTTTACTTTAGGAATTTGAAATATAAGAGTTATTTAAAAAAATTTATGAAAAAATAAAAAATATTTGATGACTCTACTCATCCCCATACTTTTTTGATCTACATAAAAATTTTTTATATCTGTTAAATTTACCTTCTTTTCTTCCTTGTTTATTTGGTGGATTAATTTTCGACTGATTTGAAACAAACATCCAAAATATGTGAACTCTTGACAAGATTCCAAGCCAGGTTAAGCTTTGGTTGTTTGGTGATGATCCTGAGAAGAGTTCCAAATTGTTTCAATGACAGCATTTCACAAACCAAAATCAATCATGCACTAATGGTCTGGAAAATATAAGCCATGTCCTTTGATTTTAGCTGGAGATGGTATTGGTTGGCCAGTTATCAGATTGATATATGCGAAAATTCCAAAAGTAAGATAATTGGTGTCATTCATATCAATATGAATCTTATTGTGGAATCTTTAATGGGTAATAATAACATTTGAAAATAAAATATATTCATTGCTAATCTCTTCCCATTCCTGGCCACATCAATTTGGTCTTCCAACTTTTGTAGCAAGTTGATTATTCTTTTTGAAAGCTTTATTGCAGAGTTTTTTGAGGAAAAGACCAAGAAAAGTATTAAAAGAAGGTAAGGTGTCCCATAAGCAAAAATCTTCTTATTTTTCAGCTTTAGTTAATATTTTAAGTAAAGAACAGATGCCTATGGAAATAAAATGAGTGACATGATTTTAAGAATGAAACATATATTATCAGACATACCAAGAGAATAGCCTTTATCAAATCCTGGTCTCCAACCAAATCCAATCATAATACCACCCAAAAAATTTGTATTCCTTATTGGTAAGCAAACTAAAGCCACTTGATATAGTGTTATTATGAGATCGGATAGTTGATTAAAAGTTTTTTCTTTTGAACCATTAAAAGAATGATTTTCATATATAAATTGAGGTTTAAAAGAATTACTGATAACTGCTTTAATTTAATTGTCTCCTTACTTGGTTAAATATTTTAAATCTTCTGGTAACTCATTTTGAGAAGAATTTTTTTGATCCAATTTAGTTTTATAGTACTCAATATTTGATATATGGCCAAATAAACAATCCAAATGAATTTTATTTTTTAAAGTTCTTTTATTCTTCTGAGTTCAATCATCATTATTTTTTTGATATTTTGGATGATGATTGAAATGAAGTTGAATTTGAAAAACATGATAAAGATGATAAAAAAGATGATGATAGAGAAGTAAAAGGGGATTCTGACAAAATAGAAATTTTTTTCTCTGAGCAAAAAAAATTTGTTTCAAAAAAAACCAAAAAAAAAATGGCCAAAAAATAAAACTCACAAATTTTAGTTTGTTTATTCAACCTTAAGAATTTAATTGATAAAAATTAATCCAAATAATTGTTTTTTGAAAAGAAATCAATTAACAAAACTGTCCTTTAAAAAAAATTGAAAAAAAAAAATGAAATAAAATAAAAACAAACATCAGTAAATTTATTTGCCAGAGAAATGAATTTGAAAGTTATTTGGCGTTAGATATACCACCTAAAGTCCTTGAAAAAAAATGATAAAAAAATATAATTAAAAAATTAAACAAAAAAAAATTTTGTATCAGAAATTTTTTTTCTCAAAAATAAAAATAAAAATTATAAACACACCAAATTTATTTTTGATTCAGCTTGAACTGTAAATAAAATTTTTTTTATATAATATTCTGTAAAAAAGAAACAAAAAAAATTCAAAATAATGTAAATTTTCTTTTACATACACCCATATTACCCCTCCTTGTCTGCCTCATTTAACTCCTTTTGGTGTCCTCAAACCCCCCCTCCCCCTTCTTGATATCCTCAAAACCCCCTTCTCCCCCCCTTTCCCCCTTTTCCCCCTTTTCCCCCTTTTCCCCCTTTTCCCCCTTTTCCCCCTTTTCCCCCTTTTCCCCCTTTTCCCCCTTTTCCCCCTTTTCCCCCTTTTCCCCCTTTTCCCCCTTTTCCCCCTTTTCCCCCTTTTCCCCCTTTTCCCCCTTTTCCCCCTTTTCCCCCTTTTCCCCCTTTTCCCCCTTTTCCCCCTTTTCCCCCTTTTCCCCCTTTTCCCCCTTTTCCCCCTTTTCCCCCTTTTCCCCCTTTTCCCCCTTTTCCCCCTTTTCCCCCTTTTCCCCCTTTTCCCCCTTTTCCCCCTTTTCCCCCTTTTCCCCCTTTTCCCCCTTTTCCCCCTTTAGGCCATCTCAAAATACTCCCCCTCTACCCCCTCTCCCCTCCACTGCTTCCCCCCACCCCCCTTTAACTAGCTAACAAATTGCTTAGCAATTTGTTTAGCTATTAAATTTAATAGCTAAAAAATAACTAAGTGATTTTTTTTGCTATTAAATTTACTAGCTAAAAAATTTCTAAGCAATTTGTTAGCTAATAGGTAGAGGGTGGAGGTGAGGTGAGAGGGGAGAGGGGGGGTTGAGGGGGGAAGAGTTGAGAAGTGGCCTAAAGGGGGGGGGAAGGTCGTAAAGGGAGGAAAAAGAGAATCTAAAGGGAGGAAAAAGAGCATCTAAAGGGGGGAGATGGTGAGGAAGAGAATAAGGGGGGAAAGGGGGGATTGAGGCATTCCAGAAGGGAGGAAAGGAGGGAAAAAGAGCAGGACAAGAGAGAAAAGAGAGAGAGAAAAAAACAAAAAAAATTAGTTTAACCTTGAGAAAAAATAAATAAAGCACTTACAAAAAAAATAAACCAAAAAAAAAAACCAAACAAAAAAAGAAAAAAAGTATTATTGGAAAATAAAAATTCAATAAAAATGAAAAAAAATAACTTACCTGGTGAAATGAGTTTAAAAAAATGCCACCAAAATATTTGAGGGATGTTTGAGGAGAGGAGGAAAAGGATATGAGTAAAGAATGAAAAAAAGAAACACTCAAAAAATATGAAATTTCAGAAAATATGAAATTTCATGTTGAGCTGGTGAAAGAAAACCAATGAGCCACCCAAAAAATATATTCACCATAAATTAAAAAAAATGAATATGCAACAAACAAAAATACCAAGCCAAGTGAATAAGTATACAAAGTGGACATTTGAAGAGAATGAAAACAAAAAATTAAAAGGGTTGTGTGTCAGAATGGTGGAGGGTGATTGGCATAATGACAGAGTGTATGCTGATTGAATGAATGTCTTTTGATTCAAGGGAGGGGAGAGCCAGTTCTGGCTCAGGATCCTCTTCTTCATAAAAATAATTCAACTCATCCTTTAAATCAGCTACGATATTGTGGAGTATAATGCAAGTCATGATCCAATTATTTGCAGTTTTGATCTCCAATTTTTTTTGAAATTGGATTCTGAGCTCCCAGAAACTAGGAAATCTTCACTTTAAAATCCCAATAGCATGTTCAATCCGTAATCTTGATTGGGCAAGGTGATAATTAAAGGTGGTTTTGGGGTCATTTTCTAAAGTTGCACCATGGAAGGCAGGTATAATGTACTTTAAACTTGCATATGCTGAGTCTGAAAGGAGGTACTGAGATTTGTCAAAGTATGAGTCAGGACTTTGAGAAATCCTCATTCTTTGGAAGATGGAAGAGTCATGACATGAGCCTAAGAAGCCACTATGAAAATCAATAAACTTTTTGTTGACATCACAGACAAGTTGAATGGCAATAGAGTATCTACAAAGAAGATAAAAAGTCAGTTTATGAAAGATGTGAAATTGGAGAACATCTTGAAGAAACCTTTTTTTGAAATCAAAATAATGTTTTCCATCATGAGAATGCTTTTGACTCAAAGGTATAGTTGTGCCATCAAAAAAACCTACACATCCAGGAAAAACTTCAGATTGAATTACTTGAGAGGATTCAAGTTGTTGTTGTGGAGTTGGCCAAGCAAGTGTTTGAGACTTGAGGGAAAGGATAGAAATTATACAGCAATCAGTGTATAATATCACTGTACCATATCCTATGTTAAAGAGATTATCCAAATGTCTTACAGAAGCACCATTTCCATTTGATCAAAAGCGACATAGTACAACAGCAAGTTGAATAGCAGGATCACACTGTTTATTTTGAGAAATTTTATGAAAGATAGGATTTTTGGAGATGATTTGATAAATTTTAAAGAAATGATTGGGAGAAGTTCAAAATAGTTGAGGAATGTTGAGAATGGAGTGGAAATCATATCTAGGATAATGAGGAAGATTTGGCCCCCTTAGGTTTATGTAACCATTTTTGGACAGAAAAGACATATAGGCTAAAGCATCTTCAAAATAAGAGTTGAATTTATAGTAAAGAACTAAAAGTAAAGCAATAGCATTTATGGTTGAGTGAAGTAGCTGCCTAGTAGAGAGGTGTTTCATAGTTGTCACTGTAAGGCTTATGTGATTAGGGAAGTGGGAATTCACCACCAAATGTGCATTTGGGGTGTGTAGATAGAAAATAATTTTAAGTGTTTGCCACAAAAATTAATTAGCATAGAGTGAGGAAAGACTTAAGGTTGGAATCAGAAATTATAAGTCATGTTAATTTTTAAAAATTCCATCATTGATGTGATGAGTTTGGGATCATGAATAAGGAATTGAAATTGGGGTATAAGAGCCAGGATAATGCATTATTGTGGATTCCTTCTCCACTACCCCTGGGGCTAGTGGATAAGAATCTTCCACAATTAATAATTTCTGATCCTGGGGAAAAAAATTCCTGATCCCTAATTGCAAATACCTCAACTTTGATACCCCCTAATCTCTCTGCTCAGTTTATAAGCAACATTTTTGTCTCAAATTTTTTTTCTTTATTCAGCAGAAAATTCCCCAAAATGCTTTAAATACCTAGAGTTACCCAACCAGACTATATGCAACAGATATCTTTAGAAAATGGAAGATCTTTGAAATACTTACATGACAGCATTAATGAAATAAATTCTCAAGTTGATGGCCCAGATTGGGTCTACAATACTCAACATCTGTCTCAATGACTTGATTGAGTCATTACATTTCATTGACCATTCACAAATGGTCAATGAAATGTAATGATATTGAACAAGAGATGAAAATGTGGGTTTCAAGGCTCAGGGAATGTTTAAAATTGAGGACAATCAACAATATACATCATAGAAAGAATTAGAATTTTTACTTTACACTGAATCCATCACACCTATACATCTTGTCTTCTCATTATTCATTGATCAGCATAAGCCACAGGGTAGAAAAGTTGCTAATAAAATTGAATCAGTAGGAATAATTGCTTTAGTGTATCTTAATCTTCAAACAGCACTATTTAACTAACCAGAATATAAGTTCATCCATAGTATACTTTCTAGGACATGTACCCCAAATACAAATACATTGACTATATCTGTCAGCCTAAATATCCTTAGGACTGAGTATTTCTTATGCTTAAAATAAGATAACCTTAATTAGATTAAGCTTATATCTTAAAAATAAGGTTAAAATAATAATATATATTATTTTATTATATATATATATAATTATTATTCTATTATATAATTTATAATAGTTTAAATAGCTTATCCATGGCCTAATAATACTTATTAAGGTGTTAATGGAGTCATAATATACTTATCTTAAGTGATATGAAGTAATTATTGACATACATAAGCTTATATGTATACATAAATCTCATATTCAGTGAAATATGCAGTATATTATGTATATTTAGGTATATAAGTGGGTTTTAGCCCCTTAATAGCCTATAACCTTTGTTTTTCTGCTTATTTTAGGTCATATGGACGAAATCAGTGGATTCACAACGCCTACAGAAGCATAGACACCTATATCAGGCGCATACACCCAGTTTGGACAACTAAAATTACTTCCTTGGATGGTTATTCACGGATTTATGGGTTGGAAATATGTTTTTGGGTTAATGTGGATGCTTGGGGATGTTATTGGGGGCTTGGACATTTTATTTGTTTCCTTTATATGCTTTTAGTTTCATTAAATCTCTTTTTGATCATTTATTTTACCTGTTTCTTTATGGTATCCGCTTTTATCTGGGATTTCTATTTATGGTATGACTCTGTGTTATTATTAATAGTGATGGAGGGTCCTTACTGGAGGTCTGGGTGTTGAAACTGCTTGAAGTGGACGCCATGGGGAGGTGATGGGCCCTCACAGTGCTGTAATTGCCGGGGATAGCAGTGACATCATCTGGATTGAAGGTCTGTGCACTCCAGTGGATTTGGGTATAAGTAAGGAGGGATTTTGATGGTTTATTATCATCATTCAATTACTACACTTCAAACAAACATTACACTACAATTATTAACATTCAGAAATATATTATAAAGCCCTTATAAATTGATATTATCTTTATAAAAGCTATAACTATATTTTATTCTTCTATTTTCCACCACTAGCACGCATTTAAATCCAAGTATTGTGAGTTTAATTTGAGTATAACTATTCTATTAGTCTTCCCCTGAGGTTTAATCACTAAATCATTTATTAATAAGTAGTAGGACCATAAAATAACACTATTATATCATACTTATATACTAGACTGTACTGACAATATCTCATGTCTTGAAGCCCTTAGTTGATGAGTAAAAATAAAAACAGGGGAAGAAGGAAAAAAAGGAAACGAGAATCAATTGCTTGAGCTGCTAGAAGTGAAACAGTGCATTGGAATTTTCACTGATGTTACATAACTTTTTGGCATTTTCAATTGCATGGTGTGTTCTATGTCGTGTTTGAAAGTTTGAAATGAAAAAACTGGCATTTCCATGGTGATGCTCCCTCTGGGAACCTTGTAAAATCTTCTATGGTGTAAATTGTATCTATAGCTATATTGAAAATGATTTGTGCAGATTAAGGACTTTCTATAAGTTTTATGACTTATTTTGGGCCAGTAACCATCATTAGCTGTTAATCCTCCCATCCAACCAATGATTAACTGAGAAGTATCTGAGAAACTCTTCCACAACAAGAAATCCTATCCCAAAAATTCCCCATCTCTCCCTCTCCCACTCCTTTTTTTTATTTTCCAATTCCCTCTTTCTGATTTCTTATCCATTTTTTATTTTTTGTTTCATTTGTTTCATTTGTTTCATTTCTTTTATTTTATGTTTTTTATATTTTTGGCTAGATTTTTATTTATTATGTCTTTCTTTTTTTCATTTAAATTTATTTTTCTATTCTAAACAAGCACTCATCTCACAACCTGCAAAAAGTGATCAAATTAAAGTCTTGCCCTTTTTAAACTTGCCACCAAGTATGTAATTTTCTTCATTTTCTTGGTTTTTTATTGTTAATCTTTTTTTTAAGCTTTTTTCATTGTGGGTTTTTTAAAGTAAAAACCACAACTTAAGGTTCAAGTTGTTTTGAGTGAAATTAAAGATATACAAATTAGGGTGTGTCAAAAATTGTAAATCAGCCATTAGAAAATCTAATTTTTTTCAATCAAAAAAATAGCTTATAAAATTTCAATTATATTGATTTTTACTGGAAAATATCCTTCTTAATGGGATTCCCATTTTTTTGTGACTAGAAATGATCTTAATGTGTTTCCACATTTTCCTTTTTTGAAACCCCCTATTAACAAAACATTTGGAGCAAATATACACTAAAATTCCTTACAAAATTGGCCCAGCCTCTTTTAAACTACAGGAGCTGTAGTCAAAATTCCAATCAGATATATGTAAAGAGGAAGACCATTTAAAATAAATGAAGAATAACACAATTTCTTGGAAAAGATGATCAAAAATCACCTAACCTTGTCTCAAACCAAACATCAATCTGCTTTACTACAGATTCACCAGGTCAGTGCCTCACTGTCAGTGAATGCTAGTATATAGGTATGATTTAATGGTTAATATTAATATCCAGAATACTTAAAAAGATATTATTTATGGTTTAAAGCTCAGGGAAAGATTTATTAAACTGTTATACTCAATAATTAACTCACAATATTTGGTTTGGTGCGTGCAGGTGGTAGAAAATAAACTAATAAAATATAATTTAGCTAGTATAAAGATAAAATCAATTTATAAAGGCTTTAAAATATATTTTTATATAATAATAATTGTTAGTAGTTATTGTTTTAATGTATAGTGAGTGAAGGATGTCCAATAACTGGACAAATCCCCCTTTACTTATACCAAAATCCACTGGGGTGCACAGACCTTCCTTCCAGATGATTTCACTGCTCTCCCCAGAAATTACAGAACTGTGAGAGCTCATCACCTCTCCAAAATTTCCATTTCAAGAAGTTTCATCACTCAGACCTCCAGTTTGGGCCCTCCATCACAATTAATGATTCCATACTAATATACCATAAACAGAAGAAACAGATTAAAGCATGAACCATGGAAGAAAAAATTCAAATAGTTCATCCAAAGAGAATAATATGAAACCAAAAAGATATAAAGAAATGAAGTAATTATCCAAGACAAAAGTAACATTCCCAAGCCTCCACATCAACCCAGTAACCTTGATGCAACCCAGAAATCCATGATAATCCATTGAAGGAGGCAGATTAAGTTGTCCAAACTGAATATATGTGTGTGTAAAAGGAATGTATGTCTGTGTATTCATAGTGAATACATTGAATACTTGCATATTGCCTAAAGAAAGTGGGATAATCATGCATATAGGATTTTTAGATGGGTAAACCTTCATATTTCAATGAATATGGAGGTTATACATGCATATGAGCCTATTATGTGTCAAATTACTTGATATCACTTAAGACAAGCATATTATGACAACACTAGCACCTTAATAAGTAGAATGGGGCTAAATATAAGCTACTTAAACTAATATAAGTGCATATATCAGTATAATAAACATATATATGAGTATAATAACCACATATATAACTTATAAGCTTAATGCATTTGAGGTTATCTCAGTTTAACAATACCTACTACTCAGTCCTGGGGATACCTAGGTGGAAACTCCCTCACTCAGAAGAAAAACAAAAAAAATATGTTAAGACATTTTTATTTCTTCATTTTTTTTTTCAAGGAAGAGGTGTATAGAAAAAAATATGCACATTTCCATATCACACATACTGTTTTATCATCAGTATTATTTGGGTTTAAATTATTTAAAGAGGTTCTTAAGATCAAATATCTCATTTTCAGAAATCCACTGGTCAATCCCACTTGTTTTGTTTATAACCCTTAGTAGATACTCAACTACTTTTACTTTAGTAAGGTATCTCTTTTCAAATATCTTATCAATTTCTGCTATTTAAAACATATTTTCAGTTTGCTATTTATGCCTTCCTAATCTTCTTGGAAATAGAGCAGTATCATTAGAATGGTATGGATTTATAAGAAAATAATAGAATAGTGGATGTTCTCTATTATATGGCTCATATAATATAGCTTCAACAGCATTGTTTCCAATCATCTTTTTCACTACAAATGGTCCAATGAATGAATCCTTCAATTTAAAATTACCATGAAAATTGAAATGTAGTGTTGAAATAAGGACTTCATCACCCTCCTTGAACACTTTTTTATTATACCACCTTTTCTTCTCATATTCAAATGCCTTATTAATACATTCTTGAGCATAATTTCTGCAGAATTTTTGCATTTGAAGAAAAGATTTTGTACCAGGATGTATATCCAATCTTGGTAATTTATTAAGAGCTTTAGCAGGGATATCAGGTTAATATACCAAACATAACTCAAATGGTTATTTTCCAGTGACAGAATGCACTTTACTATTGTATGAAAATTCCAGACCAGGGATAAGAGTCACCCAATCATGTGTAAATTTGTTATTGACTTTAAAGTCAAGACCAAAAGCAAAATATCATCTTGTCATATCTTCTTTAGATTTTATCATTATTTCTTCCAACTCATCAGTTTGTGGATGGTGTTCTGTAGAAAGTTTTAATTGACACCCTGACACATCCATAAGTGATGTCCAGAACTCAGAAGTAAATTTTAGATCTCTGCCAGAAACTATTACTTTGAAGAATCTTTCTAGACTTAACAATAGTTTTGTCCACCATAGGAAAGCTAAGTTCTTAGCTGAGACCTATTTATGGGTAAGAATAAATTTACACATTTTTGTAAACCTATCCACAATTACCCAGCACAAGTTATAGCTCTTATGTCCTGCTATTGGCAATCCAGTTACAAAGTCCATGTTAAAAATTTTCTATGGAGCCTTTGGATTATCAATTTGTTGTAATAAGCCAGCTCTTTTCCCTGTCAATATTTTAGATTTTGGACAAGAATCACATGTTTCAACATATTTCTGAACATCATCAGACATGTTAATCCACAAGCTGTGTTTTTTACTCAGTTTAATTTTTTATGGAAGTCAAAATGAACTTCCAATATATCATCATGAAATATGCTTAACATTAACTCTATCATTGTAGGGGGAGTTTCAATTAAATTACTTAATTTTTTCCTGTAATATATAAAACCATCCTCAATGGAATAATTTCCTTTTTCCACTGCTTCTCTGTACTTTTGTAGCAATGTTCTTATCAAAGCACTGAGTGAAGAATAAGATGGATCATTTAATATTGTATTAATCTTACTCAAGTCAGGATCCAGATAATAATTATCAAGAATTGATTGAATAAATTCATCCTCAAGATCTACACTATGAATTCAAATCTTTTCAATAATCTCTGTGTCAGTAACATAAGCAGAATTATCATCATTGTTAGGAAGAGTAACTCTAGATAGAAAATCTACATTAGTGTGTAAAGTTCCTGCTCTATGTGTAATAGTTATCCATCCTCTGTACTCTTGTACAGCTAATTTTCATCTAAACATGTTCCTGTTAAGAGTTTTCATGTTCAAGAGTGACTTAACTGCACTAAAATTAATTATCAAGTCATATTTTTTGTCCTTGAGGTAGTAATGTAGTTTTGAAAGAGCCCATAATACTGCCAAACACTCAAGTTGAGTAGAACCATATTTCAATTCATTTTTTCACAGAGTTCTTGAAATGTAACAGATTACTACTTCTGAAATTTTCCCTTCAATAAGTTGTTTCTGATGCAAGGCAACACCCAAGCCAATAAAAGTTGCATCAGTATACAAGAAAAAAGGTAGTGAGAAATCTAGTAATACCAAAATTGGGGCTGTCATTAGGCATTCTTTTAAATAATCAAAAGCTTTTTGTATTTCATTGTTCCAAATGAAAGCTTCTGATTTCTTTATCAGTGTGGTCAAGGGTGCAGCAATTAATTCGTAGTTTCACTATGAAATATAGGGGGTGGAATTGGTTGCAAGTCCTCAACCTGAACTCAGATGAAACTCAGACTGAAATAATACTGAACCCATAATGAACTCTACTTGAACACACACCTAAAACTGTTCTTCTGAGTGGTGTTCATCTCTGATTGTATGGCTCCTTTATAAATATCTCAATGTGTGTTCAATCTGTGGTGAGTCTGGGTCCAAGGTTGCAGACTTGCTAGCAAGTCTACCCCCATATTGTGTGGTGTTTTGTATATATTTTTTATAATAACCACTCATACCAAGAAAAGATTGTAAATCCTTGGCATTTTGAGGAATTCCAATATTCTTTATTGCAGAAAATTTTGTTTTGTCAGTGCATATTTGTAATCCAGATACAATATGACAAAGAATCTTCAAAGAATAGAACCCAGATTTACATTTCTTCAATGCAAGGATTATTTTTATTTCATCCATTTTTTGAAATAACTTCTTCAAATGGATTAAGTGTTCATAATATATTTTAGAGAACACTAAAATGTCATTAATGTATACCATTAAACATCCTTCAATTATTTTATTATGGAATGTGTTATCCTTTAATTTTTGAAATACTGAGGGAGCATTTTTTAATCCAAATGGAATCCTGAAATATTTGTAAATTCCCATATGTGTTGTTATAAACAAGAAGTTCTGTGAATTCTCCTCAATATAAATTTGATAGTAACCTTTATTTCCATCCAAGCAGCTTACATACTTAGCTCTGTTCAAGGTAGCATGTATAGAGGCACTTCTTGTAAAGGAGTAAATATCATGCACAGTGAATGTTCTTGATGCGCTATAATCACCACACAGTCTTACCCTATCTCTCTCATAAGAAATAATACTGGTGATATCACACAATATTTTGGTGTGGTTTCCACCATTTCAATAATATTCATGCTTTATAAAATTTGAATGCTATCCTTAATGACCTTTTTCTTCATTGGTTAAGCAGGGTATGGTTTCTATTTTTTCTAGCAGGAATATTATCCAGCTTAAAGGTTAAACTAATATTCATCTCATGATCTTTCACAAGGCCAAGTACATTGGTCCCATGTGCAAATTCCATTGGAAATGCCATAATTAAATCTGAAATATTTTCTTTCTCAGTTTCATTTATCTGAGCTCCAAATGATGCTTTGAAAATTCCTGTTTCCAGGAGTTCCATGTCACTGGTGTCTCTTCCTTTGCAGAGAATTTCCACCTCTGACTCAATGTTCAAGACTGTGTAGAAATAATTTATTCTAAATTTTCTCTTACAATTCATGCCAATTGTGAAAAAATTATTAGAAGGGTCTAATTTTACCCCAAAATTTGTCAGAATTTCTTTACCAATGACAAAAAAGCTACTACAATTAATATTATCCATTACCACAAATTCACAAGTTACTCTTAAATACCCATGTTGATGTTTGAAGAAAACAGAAGCTTTGTATTTACCAATGGGGTTTAGTACTGATCCAAACTCTTTTCAATTTTATCTCTGAAGAGGTTAAAGTTTTGACTTAAACTTACTATCAATTTTCTGTAATGTGCTTGGAGAAACAAAAGAGCCAGCAGCTCCTGTGTCTAAAGCTATATTTACAGTTTGGTGGTCTAAAGATTAGTATGGCACCTAGAATTATTTTTGGGAGGATTAGAATGGCTTTTTAGGATTTTTAAAAGTCAATTTAGCTTATAAATATTTTTATTATTATTAAAAGAATGGATGGTCTAGTTATGAAAAAGGGTTATTTATACAAGTCAAGAAAGAACAATTTTTTAATGTTCAAGGAATGCAAGTATAGGTATACAAGCTCATGGAAATAAAAGCTAGGAGTCTCAAGAACTTTTGGAAATTTTCTCAGAATTTTTAATATTTTTCTTATATTTTTAATAATTTTATAACATATTTTTGATTATTTTGGATTTTTGATAATTTACTTAGCTTTAATAATTTTCAGCTCAGTGAATAGGGTTGTGCATGCTACCAAAATTTGATAAAAGTTTCCCCAGACTTATACTTATTATCTGTAATTTTTGTAGATTTTTTTTAAGGTTTTAAGGTTCTAGTTCATTTTTGTAGTCTGTACTAGCTCTGTACAATCTCCAGGATGCTCTGGTGTAAAAAATAGGGCACATGACTTATTATTCATATAAAACCTGTATAATTGAAATTAGACAGAAAATAGAAAAATATCAGATAACTTATCATACAATAAATAACAACAACTAACACAAAATTTTACATAACATTTTATATAATTGAAATACCCTTATAAATATAACACTTTGATATAACATCTCATAAATTTTATATAACAACTTATAAATATACACATTTAGGGTACCATTGTAAAGGCCACATATTCAGGGACTAGAATTTTAAATCTTCTCAAAAAAATAAAAGCTTTATAAAGACATATAAGTCAATCATTTATATAAATTTTCTAATTATAACTTCACTGTTGTATTTCTTTTCCTCATTATAAAGAACAAAGATTCCACATCTCAAAACCATTTAAACAAATTTTTAAACTAGTCAATTCATATCAAGTAGAATTAATAGCTTAGTTAATTGAGAACTCTTATTTTAATTAAAGGGACAGGGATTTCTTAGGTTTATACAACTCCCTTGGATTTTGCTTATAGCAAGAGAACTGTAAAAGTATTTCTACATTGGTGGTGCCCAACAGTTTAGGAAGACTCTTACAGTTGCCTTTCTGTAAGCAGGATCCAAGGCAGTTTGATAAACCAAAAAGAACCATGTCCCTTTAAGTTAATAAGAGTTCACAATTAACTAAGCTAAAACCTCTACTTGAAATAAAATGACTAATAAACTATTTAATATCAAAGGTGTTGAGATGTGGAATCAGTTTTCTTTGTAATGAGGGAAAGAAATACAACAGTGAAGCTGTATCCAGAAAAGTTATTTAAATGATTGAATAATATGTTTTTATAAATATTATTTTCATTAAGAAAAGATTTTAAAAACAAGTCCCTGAAGTTGAGACCTTTATAATGGTACCCTATAATTATATGTTTAAAAGTTGTGGAGTGAAATTTATAATATGCTATGTAAAAGTGCCATATTTATAAGGGTATTACAATTTTTAATTTGTTATGTAAAAAAATAATGGTAGTTGTTAATATGAATTTTTGTTGTTTGATGTTGTTATGATACAAGATTTTAGATGATAAAATGTCTCCTATTGTTTTAATTTTGAGTCTATAGGCTTTATAGGCATACTATGTCATGTGCTTCCTTTTCCCCAGCCAGAGCATCCTGGAGCTCATACAGACTTCCAGACTCAATTAGAACCTTAAAATACTAAAAAAAGAACTAGGAAAATTAAAAATGATAGAACTACTTCTTTTTTATAATCCCAATCAACTTTTGTAGTCTATGTAGCCCTATTCATCTATTAAAAAAATTATTAAAGTTAAGTAAATCATGACAAATAAAAATAATCAAATTTTTTTATAAAATTATTAGAAATAGAAGGAAGGTTTTAAAAATTTCCCAAAATTTTGTAAAGGTTCTTGAGACTCCTTAATTTAATTTAAATACACTTTTAGATCTTACTTACATTTTCTGACCATTAATTAATTTTTTAATCTTGAATCTTAAATTTAACTCTTTTAGACCATTTTAATTACTCAATCCTTTAAATATAAACCATTATAAAGTTACATTGTCCTTTCCAATCTCAATGATCAAATAAAATAAAACCTCTTTAAATAAACTTTAGTACCATAATAATCTTTAGGCTGCCACATCCTTCTTCCAATGAAGAATGTCCCCATTCTATAAATTTGCATAATTGATTGAACAAACATTCATCCTCCCTTCATATTCTTCAACCAACTTCCTCAACTACTCCTGAAACATTTTAAATTCATTTTATAATCAATATAATCATGAACATTTCAACAAAAGACCTTTCCATCCCATGTGAGCTTTGCGCCAAATACCAGGTACCTTGTCTGACTTCTTATCCTGGTCTTCCTTGAAGAGCTGCCTGTGATCTTTTCAGGCTTAAGAAAATGAAGTGTAATTGCCCAATAAATCCTTACAAAACTATAATCTATACTGGACCAGCTGCCCTTCCTGATCCAACAATTCATAAAAAGAGACTGTTTAAAATTCCCACCTTCTTTTAAAATATAAAGGCCAAAAAAGCTTCTTCTTTTAAAACTACTAATCCTGAGATTCCTGCTCTATCTCAACATCCTAATCCTATTTTTCCAGTATCACCTTTTGGATTTTCTGAAACATTATTTTCTGGCTCAAAAAGCTAGTCCTTATTTTAATTTTAATAATCCTCCTTCTAATTCCAAATCCAACTCCTAATTTTCTCCTAAGCTATTGAAATCACAAATAATGATGATGTTGGCCAGGAGAAGAATGATTATATTAAACACTATTCTAAATTTAATAGACATTTCTTTCATGATTTTTGAGATGTTATGAAATATAAATTCTTAACTTATTTTCAGGAAACCCATGCTGATAATACTGAAGATTTAATGAAGGGAAGAATTTTAATGCAAAGTTTTGATAATGATGTTGAAAGATTTTTAAGAGATTATTTATTTTGATTGTATTTTTTTCTTTTAAAATTTAATACTTTAAATCTTTTGGAACTGATAACTTTTTTTGTCTATTTGACTTTAATTCTTTTTAAATTGTCTTTTAATTATCATATTATAAAATAAAATTTTAATAGACTGTATTTGCATGTGATGATTCTACTACTGAGAGAAATTTTTGAATCCCTTCAGACTCTCCTCTACCAGTCTCTACTTTTTCAAAGCATGAGAGAGTGGGCCTCCCTAATAATTTGAATACTTTTGATTCCAATCCCATTGTGCTTCCCCCCGAGGCAAATACTCTGATTCCATTCTTTCCATAAGGTCCTCCAAGATTCACCTAAAATAGTCTACCAAAGAGAGCCACTAAATCTAAATCATATCCATCTTCTATGACAATATGTGCAAAAGGTCTGAGTTTTTTACATTGCAATACCCTGTACCATTTATTTCTCACTGTTAAAAACAAAAACTACATTAAAAACTCCAATGATTTTGCATTACTACATCTGAACTGTCTCTAAAACAATTGGTTGAGCATCAAAATTCTCAACCTCAGCAATACCTGTTAAGTTTTTTTATTATCAAGGACTTTCCCCTCAGCTGTCTTGAAGTGCCTGTGCACCCATTTATCAAGCCCAATGATTCTTTCTTCATATTCTTGAAAAACTGGTGCACAGGGCACTTCAAGGCAGCTGAGGATAAAGTCCGTGCAAAAAAAATGAACAGATATTTCTGAGGTTGAGTGTTTTGATTCTCAACCAATTGGTTTACAGAAATTTCAGCTGTAGTAATAAAAAAGCATTGGAGTTTTTATTGTAGTTTTTATTTTTAACAGTGAGAAATGAATGCCACAGGGTGTCACAATGCAAAAAACTCAGACCTTTTTCACATAGTGTGATTCAGCATCACATCATTCAAATAAATTTCCAACCCTTTAGAATCACTCCTAAATCTATCAGAATTCATAATTTTACCAGAATTTCTTGGCACATTTATTTTCAGTTTTCAAAAATCTCCATCAATAAACTTTAAAATCTCCATCTTTCTTTAATCCTAAAATAAAACCATTTAATGACATCTTCATTCCCTAAAGTTAGTTGCACTATTTACATTAATGACTGAGTTGTCCAAGTGAGTGAGTACCAGTTTGAGTACTGATGAACCAGTGATAAATTAAAAACAATTGAATTTAATATCTAACTAGATTGACATTCCCTCCTAATAACTATGAAAAACCAAACCTTTAAATAATTTCTAGTTTATAGTCTTTGTGGACTAATTTTCTACAAAACCCACATAAATTGTCCATATAATGATTGATTTGCTAGTTTGAAGTCTTGGTGGGCCAAAGATAAAGTAATTTTCCAGTTTAAGGTCATGGGGGACCAATGATTTACAATTTTCCAGTTCAAGGTAATGGAGGACCCAAGCCTTTGATTTATTCCAGTTTTAGGTCATGGTGGACCCAAGAATTAATTGATTGTAAATGTTTGAAATTTTCTTCTTAAATTTTTAAGTTTTAAGTCTTGATGGACTAACAGATCCAATAGATAACCAAAAATCTTCATAATTTCTCAGTTTAAAGTCTTGAAGGACTAACAGTTCCAAAAGCTTAAATCCAAAATCTTTAAATTTTATTGAAAATTAACCAGTTTTCAGTCTTAGAGGAATAAAGAATGTCTTGAAATATAATCACATATTTGTTGAGCATTGGTAAATTATGTCTTTGTTTCAAAATATAAGAAAAGAAAATGAAATAATTAAAATAAAATAAAATATAAGTAAAGGAAAATTTAATTATATATATTTACAAACACTAGTTGTTGGCCAGTCATCTAGAAGAAGGATAAGAAGAAAAGAGGAAAAGAGAAGGAAGGAAAAGGAGGAAAGAACTTAAAGGAAATAATAAGGGGAAAGAATAAAAAAAAGAATAAGGGAAATGTTAAAGGGAGTTTAATGGAAATTTATGAACTTTGACAGGACAAATGACAGTGGTTTAATAGGGATTATGATTCAGTAAGTATTTTATTCTTCTCTGCTTAAATACCAATTACTAAATATTAAAAATCTCAAAGCAACCAATGTATTTATATAGTATTTTAAGATGACTGAAGTGTAACACAAAATAATAATAATATATATTTAAATTGTAATAAGTAATGTAAGTGATGGGGCTAAAGGGGACTACCCAAGGACTTTATATAGGCAAGGGGACCTCTGAAGCGCCACAAATGAGTATGTACAAAATAGTAATAAAGTGAAACAAGAAAATAAAAGAATATAAGTAAAACATAGATATTAAGATAAAAACATGAAGCAAATAATTAAATTCATGATTAAGAGACTAATTTTACCACCATAGTTTCCCAAACCAGTTAATTAAAATAATGAGTAACTAATTAAGTCAGAAACATAAGAACTGTGAGTAAAGAAATCCAAAACATGCATTACAGTGCTATTTAAGTGTTTTAATTGAAACAAAAAAATCATTTTGATGCAAAACTTTATGTAATCAACTTAAACTAGTATAAAGAAAAAATAATTAATTGTTTTAACTATTTAATTAATGCAATAACTAGTTTGAATGAAAAAAGTAATTAATTTAATGATATTTCTAATTTAAAGTGAGAGTTTTAATACCCTTTTATTAAATAAGTGTTTGAACTTATTTAATAATTTTTATGAAACAATTAAGGGTCAAAAAAATGCCCAATATTTATGGATAATAAAATATGAAAAGTTTTATTTAACATATATATTTTATAAATTAAGTTTTAATTACATTATAACTTAATTTTACCATTACACTTAAAATATATGTTTATAAATAATTAATTATTAATTTATAAATATTAAATACATAAAAATACACCATGATTTATAGAATATAATATATATTATGTTTTATGAAAGTATATAAATAATTTACTTAATAATAGAATTAATATAATAATTATTTTACTTATTAATAAAATATTTATATAATTTCATTATACAATAAAATATTTTATTTTAAATACATAAAATACATAAATATCTTCCCTCTTAGTGTTCCAATAAAGTAATATAACATTTTACTGGGCTCCTGAGACATCCTGTCTGAAACTAGTAATATTATTTAATTAATTTTATAAATATATACATATTTTTATAAACACAAAATAAAATTATAGAGTATAAAAATTTTTGAAATAGAAAATATATAATTATAAATTTGAAAATCAAAATTATTAGAAATTATTTTAAAAGATGTCCCCCAGCTATTTGATGAGCCGTACCCCTGAATAACACCCACATCCAAGTGCTTCTTGATGTAGGACACACAGGAAATAAATTTGAAAATAAAACATACATAGTTTTTGAAAAGTTTTGAAAAACATAATAAAAAAATAGAAATGGTCACTGGGTGGGCTCCCTCAATTTTGTAAAAATTATTGGAGACAACCAGTGATAATTATCCCTGAAAAATTAATTTATAATAAATTTAAAAATGAGAAAGATAGAATTCAAACATAAAAAATTTAAACCTTAAAAATTCTTTAATCAAAAATATAGCATAAAAAATCTTTGAATCCAGCTTCAAAGGAGTGTAATGGTGGTAACATCAAGTGATCTAGTTTATAGTATTAGAGGACTACCCATATAACAAAAAAAAATCCAGAATTCAACTAGAAACAGGGAAATTTCAGTAACAAACATTGTGGGGTAATTGTGTATGGAGCAGCCAGCCCATCAATTAACCCCAAACTTTCAAATATCAAATTTAGAAGGCTCCCCTGTGAAAAATTCTACCAAACAATATACATTCCATCACAATTCTTTGCCATAAAATTTTTAAAAATTTGAATTTAATGGTTGTTAATTTAAATGATAGTTTTTAGTTCATACTCTTTTTAAGAGTAAATCTTCTTTAAGCAATAGTAAAGTAGTTTATTCTCATTTAGGAGGTAATAATCATAAAAAATGGTCAGTAGTTTATTCTCACTTTGGAGTTAAACTTCATAAACAATAGTTGGTAGTTTATCCTCATTTTGGAGTTAAACTTTGGCACACCTAGTACCTCAACAATAAAATGGCTTTACTTGGTCAGCAGCTACCCTATTTTTCAATACCACTCCATAAAGCTCTTCTAACACATATGAACCACCAGATACTTGATCTCTGACTCTGTATGGCCCATTCAACTTATCAGCAAACATTCTCCCCCACTGAGTCTCCAAACTCCTATTATACATCAAAGCCATATCTCCAGTTTTCAAAGGTTTCATTAATCTATGACCCAACCTCTTATCCCAGTATCTGACTGACTGATTTCAAATATTCATCATTTTTGAATATGCCTTTTCTAAAGTTTCTTCTTTTTTCTTCAACTACAGAAATTCTTCAGTAGTTTTGATGATGTCCCAATCTACTACAAGATATGATTCAGCCTCTAGATCAACTGGTAAAACTGCTTTCCGACCAAAAACTAGTTTTTATGGTGAATATCCAGTCATCTTTTTAGCAGTAATTCTGTCAGAAAATAGAACTAATGGTAAATAGCGCCTTGATTTTTCAGCACTTGCTCAACACATTTTAACTAAAGCATCCTTTATAACTTGATGTCCTCTTTCTACCATACCTTCAGAATCAGGATAATATGGGGTTGCTACCCTAACCTTTGGTCCAAGTTTCAATAAAGCCTCACTAAACTCAGTCCCAAATTCAGAACCTCAATCAACCATTACCAACTTCATCATTCAAAACCTATATACCCAATTTTACATCATAAAATCTACCACATTCCTGGAATTAAAATTAATAAGTGGCTCTTTCTCTACCCAACCAGATAAAACATCTCTGGCTACAATTAAATATTTATATCTTCTCTCTTTTATATGAACAGCATCCAAACTAAACCTACCAAAAAGAGTGTTTTCACCAGTTACATGTCCAGGTTACTTTGGCCTTAATTATCTTCTTCTTTGACATTCTTTGCATGACTAAACCCATTTTTAAACCGGAAGCTTCATACCAGGCTACCAAAAGCTATCAGCAGTTCATCTAGAGGTTTCAACAACTCCCCTATGCCCTAGATCTTCATGCAGTGATTTTATAACTAATTCTTTCCCTTTCTTTTGAGTTATAGCAAATTGAAGATTTGGATACCTCCTCCTCATTAATCTTATTCCAGAAAGATAAAATTCCAGTCACTTCCTTTTTCTAGCCACCCATTCATCATTATCACAATTATCTGGCCTTTCTAATGTTAATATATATTTCACCATTTTATGATAAAAACATGTGTGTACCTAGAAATCTTCTTGAAAATCCATTAATATAATTTTAATGGGCACTTCCCTATATCCTAAATTACCTGCACATGAATGAGCCAATAATTTAAATCCTTTAATTTGCCTATTTATCATAAAATATTTTGAATTTTCCATCTTTGAACCTTCCAAACTTTTAAAAACCAAATTTTCTTCTTTTTCAACAATTTCAGCATCATCAACCTCATGTTTATCCAACCTCCTTTTTATAAAATTTTCACAAACATCCAGCCTCTCTTTAACCAAATTATCTAATAATTCAAAATATACACCATTCATCAGTTTTCTACTATCCCACACAATATCACCATCCTCATCCATATAAACCACATCTGCAACCTCTTTTTTACTGAATTTATCTACACCATCTTCAAACTCCCCAAGCACATAATTTACTATATTCTTATTAATTTCCAGTTTATCCTCATGATGGAGGTTGTCATTATCTACATTTAATAATCCTACCACTTTAACCTAATTTGAGAGGTAAGAAAATTCTTCAGAAACTTTTGTTCTGGCCTTTATCACAGGTATGTCTTCATCAAATTCTTCAGAGTCAGAATCCTCTTCAGTGGGTGGTCTTCCCAATAATCCATCTGACATGATGAACATCTTACCAGGCTTGTGAGCTAGATCAAAAGAAAAATTTTGAATAAAAGCTACCCATCTAGTCATGGGTGCATTTGGTAAACTAGGGGAATTAATCATCTGAATTAAAGATTTTGAATCAGCTTGCAATTTGAAATATTGTCCCATAAAACATTTATAAGCTTCTTCAAAATTTTTGCCACACCACAAAGTTCCAATTTTGGCTGAGAATATCTTGATTCCACCTCAGTAAAAACCACAGATTAATACCTAATTGGCCTTATATAACCAGCTTTATCCATTTGGCACAGAACTTCCCCAGCAGCAATCTGACTAGAATCCACTGCTAAATAAATTCAGCCTGCATCTTTCACATAATATAATTTATGCAGGATGATGTCTTCCCAAACAACCTTATTCTATCTCTCAAATGCCTCTTCACACTCTTCATCCCACTCCCAGTCAGCATCCTTCCTAGTCAACCATCTCAAAGGAGCAGCAAATGAAGAAAAGTCCTTAATAAAAATTCTAACATAAACACATACACCTAAAAACCCTTGACTTTGGTCATATTCATGGGTCTTGGCCAGGACTGTATTTTGTTCACCTTCTTCTTTGACATAATTCTACCCTCTCTACATACAAGATGCCCAAGGACTTCCAAAGCTGGCACACAACAAGAAAATTAAAAACTTGAAATAGTTAACACAGATTCTTCAATCCTAAACAAAATTCTCTCTAAAATCACAGAATATTCCCAGATAAATTTTTATATCCATGAATTTTCCTTCAATACTTCATTACAATAATCTGGTGGAGGTCCTTTAACTCCACCATAATCAATAAATATACCAGCATAATGTGGAATCTTGTCTTGTAGAATCCAAGTCATATGAGCTTGATAAAAAGAAACTGAATTTGTTGCTCCTTGAGGTAATCTTATCAGCTGTAATTTTCCAAGTGGTGTATCAAATGTTTTGAGAGGCCTTGAATCTGGATGCAGCTCTCTTTTATCATATCCCCCCATTATATCTCCCAAACCATAACACACTCTTCCCAAAAACATCTCTACAAACTCCTCTGCACTGGGTGGTATTCCTGCATCTTTTATTGTAACCCTATTTAATTCTCTTAAATCATGAACTACCCTAAGCTTACCATTAAATTTTTTAATACAGAACACTGGACTTTAATAACTTGATGATGACTTCTTGTATAATCCAGCTTGAATTCCTTCTCCAATGACTATGATACAATCTTCTTATAAAGCAGCAGGTGTAGGAATAGGTTTCTGTTGCCATGATTCATGATAAAAAACTGGAATCTTGTAGGGCTGCCTGTAAGAATTCTTTAACAAACCTCTCTCCTCTTCCACAAATGTAATGGCCTTCTCCCTCTAAACCATTACATCCAAAAACAAATTTTTTTCTTCACCTGAAATCCAATCTTCAGGTCCAAAATTAACAACCTCCAATCTCTTAAAAGTGATCCTTGAAGTTTTGGAAGTTTCTGGAAGATTCTTGACTAAAATACAGTCATATTAATCTCTTGATAAAGCTGGTCTTCTCAAGGGCGGATTTAATTTGACCATCAGCGTTTCATTTATTGGTCTAATTCTATTAGTTACCTTTTTATACTTTTCTGCATCAATGTCCACTTTAACTTGAGATAATTGATCCATTATAGATTCACTGTTACATAATTCTTAATAAGAATTTTCTTCATATTTATAATCAGAATCAGATACAGAATCAGTTAAAATAAAATTTTTTATTTTTAATATTTTAATAATCACCCCCTTTTCCTTCATCTAATTTATTGTATTAGTTTACAACACCTTTCTTCCCATCATTTTCCACCATAAAATCCCCTGTAAATAAAGCAGGCAGTTTAACTTCTTTCTGGAGGACAGAAATAGAATTATCACAAATATTACTTTTTTGTGAATTAATTATACTAAACTTTTTTTGTTGATTTTGATGTGATAATTGATGTTTATCCTTTTGCTTGAGGCCATAAAATAATACACCACTAATATCACCAAAATTAGACAAATTCCCTTTCAAAATTTTATCCAACATAATACATACCATCTTTCACTTTGAAACATTTTTAAATATAATAGAATAATTTGTTAGAGATAATAAACATATAGAAGAATCCAAAACATAATGACATTCCAATGAACTATAAACAGAAAATTATTGAGAATCCACTTTAATTATCTCCAAGGGAGCTGACCTATTGCAATTTGGGATCTCTTCTTAAGGATAGATTGTAAAATTAGAGCAATCAGCACTCACTACCCTAAAAAATGAGGTTCTTCATACTTATATTTTTTTATAAATTTACCAGAAGCTGACCTTTTTATTTGCCTCTTCTTGGTCCATATACAACACTGACACATGGTGGTGAGTCCAGGCCTTTTTTAAAAACCATTGTCTCCTGGAGGTGCCAACTACATATGAAGCTACCTCATATCATTGCCTGTAATTTTTAAACTGATTCCCATTCCACTCTGATAACCTATCCAGGATTCAAAATACATCAAAAATTGCCCACCAAGAGCTGTTTTCACAGATCCTCTGGAAATATAAAAATTCACCCTACCAACAGATCCACCTACACTTAATTTGACATGTTCATCCATTCCCATAAGTTTGGTTGCATGTCTGCCTATACCCCTTAAGTTTCCACCAGTGCCAGATTTACTTGGCAAGTCTATTATAGTTGCTTTCTCTAAAGAACATAAATTAATTTGTGACCAAGAATCCACCAGGGCCTTTACCTCTTTACCATTTAAGACAACCATTAAATACCCTACAGGAGCAGAAAAATGATTTTCCACCTCTTCTCCAAACTTCTCCACATTTTCACAAATATACTCCACTAATACAACAGATACCCTTCTCCTTTTCATATGCTTCTTCTGCTTCTCTACAAGGGCAGGATTAATTGTAAATAATTCTCCTAGAGATAGAGGAATCTGGAGTTGATTCACTCTACCCAAAACTGGCACCATAGCATTTTCTTGACCAGATACTACTGGCCTTTCATATTAAAACTTATTTTTGATAACCTTGGAACTGGGCACCTCTTGAGGACCCACATTTCCATCTTCACTTCCATAATAACATCTTCATCTACCATAACCCTAGCTCCATCACCAGCTTCTTTCACTAATCCAGATCCATCACTGGTTCTCCTTACCCCTTTCCTAGGAGTAGGACCAGAAAAACTTGGTCTAGGAAGAGATTCTATTGGTACATCTTCCTCAGAATCAAAATTCATCTTCTTCAGGCATTGTCTCACCGTCTAAATCAAATTTTCCATAACTGGGGGCCCCATATCTGCCATCCCCTTCTGAATTTTATAAGTTCTGTCCTTGGTGTAAGTTTTCTTCTCAATCTTCTTAATTTTGAACTTTCCCAATCTTTCCTTAAGTTAGCTTTGGATGCTACTTTTAGCTTTAGTAGCAGCTTCTCCTCTGGCAGAATAAAAATCATGCTCCCAAATCATACAGTCACCATCCACCTTAGCAACCGTTCCCAATTCTAATCCACCAAATGAAGTTGTAAAAGTGGCCTTACTGACCTCCTTCTATTTTCACTTATCTAATTTTCAACCATCATTACCACCATTATTTTTACCATTAACATTTTAACCATCATCACTGGTTAATTCTTCAAATTTGGCTCTTCTTTCAGCCATCATCTTCCTTTTAACTAAATCATAAGTAGCTTACCTATCACTGGGTTTGATGAAATATCAATCAGGAAATTTATAAACTTTTCCATAAAATTTGACTCTACCAGCCTGAAAGTCCCTATCCAAAAAATAACAATCTGCTGATTTGTTCCGCCTCCTATTACAATAGGGGCACACCCTATGTTCTCGATAACCACCTCTAAAAACATTTCCCCCATTACCATTACCATTAATACCACCATTTCCATTTCCATTAAATCCATGATTCCTCCTCTCATAGCCTCTTGATTGATAAGAAGAAGAAGTAGAAGATAAAGCCACAGGGGCTCTATTGGCCCTGTGAGTTTCTTGAAAAAATATTTTGAGCTGCTTAGTTAAGTCAGATTAATGATCCAGAATTATGTTATCAAAATACCTCTCAACTTTAGCAACAGGATGACCCAACTAAGCCTTCTTTGCCTCCTGAGGCTTGACCATAATATCATTATTTTTGGCCAAAACTTCACTAACCTTTCTAAAATATTGAGTACAAGATTCTTGATACTTGTACAATGCCATTAGTTTCAAATATGACTGAATTTTTTCATTGATAACCTCTAGAGCAGGCAGTTTCTGTTCCATATTTGGTAAATCCTTCATCAATTTTTCTCTAGAAAGCACCTTCAACACATTCATTCTGATTTCCCTACTAAAAGATGACCAAAATAAATCCTTTGCATGATTTCATGGCCTATCTCCTCCACCAGAATCAAATATTCCACCACTTCATCCAAATGCCTACATAACTTTTTGAAGTCCACCATATTGAAACACCACCTTCTGCTTTTTAATCACTGAAAATCTTGTTTAAATCCACCATATTATGCCTGAATCCCCATCTATCAACCTTATCTTTGGACAATTTCAACCAGTCCCACCTTTTATAACCATCCATAGCAATGACCTCCATTTCCATCTCTCTGTTGACAATAAAGAGCAAAATCTGCTCCACCATGTTTAAATGTGAAGCCCCATAAATAGCATCATCATCTTCATAAATATTTAAGAAAAATTTAACTTCTTCCCTATCAAACATGTGCCCATCATAAGATACAATCCTGAATGATGCATTTACAGGAAGAGAAACACCAGATCCAGCAGCAGAAGACATCCAAAAAGTATAAGATTAACCCGTTAAAAGAGAATAAGTGTTCATTAAATAAGCCTCTTTCAGGCTACGATAGAACAAGTACCAAGCAATATTGATTAAAGGATAGAGAATTTTTACCCCACGTTGGGTGCCACCAATGTAGAAAGATTCTTACAGTCACCTTGCTGTAAGAAGAATCCAAGGGAGCTGGATAAACAGAAGAAAACCCTGTCCCTTTAAGTTAATAAGAGCTCACAATTAACAAAGCTAAAACCTCTACTTTATATAAAATGACCAAAAAACTATTTAATATTAATAGTTTTGGGGTCTAGAATCATTTTTCTTTGTAATGAGGGAAAGAAATACAACAGTGAAGCTGTATTCAGAAAATTTATTTAAATGATTGAATAATCTGTTTTTATGAAGATTATATTTTTATTAGAAGAAGATGTTAAAATCAAGGCCCTGAAGTTGAGAATTTTATAATGGTACCCTATAAGTATATAAACCATGCAATATGGGGGGAAGACTTGCAAGCAAGTCTGCAACCTTGAACCCTAATTCATATCTTTTTGAGCCCACATTGAATTAGTGATGAAACCACCAAGAGAAAATATTGACATTATGGTGAACTCAATATGAATACAACTTGAACATTTAATGAAGCATAGGTAATAATACTTTGAACAAATCTTGAGATATGAAGAATGAGATTTTTTATAGAAATTTTAATACAGTGCAAACCACACCCAAAATATTCTGAAAAATACATATTTTAAACTATTTAAGCAGTTTCTTTGCAATTTTTTAAAAAAAGAATACCAATGTATAGATCCCACAAGATACCATCTGACATTATTATATAAGTCTCTTTGGCCAGAAATACATGGAGAAACTATAATGTGAAATATGTCAATTTGTTCATGAAAGGTTATTTTGTGCATTTATATTATTTATTGTATTATTTTCAAGAATTGAAAAAATTATATACTTATTTTATGACTAGATAATATTGAATATTATAAATCATTAAAATATCTAAAGAAGGTGCAAAAATCTTAAAAATGATGTCACAAAGACTTTACTTAGCCATATATTTTCAAATTTAATTGAAATACTATATTTTACTAGTAAATAAAAAAAATTTCTTACTAATATTTATTAAAATTTATTTCCCTTCTTCTTCAAAATTTTCAAAATATTAAAAAGTAGATTTTTATTTGATTTAAGTAAATGAAGAAAATAACAGTATAGGAGTTGTGGATTTTTAGGATTCAAGGAATTTCTGTGCCCACTCTTTGTAACATATTCTATATATTCTATATTTTTTGTATATTTATCTTGTATTACTATCTTCTTTTATTGTCTTTTTTTACTCCCTCTCAAGAATACCCCACTCTTTTACCTTTGAAATATTCCTTTATCCTCACCTCATCTTCTCCCCAACATTTTCACTCCCTTCTTCATCATTTTCAACCCCTATCCACATTTGCCTCTCCCTCATCACCCCTCACCACCCCTCACCACCCCTCTCCTTCCAGTTCTCTTACCTCCCCATTCCTCCTTAACACTTTATTTTTATATACAGAAATAGGGACTGAGTTGAAAGGGAGGAAATTGGGGTTCAAGGATTGTAGAGGCAAGGTAAAGGGGAGGAATGGGGCTACAAGGGTTGGGGAGGCTGGAGGGAGGGGTGAGGAAGGGTATATGGGGTAGCGAAAAGGTTGTGAAAGAGTTGTAAGGGAAGATTAAGGGTTCTGAGGCGTTTTGAATGAAGAAAAGGGTCAGGGGGAGGTTGAGAGGTGTGAAATGGGGATCAAAAGAGGATGGCATACAATGGGTCTGAGAGGGTAGCAAAAGTGGTGGGGAGGGAAGACAAGCATGTGCTGATAGACTTGAAAGGGATGGGGATTGGTGCAAACAGAGTGTGAAAATAGGAGGATGAACTCTGTTCTTCAAGCAAAGAACAGAGTTCACTTCCATGAAATATTAGCTGAAACATAGTTTTCAATTCTTTAAAAACAGTTGTAGGTAAAGAAAAAGTCCCTGATTTTTTTATAAGTAATCTGAAAGTTTTTAATAAAATTATTGTATTTAAGAATTGTGATATTGTCAATAGTTCTTTATTGATCAACTTAATTTAATAAAGTATTATTTAAATAAGTTGCTTCAAAAACTACTGTGCATTGAGTAGACTCATGGAATGATTTTTTCTGGCTTCCATTCAGTTATCCTCACACTTTCACTATGTTCTCAATATAGATCCATTATTATTTGTGTGATACTTCAAGTGAAATTTCAGTATTACTTCAGTCTGAGTTCCATCTGATTTCCATCTGACTTCAAGTTGACAACTTGCTAGCAAGTCCCCCCCCAAATATTTCATGGTGATATTTATGAGTTTTTGAGTGAAATTTATAATATGCTATGTAAAAGTGTCATATTTATAAGGGTATTACAATATATAATTTATTATGTAAAATAATAATGGTGGTTTTTAATATGCATTTTTGTTGTTTGATGTTGTTATGCTACAAGATTTTAGATGATAAGATGTCTCCTATTGTTATAATTTTGAGTCTATAGGCTTTATATGCATAGTATGTCATGTGCTTCCTTTTCCCCAGCCAGGCATCCTGGAACTAATTCAGACTTCCAGACTCAATTAGAACCTTAACATACTAAAAAAAAACTAGAAAAATTAAAGATGATAGAGCTAATTCTCTTTTATAATCTCAACTAAATTTTTTAGTCTGCACATCCCTATTCATCTAATATAAAATCATTGAATTTAAGTAAATCATGAAAAATCAAAAATAATCAAAAATACTTTATAAAATTATTAAAAATAGAAGAAAAATAAAAAAAAATTCCCATGATTTCCTAAAGATTCTTGAGACTCCTGAATTTTATTTTCATACACCTTTAGACCTATACTTGCATTTTCTGACCATTAATTAACTGTTTAATCTTAACTTGTAAATTTAACCCTTTTAAACCATTTTAATTACACAATCCTTTAAATATAAAACATTGTAAAATTAGATTGGATTTTCTAATCTCAAAAATCAACTCCAATAAAAAATCTTTTAATAAACCTTAGTGCCATACTAATCTTTAGGCTGCCACATGATGGGGTTCAAATTTTCTGGCTTTTAATCAATCTTTCTTGGTACTTGGACATGCTTAGCCTGCAAGAGACTTATCTAAAAAATGCTCATCTTCTTTTAATGTTTTAGTTTTATACTTTTGGGATGTCTTCTGCTAATGCCACTGGTGTTACTGGTGCTTCTCTACCTGTTATGGAATCAGTTAGAATTTCATCTTGGGAGGGGCCCAAGTTTAATGGTAAAAAAGTTAAATTGGTTCTAAGCAGGTGTGAAGCTGCTTCTGCTGTTGATGAGACTTCTCATTTGGATATGGTGAAGTAAGTCAAGTTTTATATTGTGGACAGAGAGGTGGAGAAAGAGGTCATTGCTATGGATGGATGTAAAAAGTGGGATTGGTTAAAATTTTCAAAAGAGATGGTTGATAGATGGGGTGTCAGGCATACTATGGTGGACCTCAACAAGATTGTCAGTGATTGGAAAGCTAAAGGTGGTGTTTCTAATATAGTGAAATTCAAAAAATAACTTGGAAAGTTTGATGAAATGGTGGAATATTTGATTTTAGTGGATGAAATAGGCCATGAAAATCATGCCAAGGATTTATTTTGGCCATCTTTTAGTGGGGATATTAGGATGGATGTGTTAAAGGAACTTTCAAGATAATAATTAATGAAGGATCTTCCAAATGGGAAACAGAATCTGCCTGCTTCAGAGTTTATTAAAGAAAATATCCAGGCGTATCCAAAACTTATGGATTTGGACAAAGATCAGGAATCTTGTGTGTTCATCTTATTAATCTAGGGGCTATGAGAGGAGGAACTATGGCTTTAATGGCCATGGTAACCAATTTTCTGGGAATGGAAATGGCAATTGTGGAAATGATTTTAGAGGTGGTTATGGCAAACTCAGGATGTGATCCTATTTTAATAAGAGGGGGCACAGGGAAGAAGATTGTTTTTACTTGGATAGGGACTTGAAAGCTGGTAGAGTCAAATTTGACATAAAGGCTTATAAACCTTCCAATGGATCTTTCATCAAACCCAGTGATAGACAAGCTTGCTCAAATCTAGTTAGGAGAAAAATTTTCAGCCTATTTATCCCCATTACTGAGTCTTTCTTATGCTTATAATAAGATAAGATTAATTATATTAAGCTTATAAGTAAAAATTATGGTTATAATACATATATATATGGTTATTGTGCTTATATATATTTATTACACTATTAAATAACTTATATAGGTTTAAATAGCTTATCCATAGCCCTAAAATACCTATTATGGTGCTAATTGAGTCATAATATATTTATCTTAAGTGATATTAAGTGATTATAGAAATACATAAGCTTATATGTATGCATAAACCTCATATTCAACAAAATATGTAATTATAATATGTATATATAGGTCTATAAGCAGGTTTTAACCTCTAAATAGCCTAAAGGCTTTATTTTTCTGCTTATTTTAGGTCATATGGACATATTCAATTTACTCAAAATACCTAAACAAGCATATACACCTTTTTCAGGTGCATATATCCAGTTTGGACAACTTAATCGGCTTCCTTTGATGGATTTTCACCAATTTATGGGTTGGGATATTATTACTGGGTTAATATGGATTCTTGGGGATGTTATTGAAGCTTTTACAGTTGATTTGGTTCCTTTATATGATTTAGGTTTCATTATATACTCTATGGATATGTTATTTTACCTGTTTCTTTATGGTATCTGCTTTTATCTATTTTATCTATTTATGGTATGGGTTTATGATATCATTAATTGTGATAGGGGGTACTTACTGGAGTTATGGGTGTTGATAATTCTTGAATTGGATGCCATGGGGAGGTTATAGGCCCTCACAGTGCTGTGATTGCAGTGGAGAGCAGTGACATCATCTGGATTGAAGGTCTGTGCACTCCAGTGGATTTTGGTATAAGTAAATGAGGATTTGATGGGTTATTGACATCAATTACTTACTAAAATTCAATTAAACATTATAAAACAATTATTATCATACATAAATATATTATAAAGCATTTATAAATTGAAATTATCTTTATATTAGCTATAACTATATTTTATTAACCTATTTTCCACCACTAGCATGCACCAATCCAAATATTGTGAGTTACCAATGAGCATAACTATTTTATTAGTCTTCCCCTGAGGTTTAATCACTAAATCATTTATTAATAAGTAGTTGGAGCATTAATATTTACTATTAAATCATACTTAGATACTAGCATGCACTGACAAATATGATGGCTAAGAAAAGGTCCAGGTTTGAAGAATTGAATGGTGAAGAAGATGATGATGATAGAGGTGGTAAAAAGAATGGTGGTAATGAATTAGGAAAATTTACTAAGGGAAAGAAAGTCAGTAAGGCAAATTTAACAACTTCTTTTGGAGGAATGGAGCTGTGAAAAGTTGCAAGAGTGGATGAAAATCATATGATAAGGGAATATTATGTGGATTCTGCTAGTAGGGAAGCTGCTACTAAAGCCAATTAAGGGAAAAAACAGGCAAGGCATAAATAAAGAATATGGAAAAGAAATCTCACTCTAGGGATGGAATATATAGAATGAAGAAGGGGATGGCAGATATGGGGCCTCCCAGTTTTGGAAAGTTGAATCTTAATGGTGAACCTATGCCTGAAGATGATGAATTGGATTCTGGGGAGGATGTACCATTAGCCTCTCTCCTCATGAAAAGTTTTAGTGGTCCTACTACTATGGAGGGGGTAAGGAGGACCAATTATGGATCTGAATTAGTGAAACTAGTAGGTAATGGAAGTACAGCTATTAAATCTGAAGATGTAATTATGGGGGTGAAGATGAAAATGTGGGTCCCCAAGAGGTGCCCAGGGCCAAGGTTGTTAAAAATAAAGTTCAACATGAAAGGCCAGTAGTAGCTGGTCAAGAAAATGCTATGGATTTAGTGCTGGGTAAAGTGAATCAACTTCAGATTCCTTTATCTTTGGGGAAATTATTTAAAATTAGTGCAGCCCTTGCAGAAAAGCAGAAGAAGCATTTTAAAAGGAGACAGGTGTCAGTTGGAGAGGTAAAATATATCTCTGAAAATGTAGAGAATCTTGGAGAAGAGGTGGAAACTCAACTTTCTGCTACTTTAGGATATTTGATAGTGAAATTAAATGGTAAAGAGATGAAGGCCCTGGTGGATTCTGGGTCACAAATTAATTTAACTTCATTGGATCAAGCTACTTCTATAGGCTTGCCAATTAAAACTAGAAAAGGTGTTAATTTAAGAGGCATAGGTGGGAATGATACTGTACTTATGGGAACTGCAGAGCATCTCAAGTTATATGTTGGTTGATCTGTTGGTAGGATGCACTTTTAAGTGGCCAGAGGGGCTGTTAAAACAGGTCTTGGTGGGCAATTTTTGATGGGTTTTGAAGCTCAAATAGGTTATCAGAGTGGTATGGGATTTAGTTTGGAAATATCTGGTGATGATATGAGGTGGCTTCATATGCTATTGGCACCTCCCAGAGATGATGGATGGGAAACTAGGCTTGGCCTTACCACTATGTTCCAGTGTTTTGTATGCACCAAAAAGGGACAGATAAAAAGGTCAGCTTCTAGTGAACTTCTTAAAAAATGATTTTGGAGATGCCCACTTTTTGGGGTAGAAAGTGCTGATTGCTCTAATTTTGTAATCTCTCCTCATGAAGAGATCCTGGATTACAATATTTCACCTCACTTGAAGATAATTCAAGTGGATTCTCAATTAATTTCTGTTTATATATCTTTTGAATGTCATTATGTGTTGAATTTTTCTATATGTTTATTATCATTATCAAATTTTCCCATAAATTTTAAAAATGGCTCAAAGGAAAAGATGGGATATATTGTTTTGGATAAAAGTTGGAATGGAAATTTGGAAAATAGTGGTGATATTTATGGTGGAATATTTTACGGCCTCCAGCAAGAGGATAAACTGAAATTAACTCTTCAAAATCAACAAAAAATAATATTTGTGATGATTCCATTTCTGTTCTCCAGAAATAGTTTAAACTACTGACCATATTTAATATTGACTATATGGTGGAAAATGGTGGTTATGGTGTTGGAAAATGAGATGTTAAATTAGAAAAATGAAAGGGGTTTAAAAGTTATAAAATTAATTATAAAAAATATATTTCAACTGATATTGCTTCTGATTCTGATGAGGAGGTAATTAAAATTGGACCAAGAAGAGATCTTATTTCTCAATTCAAAGTGGATGTCAATGTAGAAAAATATAAGAAGGTAGCTAATTAGGATAGACCAATTAATGAAGCATTGCCAGATGAATTGAAACCACCTTTTAAGAGTCCAGCTTTAACAAAAGATCCATATGAATGCCCTTTAGTAAAGAATCTTCTAGAATTTTCTGAAACATCAAGAATCACTTTTGAGAGACTGGGTGTTGTGAATTTTGAACCCAAAGATTGGCTATCAGGTGAAGAGAAGATGTTGTTGAATGTGATGGTAAAAAGGGAGAAGGCCATTGCTTTTGTTGAAGAATAGAGGAGTGTGTTGAAGCATTCTTATGTGGATCCTTACAAGATTCCTTTTGTCTTTCATAAACCATGGCAACAAAAACTGATTCCAATTCCTGAAGGTTTAAAAGAAGATTACATTAAAGTCATTAGCAAACAAATTTGAACAAGATTATATGAAAAGTCCTCATCAAGTTACTTAAGTCCACTGTTTTGTATTCAGAAAACTAATGGAAATCTCAGGGTAGTTCATGATCTCAGGGAATCAAATAGGGTTACAATAAAAGATGCTGGTATACCACCTAGGGCAGAGGAGTTTGTGGAGATGCTTTCTGGTAGAGTGTTTTATGGGTTAAGAGATAATATGGGGGGATATGATGAGAGAGAGTTACATCCTGATTCTAGAACACTCACTACTTTTGATACTCCACTTGGATGATTGCAATTAACAAGATTACCTCAAGGTGCAACAAATTTATTTTCTGTTTATCAGGCTCAGACAGCTTGGATTCTTCATGATGAAATTCACAATATGCTGATATATTTATTGATGATGGTAGAATTAAAGGCTCTTCAAGAGATTATGGTAATGAAGTGTTGAAGGAGAATCCAGGGATACAAAACTTTATCTGGGAACATGCTGTTGTATTAGAGTGGATTTTTTTTAGGATTGAAAAGGCTTGTTTAACTATTTCTGGATCAAACTTTTTTTGTTGTGTTCCAGCTTTGGAAATTCTAGATCATGTGGTATGTAGAGAGGGTAGTATTACATCAAAATAGAAGGTAAACAATACTCAGTCATGGCCAAGACCTAAGAATATGACTGAAGTCAGAGGGTTTTTAGGAGTATGTGTGTATGTCAGAATGTTTATCAAGGACTTTTCTTCATTGGATGCTCCTTCGAGATGGTTGAATAGAAAGGATGAAGAGTATGAAAGGATTTTTAAGAAGTTTAAGAATATTTTTGGGGAGGAAATTGTCCTGCATAAGTTAGATTATGGAAAAGATGCAGGAAGGATTCATTTAGCAGTTTATTCAAGTCAGATTTATGCTGGGGAAGTCTTTTCCCAAATGGATAAATCTGGTTATATTAGACCAGTCAGGTATTAATCTGTTGTTTTTTCTGAGGTGGAATCAAAATATTCTCAGCCAAAATTGGAGCTCTGTGTAGTGCAAATACTTTTAAAGAAACTTCATAAAGTTTTATGGGGTCAACACTTTGAATTAAAAGTGGATGAAAAATATTTAATTTAAATTTTAAACTCCCCAAGCTTACCAAATGTTCCCATGACAAAATGGGAGGCTTTTAATCATCATTTCTCTTTTGATTTAGTTCACAAGCCTGGATAAATGTTCACTATTCCAGATAGTTTCTTAAGAAGACCACCCACTGAAGAGGACTCTGACTCAGACAAATTTGATGGAGATATACCTGTTATTTGGGGCAGCACAAAAGATTCTGAAGACTTTACTTATCTCCCCTATGATGTTAAATTTGCTGGTTTATTAAGTGTAAATAAAACTGACAATTAACTCCCCCATGAGGCTAAAATGGCTGCATAAATATGTGTAAATAATGAAAATGACAACCTCCACCATGAGGATAAACTGCCTAATTGTGAAAATGTGGTATATTATGTGCCTAGAGAGTTTGATGTTGGCATAGATAAATTTGGTAAAAAACACCACAAAAAATCAAGTGGCACCTGCTAGCAGGTTCCAAACCCTATATTCAGTTTTGATTTATGAATAAATTTGATTTGATATTGTGCAAGCTGGTGCACTCATAGTTCAGTGTGCAGTCTTTCCAGAAGGATTACAGCTGAGCTTAAATTGAGTTAAATCAAAGATAGGGAATGCTACCTGCTATCAGTTGCCCATATTTTTTTCTGGTGAAAGAGGTTGGAGATGATTTGGTGTATTATGATTAGGATAGTGAAATTGTGTGGGATTTCAGTAAATTGGTGAATGGTGAATATGTTGAATTTTTAAAGAATTTGGTTGAAGATTGGTGAATGATGTATATGTTGGATATTTAGAGAATTTGGTTGAAGAGAGGCTGGGTGATTGCATAAGTTTGGTTAAAAGGAGGTTGGACAAAGAAGAAGTTTTTGATGCTGAAAGGGGTCTAAAAATGGTAGAAGGAAATTTGGTTACAGAAAGGTTGGAAAGTTCAGAGATGGAATACTCAAACTCTGTTATGATAAGTAGTAAAATTCAAGGATTAAAATTATTGTCTTTTTCATGTGCAGGGGATTTTAGTGATAGGGAAGTGCCCTTAGATGTGGTATTGATGAAATTTCACGATGAAGTCTGGAGGCAGACAGGATCTTACACAAAGATGGTTGTATATTTGTTAACCTTGGAAAGGCCAGAGAATGGTGATAATGATAAATGGGTGGCTATCAAAAGGAGGTAACCAGCATTTTATCTATTTGGTAAAAGATTGATAAGGAGGAGGTATCCAAATATTCAAGTTGTTATTACTTGGAAAATGTGCAAGAGTTGGTTAGGAAATCACTGCATGAAGATACTGGGAATAGTGGAGTTGGAGGATCATATAGGCAAATTTCTGATAAATTTTCGTAGCCTGGAATGAGTTCAGCTGTTAAACAATGGGTTCACTCATGAAATGGATGTCAAAGAAGGAGTTTTTAAAGCCAAAAGAACCTGAAAACACAACCAGTGAAAACACTCTTTTCAGTAGGGTTAGTTTGGATGCTGTTCATATTAAAGAAGGAAGATATAAATAGTTAATTGTGTTTAGAGATGATTTACCTTGTTGGTTAGAGGAAGCACCTCTTATTTACATGACTTCCAAAAATGTGGCACATTTTTTGTGGATGGATTGGGTGTAAAAGTATGGAGTGATGAAGTTGGAAATGGTTGATGGAGGTCCTGAATTTGGGGAAGAGTTTAGGGAGGCTATATCAAAAGTTGGATCAAAGTTTAGGGTAGCAACCACCTATTATCCTGAAGCTTAAGGAATGGCAGAAAGAGGGAATCAAGTTTTTAAGGATGTCTTAGTTAAAATGTGTGGATCAAGTGCTGAAAATTGAAGGCACTATTTACGATTAGTATTATTTTCTGAAAGAATCACAACCAAAAGAATGACTAGATATTCACCTTTTGAACTGGTTTTTTGTCAAAAAGGAGTTTAAAAGTTAATCTAAAACCTGAATCATATCTTGAAGTAGATTGAAGCAATTTCAAAACTACTGAAGAATTATTATGTTCAAGAATGGTTAAGCTAGAAAAGAAAGAAGAAACCTTGGAGAAAGCATATTATAGGATAATAAACATTAAAAATTATTCAGTAAGATTTTGGGAAAAGAGGTTGACTCATAAACTCAGCAAACCTTTAAAGGCTGGAGATATGGGTTTGGTGTATAATACACCAGAAAAAAACATGGGCACCTGCTAGAAGGTTCCAATCCTTATCTTTGAATAAGTCAATTTAGCTCAGCTGTAATTTTTCTTGAAAGACTGAACACTGAACAATGAGCAAACTAGCTCATGCTTTGGTAGTAAAAAGTTTAGTATGGAACTTAATGTTATGAAAAATGGAATTTTGTGGAATTATTGTTGAAATTGGAAAGTCCAATCTAACTTTAAAATAGTTATATTAAATAAATTAAGTGTTAAAAAGTGGTTAAAAATGGTTTATTTTATGGGTCAAGATTTAACAAATAATTACCAGGCAGCAAATGCAAGTATAGGTTTAAAAGTTCATGGAGATTAAATTCAGGAGTATCAAGAACCTTTTGAAATTTTTCTTGAAATTTTTACTATTTTTAATAATTTTATAAAGTATTTTTGATTATTTTTTATTTTTCATAATTTGCTTAACTTTTATAATTTTTTACTGGGTGAATAGGGCTGCGCAGACTACAATAATTAGAATGTATTATAAAAGAGAAGTGGATCTATCATCTATGGTTTTTCTAGATTTTTTTTAGTATTTAAAAGGTTCTAATTGACTCCAGAAGTCCACACAAGCTCCAACATTTTCCAGATGAGCTCTGCACAAACTTTGGAGATCTCCAGACAAGCTCAGGAGAAGCTCCAGAATGCTCCAGTTAGGGAAAGTAGAGCACATGTCATAATATGCATAAAAATCCTGTAGACTAAAAATTATACAGCATAGAACATCATATCAAAAACAATCATAAAAGAACAAACAACAACACATATTTTGACAATCATTAATTATTTTTTATAAAAAATTATAAAATTGTAATACCCTTATAAATATAATGCTTTACATAACAATATATTAAATTCACTCATCATCATTAATATTAACTTATAGGGTACCATTTTATAGGTCTCATCACCAGGGATCTGAATATAATAACTAAATCTTATAAAATAAAAGCTTCTTAAAAACATATTATTCAATCATTTATATAACTTTTCTAAATACAGATTCACTGTTGTGGTTTTCAACCTCATTATAAAGAACACTGATTATACATCTCAACACTGTTAATAGAAAATAGTTTATTGGTTATTTTTTATCAAGTAGAGGTTATAGCTTAGATAACAGTGAACTCTTATTTAATTAAAGGGACAAGGTTTTCTTTGGTTTATCTGACTCTCTTGGATTCTGCTTACAGAAAGGCAACTGTAAAAGCCTTTCTACATTGGTGGTGTCCAATGTGGGGCTCTGATTCTCTAGCTTTTAATAGATCTTACTTGGTATCTGGACTTACTTAGCCTGAAAGAGGCATATTTAACAAATACTTATATTATTTTCAACGGTTTAATCTGATGTTTTTGGAATGTCTTCTGCTATTGGATCTGGTTTTTTGGCTGATGGTGTACCTATTAAGGCATCAGTAAGGATTTTATCTTGGTATGGGACCAAGTTTACTAGTGAGAATTTAGAAGTATTTTTATATTGGTATGAAACTGCTGCTGGATTGGATGGAGATTTACCTTTGGATATGGTGAAGCAGATTAGGTTTTTTATGTGAGACAGAGAGGTGGAAGAAGAGGTTATTGCCATGGATGGTTAAAAAGGTCAAGATTGGGGAAAGCTGAAGATGCAAATGGAAAAAAGGTGGCCAAAGTTTTTTTGATTGGAGGATCTGAAGAATATTTCTAGGAGATGGGAATCTGAAGGTGGTGTCAACCCTCTTGGTCAGCATTTTCAGTTTATGGTCAAATTCCAGATGCTTTTGGATTATTTTTTAAAGTATGAAATTTTATATCATGATAATGTATCATAGTATGTTTTTTGGGATGCTATGGGGGAAAACGTTAAGAAAGACTTTTTGATGGAACTCATTAGTGCTAATTTGATGAAGAATGTCCCATATGGAGAAAATAGGATTCCTGGAATGGAAGTTCTAAAGAAGGTTATTTTGGAACACCTGGATACTCATAATACTGTTGAATTGGACTCTGGAGAAGACAATTTGATGACTCAAGAGGTAGAAGAGATAGCTTGAGTTGAAAATTTGGATTGAGCTATTCTTGAAGATTTTGGCCAGCCTGAAGATATTAATTTTGATAATTATTAGGTTAGGAAAGAAGAGGTTTCTGAAGAAAAAGATATGAAAGTCACTAATGGAGAATTTTTGAATTTTGGGGAAGATTTTGTGTTGGATTATTTAGAGTTGTATTTAGAGGATTATTTGCCTCAGGAGTTGTCTTCAGAGGTAGAGATTATCTGAAATGAAGATGTAGAAATGATTCATGGACTAGGTATATGTATGGAGGATTTGGTTCAATCTCAGGAAGAGATTTTAAAGGTGGATATTGTTGTTCCAGCACTAATGGAGGGTGCAGAGGCATTGATTGATGGGGTGAATGACTGGGATTCACCTAAAATTTGGAAAAAGGTGTGCATTTCTTTTTGTGCATTTCTAGGAAAAATCCAGTTGGTTTGTTTTTGTGGGTTTTTAAATTGGTGGATATGACCTTGGGAAAAGTTTTTAGCTTTCAACCAAGGTATCTCAAGAATTTAATTCATTTAAAATCTTTAAATAAGCTGAATTTTCTTTATCTTTTATTTGGATAATTTTGGATTATTTTATTTTCTTCAAGAATTTATGAAGAACCTCATTTTTTGGGGTAGAAAGGGCTGATTGCGCTAATGTTTCAATCTCTCCTCAAGAAGAGATTCCGGATTGAAATAGGTCATCTCACTTGGAGATAATTACAGTGGACTCTCAATTATTTTCTGTTGATATTTTATTGTAATGTCATTATGTGTTGTATTTTTCTATATGTTTAGTAACTTTATCAAGTTATTCTATAAAATTTAAAAATGGTTTATAAGGGAAAGATAGGATATATTATCATGGATAAAAATTGGTAAGGGAGTTTGGTTAATTATGGTGATATTAGTGGTAGATTATTTTATGGCCTCAAACATGAGGATAAACTTCAATTACCACATCAAATTCAACAAAAAAATCTTAGTATAATTAAATCACAAAAAAATAATGTTTGTGATGATTCTGCTTCTTTTCTCCAGAAAGAGAATAAACTGCCAACTTTATTTACTAATGATTTTGTGATGGAAGATAAAATGGAAAAAGGTGTTGGAATATTATACAATAAATTAGACAAAGGAAAAGGGGGTAGTAGTGATAAAAATAGAAAATTTGAGAATGAAAATTATGTTTAAACCTACTCTTTTTCAGATTCTAGTTCTGAAAATGAAGAAAATTTTTATGAAAAATTGTATAATGGCAAAATTATAATGGATTTAGTATCTCAAGTAAAAGTGGAAATTGGCACAGAAAAATATAAAAAGATAGAAAATAAAATTAGGCCAATTAACAAACCTTTGCCAGATGAATTAAATCCCCCTTTGAGAAGACCAAATCTATCAAGAGACCCATATGAATGTCCTTTATTCAAGAACCTGCCTTAATTAACTAAAACTTCAAGGATCACTGTAAAGAGATTAGAGGTTATAAATTTTGGACCTGAAGGATGGCTGTCAGGTGAAGAAAAAAAGTTGTTGTTAGAAGTAATGGTTAAGAGGGAGAAGGCCATTGCAGTTGTCAAAGAAGAGAGAGGTTTGTTAAAGCATTCTTATGGGGAGCACTACAAGATTTCTGTTGTCTGCCATGAACCCTGGAAACAGAAACCAATTCCTATACCCACAGCTTTAAAAGAAGATTATATTGAAGTCATTAGAGAAATAATTTGAACTAGATTATATGAACAATCATCATCAAGTTATTCAACTCAAGTCTTCTGTATTAAAAACCCAATGGAAAGCTTAGTGTAGTTCATTATTTAAGAGAACTAAATAGGGTTACAATAAAAGATGCAGGAATACCACCTAGTGCAGAGGAGTTTGTAAAATTTTTGAGGGGAGAGTGTGTTATGGTTTAGGAGATATAATGGGAGGATATGATGGAAATGAGTTTCATCTGGACTCAAGACAAATAATAACTTTTGATATGCCCATCGGACACTTACAGCTAACAAGATTATCTCAAGGAGGAAAAAATTCAGTTGCTGTTTATCAAGCTCAGATGGAATGGATTCTACAAGAAAAAAATACATAATATTCTGGTATATTTATTGACAATGGTGTAATAAAAGGATCTTCGACATATTATGGTAATGAAGTATTGAAGGAGAATCCAGGAATACAAAAATTTATGTGGGAATATGGTGGAATTATAGTAAGGATTTTTTTTAGGATAGAAGAGGCTGGTTTAACAATTTTAGGTTCCGAATTTCTTGTTGTTTTCCAGCTTTGGAAATCTTAGGTCATGTTGTATGTATAGAGGGCAGTATTATGTTGAAGAAGAAAGTAAATAAAATTCAGTCATGGCCAAGACCAAAGAATACAGTTAAATTCAGAGGGATTTTAGGCATATGTGTTTATGTTAGAATGTTTATCAAAGATTTTTCTTCATTGGCTGCTCCTTTGAGATGGTTGATAAGGAAGGATGCAGATTGAGAGTAAGATGAATAGTGTGCAAAGGCTTTTATTAGGTTAAAGAAAGAAGTTGGGGAAGATATTATCCTGCACAAGTTATATTATGAGAAATATGCAGGCCAGATTTATTTGGCAGTGGATTCAGGTCAAATTGCTGCTGGGGCTGTTCTGTCTCAAATGGATAAAGCTGGTTATATAAGACTGGTCATGTATGAATCTGTGGTTTTTACTGAGTTAGAATCAAGATATTCTCAACCGAAATCAGAACTTTGTGGTGTTGAAAAAATCTTAAAGAAACTTCGAAATATTTTATGGGGACAACACTTCAAATTGTAAGTTGATTCAAAATCTTTGCTTCAAACGATCAATTCCCCTAGTTTACCAAATGTGCCAATGACTAGATGGGTACCCTTTATTCAGAATTTTTCTTTTGATTTAGTTCACAAATGTGGCAAGACATTTACTATTCCTGATGGCTTATAAAGAGGACCAACTACTGAAGAGGATTATGAATCAGAGGAATTCTATGAATATATACCTGTGATTAAAGCCAGTACAAAAGGTGCTGAAGACTTTCTTTACCTCCCCAATGAGGTTAAACTGGAAGGAAAAATAACTGTGGATAAAGATAAAAATTAACTCCACCATGAGGATAAACTGGAAAATAGTAAAAATATTGTAAATTATGTGCTTGGAGAGTTTGATGATGGTGTAGATAAATTTGGTAAAAAGGAGGATGGAGATGTTGTGTATATGGATGAAGATGGTGAAATTATGTGGTATAGTAAAAAATTGGTGAATGGTGTATATGTTGGAGTTCTAGAAAATTTGGTTAAAGAGAGGCTGGGTGTTAATAATTTTGTTAAAAGGAGGTTGTAAGATGTTGAAGATGATGATGCTAAAAAGGGTAAAAAAGGGAAAGAAGAAAATGTCATTGCTAAAAGGTTGGAAGGTTCAAACATGGAAATTTCAAAAATCTATTTGATAAAAGAAAATTGAAGGTTTAAAGTTATTAGCTCATTAATGTGAAGAGGATTTGGTAGATAGGGAAGTGCCTGTTGAAATAATATTAATGGATTTTCAAGAGGATGTCTGGGGACAGACTGGATTTTTTAAATATAATGGTTAAATATTTATTAATATTAGAAAGGCCGGTGTGGCATTCCAAACCTTAGTAAGGCTCTAAAAGTCTTTTTAGAGTACTTATTGGGAATATGAGGTGATCGGAGAAGCCGGATTAGTTTAAAATATTTTATTATTGAACGAAAAATGAAGTTGAAAAAGTCAAGATATAAATGTTTGGTCAGATTTATTAATTTCACAGGTCATATGATTTTTTACGGCCGCAAAATTAAATTTAATGAAATTCAAGAAGCTCAAGAAACTTTAGGAATTTTCCCTGAATTTTTTACTATTTTTCTTATATTTGTAATTGATTTTTAAAGATTTATTAAATTATTTGGATTTTTTAAATATTAGTTGACTTTGATGATTTTTCACGGGGTGAATAGAGCTGCGCAGACTACAAAAAAAAGTTAGGAGTGTTGAATAAAAGTAGCCTTATCATGTGTAAATTTTCTAGATTTTTAATTATAGATTTAAGGTTCTAATTGAGTCCAGAGATCCATACAAGCTCCAGAGGGAAAAAGGGCATGTGACTGATTAATTTGCATATAAGGCTGTAGAATCGAAATTAAAAAAAAAGAAGAAGCTAGATAGAGAATTGAGATAGAGGATTATAACAACCATTATTCATATTTTTTTCTTTTTTCAACAAAATAATTACTTATTTATATTACACTTATAAAATAACAATTTTACATAACACTTTAAATATTTTACTCAAAGACTCTTAAAAATTAACATATAGGGTATCATTAGAAAGGTCTCAACTCCACGGACTCATTTATAGTATCTGTTTTCAAAAATTATTAAAATCTAAAAATATTAAAACTTCTTTCTTTTAAAATATTGTTTCTGGTGTAACTTTCTTGTTGCATTTCAGTTGTTTTGCACAGAAGAACCGCTCAATCATCCTAACAAGTGTTAATTAGACAGGGTTTCATTCTTTATTATTATCAAGTAGAATTTTAAGCTCATTGATCTTAAAAAACTCACAAATTCATTTAGAGGGACAGGGTTTTCTCTGATTATCCAACTCCTTCAGATTCTGCTTACAGCAAGGCGACTGTAAGAGCCTACCTACATATTTGGTGCCCAACGTGGGGTTTTGATTTCTCTAGCTTTTGAAAGAACTTACTTGATACTTGGACTTTTAGCCTGCAAGAGGCTTGCTTTCTGAAACTCTTCTTGATTTATTTATCTTAGCCTGCAAGAGGCTCACTTATTGGAACACTTTATCTTTAATCTAATCTATTAGGATGTCTTCTGCTTCTGGATCTGGTGTGTCTCTTCCTATGACACCATCAGTTAGGATTGTTTCTTGGGATGGGCCCAAGTTTAATGGGGAAGAAGTTAAATGGTTTTTAGAAGATATGAGGATGCTGATTTGGTAGATGGAGCTACTAACCTGGATATGGTAAAGCAGATCAGGTTTTTTATTGTTGACAGAGAGGTGGAAAAGGAGTTCATTGCTATGGAGGGTTATAAAAGGTTTGATTGGATAAGGTTGTCAAAAGAGATGGTAGATAGATGGGGTGTCAGGTATACTATGGTGGATCTCAATAAGACTTTCAGTGATTGGAAAGCTAAAGGTGGTGTTTCTAATATGGTGGACTTCAAAAATTTATGTGGACAGTTTGATGAAGTGGTGGAATATCTGATTTTGGTGGAGGAATTGCGCCATGAAAATCAGGCCAAGGATCTATTCTGGTCTTCTTTTAGAAGGGATATTAGGATGGATGTGTTATAAGAACTGTCTAGGAAAAATTTGATGAAGGATCTGCCTAATGGTGAACAGAAACTTCCGGCTTTGGAGGTCATCAAGGAGAATATTCAAGGCTACTTGAAACTCATGGCACTGGAAAAATATCAAGAATCTTGTACTCAATATGTTGGCAAGGTTAGTGAAGTATTGGCTGAAAATAACATTATCGTGATTCAAGCTCAAGAAGCCAAGAAGGCTCAGATAGGACAGTCTTTTGCTAAATTTGATGGAAATGTAGACAACAAGATAGTCAATCACTTGGCCAATTTAACTAAACAATTAAAGATATTTGTTCAAGAAACTCAAAAGGGAATGGGTGAGACATATAGAGGAATTACTGATAGATTTAGGTGGAATGGTATGAAGATGGATGTTAAGAAATGGGTTCAGTCTTGTGAAGAATTTCAAAGAAGGAGTTATATAAGGCCAAAAGAACCTGAACATGCAACCGGTGAAAACACTCTTTTTGGTAGGGTTAGTTTGGATGCTTTTCATATAAAAGAGGGGAGATATAAATATTTAATTGTAGCCAGAGATGATTTATCTGGTTGGGTAGAGGCAGCACCTCTTATTAATTTAAATGCCAAAAATGTGGCAGATTTCTTGTTGAAGGATTGGGTGTATAGATATGGTGTTATAAAATTGGTAATGGTTGATGGAGGACCTGAATTTGGGGCAGAATTTAGGAAAGCTATATCAAAGGTTGGATTGAAGGTTAGGGTAGAAACCCCTTATTATTCTGAAGCTGAAGAGATGGTTAAAAGAGGGAATCAAGTTATAAAGGATGCATTAGTTAAAATGTGTGGAACAAGTGCTGAAAAATGGAGGCACTATTTACCCTTAGTATCATTTGCTGACAGAATCACTGCCAAAGGGACAACTGGATATTAACCTTATGAACTAGTTTTTAGACAAAAAGCAGTTTTAACAGTTGATTTAGTGGCTGAATCATATCTTGGAGTAGATTGGGATACTGTTGACACTACTGAAGAATTTTTATTTGCAAGAATGATGCAGCTGGAGAAGAAAGAAGATTTCTTAAAAAAGGCATATTCTAGAATGATTCAAATCAGAAATCGGTCAGTAAGGTATTGGGATGAAAGATTAGCACACAGCCTCAGGAACCCTTTGAAGACTGGAGATATGGTTTTGGTTTATAATAGGAGTTTGGAAAGCCAGTGGGGGAAGATGTTTTCAGATAGTTGGAATAGACCTTATAAAGTCAGAGAACAGGTGTCTGGCAGTTCACATGTTTTGGAAGAATCAGATGGAGTAGTTTTAAAGAAGTGGGTAGCCCCCAATCAAGTCAACCAGTTTTATCCTAGTGGCACCAGGAGTCTGAAGGTGAAACTCCGAAATGAGGGTTCACTATTTCTACAATCATTTGAAGGTGAAACTCCGGAATGAGGATAAACTACTTTCTTATAAAAAAAATTACTGTCATTTTACTATGGTATGGGAGACAAAACCGTTAATGAAATCTTACAACATTTATGAAGATATTTGTTTGAAAATTCTTAAAACTCTTAAAAGTGACAAAAACTTTGGAGAAGATATATTTTGGAATGATAAATTCTTTATAGGTAGAAGTGTTCACAGGGGAGCCTTCTGAATTAAATATTGGCAAGTTTGGGGGTAATTTATGGGCTGGAAGCTCTATACACAATTACCCCACAATGTTTGTTACCAATTTTTCCCTTTTTCTAGTTGAATCCTGGCTTTGTTTTTGATCTATAGGAAGTCCACTAAGACAATAAACTGGAACGAGCGAAGAGACAATGCTCCCACTTCCGGATTCAAGATTCTTTTTTATTTCTGTTTTTGATATTTTTTTATGTTATATTTTTATATAATGAAATATGTTTTTCCTTCATTTTAATTTTTATAATACTATAAAATATTGTTAAGGGTGGTGCTCACTGGTGGTCTCTAATCACTTTTACAAATTGGAGGGAGCCCACTCAGTTATCATTATAATAAAATTTTATTTTCCTAAACTTTCATTTATTAATTTTGTATTTTCAATTTCTCAAAAATTTTTAACCACATCAAGTTGCACTTGGATGTGGGTATGATTTCAAGGTTACAGCTCATCAATTGGCCGGGGGGCATCTTTTGAATTTTATTTTACATTTCATAAATTTTATATTTCAAATTTGTTTATCATTTTTTTAAAATTAAATTTTAAATTTTATTTCATAATAATCTTTCATGATCTTTTATTATTTTCATCATTAAAAAATCAAAACATAAATAAAAATAAATAAAAAATTTAAAAATATAAAATAAATAAATAAATAAAAAATAAAAATAAAATAAATATATAAACATACAATTATTTTTTAAAATTTTGTTAAATTTAATTTTCAATTTTCTTTTGGTTTATTTTTTATAGTATATTTTATATAGGAAAAAGGGTCAAGAGGAGCTCAAACAAAATTGGATCCTACTTCAAAATGTTATTCCTCCAAGACTTTAAACTGGCTAACTTTCAAGACTTTCTTTCAGGTTTTATTCAAATTTTGGGATATGTTAATCCTCCAAGACTTTAAACTGGCTAATTTTCAAGACTTTTTTTAAGTTTTTTTAATGATTTTATTTTAAGAATTTGGTTCCTCATTGGATTCATTAGTCCTCCAAGACTTCAAACTGGCTACGTTTCAAGACTTTCTTTAAGTTTTTACCATTTTATTTCAAGAATTTTGTTCCTGATTGAATCTTTAGTCCTCTAAGACTATAAACTGGCTGTTTATGATTTTATTTCCAGATATGCTGTTAGTCATCCAAGACTTTAAACTGGCTAATTTTAAAGGATGTTCAAAATTTTATAAATATTTTTGGAGAAAGTTTTAGTATAGTTGTTGGAACTAGAAATTGATTAAATTTTTGGTCCACTATGACCCTAAACTGGAAAATCACTCATTCTTAGTCCTCTATGACATTAAACTGGCAATTAAATTGTTATATGAACAATTTTAAAGAAATTTACAAGATGGGCCCCACATGACCTTAAACTGGAATATTCTATGCAACTCTATGCACTCATTTTAATTTATCACTGTCCACAAAGACATCTAAACTGGTAGTGCAAATTTTTTTTATGAAGGCTATTCAATTAACAATCAACAAATTATTTAATTTATCACTGGTACTCAAATTTTGAAAAAGGGCGTATGTTTGATTTTGAAAATGTAGTGGTTAATATTGTGGAGGTGATGGATGATGAAATTATTGATGAAGAATGATAATTATGGTGCTAAACACGGTTAAGATTTGGTGATTATTATTATTTAAAATATGAGTTATTAAAAGTTGGTCTATTTGAATGTTGTGATGATGAAATTTTCGAAGGAGGATATGGTAGTTTGAAAAGTAGTGTGCCTTGAATAGACTAAATGGTATGAAGCTTGGAGGACCTTATTGTGAGAATTGGATCAAGTATTTGGCTCAATCAAAGAGAATGGAATCAGAAGTATTTGGCTCATTTGATGAGAATGGAATCAAGTGTTCAGCTCAGTAGGTGTGGAGCCTACTCTCTTAATGCATATGAGTAGAGACTGGTATAGGGGAGTCTGAAGGGATTAAAACCTTGCTCTCAGTAGTTGGAAGCATCACAAGGTAAATAGATTTTATTTCAATATAAAACTTTATGAAAAAATTGATTTAAAACAATTTAATATGAAGAAAAGATCAGGATTCATGTTTACTAAAGCACTAACTATAAGATTCAAACAAATAATTTCGCTGAAATATTTCTGCATCATCATCAAAACTCTGCATCAACAATCTTCTCTCATTCAATCTTCATGATTATTGGCGGGAGTGTCTCAAAAGTAGAAATAAGTATATGTAGTTGGAGTGAGATGTTGAAGAAAAGATGAAGAGATGAATATGGAGAAGATAAAATTAGGATTATATATCAATTGAACATTCAAAATTTAAAGAATTAGGACATTCTTCATTGGAGAAAGGATGTGGCATTCCAAATCTTAGTACGGGTCTAAAAGTTTATTTAGAATATTTATTGGGAATAGGATGGTGATTGGAGAAGCCGGATTAGTTTAAAATATTTTATTATTAAACAAAAAATGAAGTTGAAAAATTCAAGATATGAATGTTTGGTAAGATTTATTAATTTCACGGGTCATATGATTTTTTACAGCTGCAAAATAAAATTTAATGAAAGCCAAGAAGCTCAAGAACCTTTGGGAATTTTTCTCTGAATTTTATACTATTTTTTTATATTTTTAATTGATTTTTAAAGATTCATTAAATTATTTACGTTTTTCAAAATTACTTAACTTTGATGATTTTTCACGCGGTGAATAGAGCTGCGCAGACTACGAAAAATAGTTAAGAATGTTAATGAAAAGTAGCTCTATCATTTGTATTTTTTATAGATTTTTAATTATAGATTTAGGGTTCTAATTAAGTCCGGAGGTCTGTAAAAGCTCCAGACAAGCTCCAGACCTGCTCCGGATGTGCTCTGGCCGCGCTCCAGAGGGAAAAAGGGCACATGACTGATTAATTTGCATATAAGGCTGTAGACTCGAAATTAAAAAAAAGAAGAATATAGATAGAGAAGTGAGATAGAGGATTATAACAACTTTTACTCATATTTTTTTCTTTTGTCAACAAAATAATTAATTATTTATAATACCCTTATAAAATAACAATTTTACATAACACTTTAAATATTTTACTCAACAAATCTTAAACATTAACATATAGGGTATCATTAGAAAGGTCTTAACTACAGGGACTCATTTATAGTATCTGTTTTCAAAAAGTATTAAAATCTAAAAACATTAAAACTTCTTTCTTTTAAAATATTGTTTCTGGTGTAACTTTCTTGTTGCATTTAAGTTGTTTTGCACAGAAGAACCGCTCAATCATCCTAAAAAGTGTTAATTAGACAGTGTTTCATTCTTTATTATTATCAATTAGACTTTTAAGCTCATTGATCTAAACAAAACTCATAAATTCATTTAGAGGGAAAGGGTTTTCTCTGATTATCCAACTCCTTCAGATTCTGATTTCAGCAAGGCAACTGTAAGAGTATACCTAGACCAGATATTAGTGATATTGATGAATGGATGGCTATCAAAAGGAAGTCACCAGCATTTTATCTCTCCAGAGGAAGATTAATTACGAGGAGGTATCCAAATCCTCAAGTAGTTATTACTTAAAAGAAAGGGCAAGAATTGGTTATGAAAACACTGCATGAAGATCTTGGGCATAGAAGAATTGGAGAAAATTATAGACAAATTGCTGATAGATTTTTGTAGCCTGTTATGAAAATGACTGTTCTAAAATGGGTTCATTCATGGGAAGAATGTAAAAGTAGAAGCTATTTAGGGCCAAAAGAACATGGACATGCAACTGGTGAAAATACTCTTTTTTGGTGGGTTGGTTTGGATGCTGTTCATATTAAAGAGGGGAGATATAAATACTCTATTGTAGCCAGAGATGACCTATCTGGTTGGGTAGAGGAAGAGCCTCTTATTAACTTGAATTTCAGAAATGTGGCAGATTGTTTGATAAAAAATTGGGTATATAGGTATGGAGTGATGAAGTTGGTGACTGTTGATAGAGGTCCTGAATTTGGGACAGAGTTTAGAGAGTTTATATTAAAAGTTGGATAAAAGGTTAGAGTAGTGAACCCATATTATCCCAAAGCTGAAGGAATGTTAGAAAGAAGGCATCAATTTATCAAGGATTCTTTAGTTAAAATGGGTGGCTCAAGTGCTGAAAAATGGAGACTATTTACCATTAGTTTTATTTGCTGACAGAATCACTGCCAAAAGCACAACTGTATATTCACCATAAAAACTAGATTTTGGAAAGAAAGCAGCTATACCAGTTGATTTAACGGTTGAATCATATCTTGGAGTAGATTGGGACATGGTCAAAACTACTGAAGAGTTATTATGTGAAAGAATGGTTCAGTTAGGAAAGAAAGAAGAAACTGTAGATAAGGAATATTCTAAAATGATGAATATTAGAAACCAGTCAGTCAGATATTAGGATAAGAGTTTGGCTCATAGATTAAGGAATCCTTTAAAAACTGGAGATATGGTCTTGGTGTATAATAAGAGTTTGGAAAGTCGGTGGAGTAGAATTATTGGGATAAGAGGTTGTGTCAGACAGGCTGCTAGACTTACCCAGTAAAATAATTAATTATTTACTGGGAAGAAGCCACACCTTTTTCTTTCTTATATATTATTAATTATAATATATTTAATTTAAATATTACTTGTAATAAATTAACTAGTTACAAAAAAGTAAAGTTAGTAAATAATTAAAATTAATATTATATGTCCCTTATATTTTTATTTCCTAACACCATGCTCAATGTCAGATTAAGAGAAACAAAAATGAATATTAAAATAAAATTTAATATTAAAATAAAAATAAATACATACAAAAAATTCAAATTACTAATTTAAAAATGACACTTACAGTAATTTTTAAATAAATCAACTTATTTCTGACATATACTGTAAATACACATTTTAAACACATTCTTTCTAGAAAAATCTCATTCTTTGAAAATATTTTTCTGGAATATTCTTTTTCTTTTCTCTTACTCCTGTATATAGGATTTTAACTCCATTCTTTGTCTCTCTTTTGCCTATATAAGGCCTCCCCTTTCTGGTTTTTTTGGATATACTTTATTTACTTATTATTTTTATTATACCATTACTTAAATCAATTATTTATTAATAACATTTATTGTTTTTAGTATTTACTAAAAAGTAATTCTGATTCATAAATTATAATAATAATTTTAACACATTTTTAGCTCTTTAAATTGAGCAATTAAAATAAAAGATAAAATTATACGTACTTTGACCTTGAGATCCTCAAATCCACCTACCAACGTCATTATACCTCCATCTAAATCTTCTAGAACAAAAGGAATCCCCAACACTTGAGGCCCTTTCCAAATTGTTGACGGTGCATAAATATCTTGAAGCCAGGGACCAAGGGACCATTGACAACAAGGAACCAGTAGGGATGGGTGGACAACAAAAATGACAAATGTCATCAACCACTTGACTGTTTTTTTTGCTGCGACAAGGAATCAAAATTCACTCCAAATTTTAGGTTTATATATTGGCGATAGTCATATATATTTGTGGTAATTATATTGATTACTATCTGTGACTCACTTTTCACATTTCATAGTTTACTTATATCGTTTTACTCAGCACTCTGTAAGTGGCATTAACTTGCTAATTTTACAGGGAGAGGTGCCTAGTAGATAAATTTTTTTTTCCTAGTTGACCAAAATAGAACTATATTGTTCGAACATGAGATATTTCACATTCACAGGATATATGCAGTAGATATTGAGGAAGAGCTTTTACAGCTAATTCTGGATTCATATGATAAGGACAGTGACTTAAAAAAGTTATGTATCATATTAAATGATCCAAAGAATGCTTCAATACAAGCATTAATTAAAACCCTCCCACCAAAGTAATAGAAGGCTTTGGAAAAAGGTAAATTTTCAATTGATGAAGGCTACCTCTATTATAGAAGAACATTAAGTAATCTTATTGTTATTCCTCCTTCTATGAAAGAGATCATCTTGAAGATTTGTCATGATGACATATTGGCTGGACATTTTTATCTTGAGAAAGCAATGATCAGAATCAAGAACAATGCTTGGTGGGTTAATATGTCTGAAGACACCAAACTATATGTTGAATCCTGTGATTCTTGCAAAAAATCAAAAAGATTGATTGGTAAAAGAGCTGGATTAATGCAAAATATCAAAACTCCTGATGCACCATGGCAAATGATAAACATGGAATCTGTAACAGGATTACCCATTTCTGGGAAAGACAGTTATAACTCTTGCTGGGTTATTGTGGACAGATTCACAAAAATGTGTAAATTTATCCCTACCCACAAGGATGTCTCCACTAAAGAATTAGCTTTCTTGTGGTGGTCTCATAAGTTTAATACTGCTGGTTTTCCTAAGGCCATAATCTCTGACAGAGATCCTAAATTTACTTCTGAAATTTAGATGTCTCTGATGGATTTTTGTGGTTGTGGTATGAAACTTTCTACTGCCCATCACTCCCAAACTGATGGATTAGCTGAACAAATAATTCAGACCCTGGAGGACATGATAAGAAAGTATTGTGCCTTTGGCCTTGAGTACAAAGACAATGACAGATTCACTCATGATTGGGTTACCTTACTTCCTGGGTTGGAATTCGCTTATAATAGCACTGTTCATTCTGTTACTCAGAAAAAGCCTTTTTAGCTCTGGCTTGGATATGTTCCAAATACTCCTGCCCAAATTCTCAATAATAAAATACCTAAATTGGATTTAAATCTTGGTGTGAAATCTTTTCTTCAAATGCAAAAACTTTGCAGAAGTCATGCTCAAAAATGTATTGAAAAATCTTTTAAATATGAGAAGAAGATGTGGGAAAAATCCCATAAAGAATACACTTTTAAAAAGGATGATGAAGTACTGATTACTACAGTCCACTTCAATTTACAAGGTAATAACAAATTAAAAGACCCATTTGTAGGTCCATTTTTTTTCAGAAGAATGGTTGGTGAAAATGCAGTTGAGGTTATTTTGTATTCTCCATATGACAGAAAAGATCCTGTTTTTCCAATATCTCTTTTAAAACCTTACACATCCAATTGTGATTTATTTCCCAAAAGGAGGGGAAGACCAAAAAAGACCCCTAATAAAATGACTGAGACAGCATAAATTGATAAGATTCTAAATGACAGAATAGCTACTGTTGAAAAAGGTACTGAATACTTATTGATATTCAAGAATAAATCTTCTGAATATGATTCTTGGATACTTGTGAAAGAGATATCTAATCTTCCTACTCTGCTAAAGAAATATAAAAAGAAAAAATCATAGAATTTTTTTATTGTTTTTTTAGAGTGAAGGAGTTTCAGCCAGGCTTCTATACTTACCCAGTAAAATAATTAATTATTTTCTGGGATGAAGCCACGCCTTTTTCCTTCTTATACATTATTAATTATAATATATTTACTTTAGATTTACTTGTAATAAATTAACTAGTTACAAAAAAGTAAAGTTACTAAATACTTAAACTTAATATTAAATGTCCCTTATATTTTTATTTCCTAACACTGTGCTCAATGACAGGTTAAGAGAAATAAAAATTAATATTAAAATAAAAATAAATATATACGAAAAATTCAAATTACTTATTTAAAAATGACACTTACAGTAATTTTTAAATAAATCGTTTTATTTCTGACATATACAGTAAATACACATTTTAAACACATTCTTTCTAGAACAATCTTATTATTTGAAAATATTTTTCTGGAATATTCTTTTTCTTCTCTGATACTCCTGTATATAGGATTTTAAATCCATGCTTTGTCTCTCTTTTGCCTATATAAGGCCTCCCCTTTCTGGTTGTTTTGGATATACTTTACTTACTTATTATTTTTACTATACCACTACTTAAATTAATTATTTATTAATAAATTTATTGTTTTTATTATTTACTACAAATTTAATTTAAATCATAAATCATAATAATAATTATAACACATTTTTACCTTTTTAAATTGAGTAATTAAAATAAAAGATAAAATTATATGTACTTTGACCTTGAGATCTTCAAATCTACCTTCCAATGCCATTATACCTCGATCAAAATATTCTAGGCTAGAAGGAATCCCTGACAGGTTGGCTCATAGGTTACGGAATTGTTTGAAAACTGGAGATATGGTCTTGGTGTATAATAGGAGTTTAAAAAGTCAAAAAACTAGGCTAACAACCATTGAAGAGAAATTGAATTCATTTTTACACAATCAAAAGTTTTCTGACATTTCTTTGAAAGAACCTGTTGCACAGGAAACCCCAATTTTACCTGTCCCTAGTTCATCTAAAGTAAAATTAGTACCAGAAATACCTGTAGATATCACTAAGTTTCCATCAAAAATTGATATGTACCTGGTTCATCTACAGAAGGAATAAACAATGAGATTACTTCCCAATTGGAGAAGTTACAGCTCCTTCTCACTCAGAAATAAGCTTGTAATAAGGAGATTACTTCAAATCAAAAGAATTGGCCAAAACTTGACCAATATCTAACATTTGATGGTGATTCTTCCTCTGATTGGCAGAAATTTATTTGCAGGATTGGTAACCTGAAAAATTCTTACAATCTCCCAGATGAGAAAATTGTGTCAAAATTAATTTCTTTACTTACCAATGTAGCCATAATGTGGTATGAATCCGTTCTCTTAGATAAAAATGACTACTCATGGGGAGATTCGAAAAAATTAATTAGAGCACAATTTGGTGGTTCCAAGTTTAGGTTAGCTCAACAAAGGAAGTGGATTTGAGTCATCATTTAGAAAAGATAACCTTGATAACATATACACATTTGAGTGAACAATACCAGCCCTATGAATTATTGTCATCCTCCCTCTATATTCTTGAACAGCTAGGTGCCATCTGAACATATTTCTGTTAGGTGTTTTCAAGTTTAAGAGGGATTTAACTGCACTGCTGTCAGTGAAAAGTTCAAATTTCTGGTCATAAAGATAATAATTTAGCTTCTCTAGAGTGCACACCACTGCTAAAAACTCAAGTTGAATGACACCATATTTCAATTCACTATTTATCAAGGTTCTTGAAATATAACAGATTACTATTTCTGATACTTTGTCATTTATAACTTGTTTTTGATGGAGAGCAGCACCAAGTCCAATAAAACTGGCATCAGTGTATAAAACAAATGGTTTATTAAAGTCAGGCAAAGAAAGTATTGGTGCTGACATCAAATAATGTTTCATAGTGTAAATAGCTCTTGGTCTTTCACTGTTCCAGACAAAAGCAACATATTTCCTAGTTAATTGGGTAAGGGGTAATGCTATGATTTGATAATTTTTAATATACTGTCTATAGTATCCACATATTCCTAAAAAACTCTGGAACTCTCTAACTGTGGTAGGAGCCTTCACCTGTTGTATGGCTGTGTCACCGGACGACCTACGCACAAGGTCAAGGATGTTCCTGTAAGTGAGATGAGGGATTTTTAGAAACTTCTTCGAAGCACAGAGGAATGATTCGAGGAAATGATTCGAAGGTCACTCAAAGTAATAGCTATAGGTTCGAGGTTCGATCGAGAAGAATTATAAACTAGTTCCAAGGTAATAATAATTCTTAAAATCTCACGAAGGGTTGGAAACTCAATAATCAAAAATTTAGGATTTAGAAATGAATATTTGAGAAGGTAAAAGAAAGATACAATAACAATGATTTAACTTTTAAGGTTTTTACCACTATTAATGTAAATACAATATTATAATTTAATTCTAAGGAATATCGAACCAAATACTCAACTCCTTTTATATCCTTTGTTCCTCCTCGCATTGACCTCCCTTCCATCACAGCATTCCCGTTCCATTGACCATTACTAACATACACTTAGACCCTCTCTACTAAATATCCGTTCATGCTCAATTTGTCCCTCTTAATTAATTAACAACTTTAATGGAAAAAAACTACTACTATACTATTTCGTTGATCCTAGCGCTGTGCGTCGCTTATTGAAAAGGACTAAGGTACCCTATTGGGAGATTGACTAATTTAGATTTAGAGTTTAGGCTAGCGCAGTTAAATAGCAGTACACAAAGGAAAATCGCAGTTGCTATGGAGAATTGCTTTCTGCGCTTCGAGTATAGATTTAGGACTCAATATTATTGATTTGTTGAGTTAATTTCGCTTCGAGTGTCACGTGGCGCGTGAAAGATGCCCGGGTATAAAAAACGCGAACTCCGTTGAGCTTGAACCATCTTCCCACACTAATTTCCCTTGTCTAATACTTTTTCCCTCATCTCTCAATTATTTATTTTATAATGAACTGCCCTACTCCCACACCCACGCCTCCACACCCTAAAGCGGATGGGGGAATAATCACAAGACAGTTTTCACAGACTTGCACGGCTTGTGAAATCATGGAATATTTCTGTGTCGAAAGTACGGCGACTCGAGGCCCTCGCCAGAAATGCGAGTTTTGCCGTTGGCGGCGAGTGGCGTGCGATGCGTTGACGAAGAACGCGGAAATCGAAAAACGATTTACAAAAACAAAATTTTGGGTAGTTCAGAAGACCAAAGAGGTGGTTGAAGACATTTGGGATGTCTCGATCGAAGATGAACAATTGGTGGGGGAAAATGATAAGGAGATGAACAACGAGATCTCAACCTGGGTAACCCAGGCCACGAGTTCGAAGCGAGGTGTCGAGGAAGAGGTCGACGAATTGGTGGAGGAGGATGAAGATGAAGTCCCTGTTCCAGGGTGGGCACCCAAGAAACGACGGGTGGTCATCGAGGACAATGAGGAAGAGAGAGAGGCAGAAGTCGAAGTGGCGCCCAGGTTATTTCTGGAGCCTGATCCCATCTTCGAGGTAAGTTTTAATTGTTTTATTTCAAGGATGAAGTTACTGATGAGTCTTGTTTTAGACATCGAATAACCTGGAAGAGCCGATTGCGGAGCCTGCGCCGGTTATACCAACTGAGGCAAACCCTCCAGCCACGGAAGTAGTTGAAGAGCCCGAAGACACCCTGGACCAGGTGTGGTCGAAGAAACCTCGTCAAGGTCGACGAGTAAGGTTCGCAGAAGAACTATGTGGGGAGGTTGACGCTATTATTGACGCTGCTTCCTTCGACGTGGCGGAGGAGCTCTTGGAGATTGGAGAGGTGGTTCCGGTAGGAGAGGAGGAGGTATTTGATAAATGCAGGAAGGAGATAAGGGTAGTTTTGGAGAAAATGAAAAGATTGGTTCGAGAAAAATTAAAAGAAAAAATTTGAAATGAAAAGGAGATGGAAAGAAGTAGAAAAAAAAATTGTATTTTAGTTTTATTTTATTTTTATTTTATTTTATTATTAGTATTATTTTTTTTATTGTAGGGGAATGTTGTTAATTTTACAAGATGTGTGAGAGAGAAAAAGAAGAGAGAAAAAAAAAAGAAGTTTTAAATAAAAAATTTTAGAATTTGAAAGAAGAATTTTAAAGAAAGAAAAAAGGTTGTTTTAATTGAAGGAAGTTTTAGTGTTTTTAAAAGAAAAATTTTTATGTAAGAAAAGAGAGAGAAAAAGAAACGGTTTTGTGATTGAGATGAGTTTGTTAAATTGAGGATTTTAAATTTTTTTTTTTTTTTTTTTTTTAAGAAATTTTAGTTTGAAAAAGAGGAGAAAGAAAAGAAAAAAAAACAAAGTGTAGAATTTAAGAGAGTTTGAAAAGAAGATTTATTTGTTTCGAAGAATTATTATAGGGAGATTCAGGGGTTGAAGTTAAGTTCGAGGAAATGGTCGTGCCATACAGGATTTGATGATTCGAAGGAAAGAAAGTCTTTAAAAGAGAGAATAAATTTTTTGAAAGAGAAATTTTTGAAGAGAATTTTAAATTTAAGAAAAGAATGTATTTAAAGAATTGAAGAAGAAAAGAAAGAAAATATTTAGAGAGATTTATGAGTTTTTTTATTTTATTTTATTATTTATGTTTATCCTATTTTATTTTCTTTTATTTTATTTTATTTTATTTTATTTTATTTAATTTAATTTAATTTAATTTAATTTTAATTTTAATTTAATTTTATTTTATTTTATTTTATTGTATTTAATTTTATTTTTGATTTTATTTTTAGTTGGTTTTGGAGGAAATTTATAGAAGGAGAAGAAAGAAAAAAGAAGAGAGAAAAAAGAAAACAAGGCTAAGAAATTTAAGAGGTGTTTTAGATTTTAAAGAAAGAAAGAAAAAGAAAAAAAATTTTAAGTAAAGAAATTTTAAGGTTTTGGTTTTAAACGATATTTCGCATGAAAAGATTTTAGGAGTTCAGGAGCGTTAGAAACATTGATGGCTGGTTCCCAGGATGTTTTGTCTGAGTCATTGAGGAAGCCTTCCCATTCCACGAGGTATTGAAGTTTCCCCTTGCGTATTCTTGAATCAAGAATACGACTTACTTCCCACTCTAGATGATCTTCTACTTCGACCGGTTCCGGAGGGGGTTGGTTCTTGCCCGGGTATATTTCTCGAGCCAGTTCCAGGAGAGATACATGGAAAACAGGGTGAATCGCCTGCCATTTAGGAGGTAACTTGAGTCGAAATGCAGTTTTAGAGACTTCAGAGTCGATTTCGAACAGTCCCAAGCGCTTTTCAGCCAGTTTCTTTGATGGTCTTGTTGTTCGGATGTTTCGTGCATCGAGCCATACTTTGTCGCCTGGTTTAAAGGAAGGAGCAGATTGTCAATGTTTGTCGGCCTGTTCCTTGTATCTTCGAATCACTGATTCCAAATTTGTTTTAAGTTCTTCTTGGAGTAGTGATATAGTTCGAAGATAATGTTCTGCAGGATGATTAGTTCCTACATGAATTGAGTTGAATCGAGGATGTTGTCCATAAATGGTTTTGAAGGGAGATTGTCGTGTCGAAGAATGAGTCGAGTTATTATAAGCAAATTCGGCCAATGGTAGCCATGTGGTCCAATCATCTTGTTGGTAACTAACATACATTCGAAGATATTGTTCGAGGATTTGGTTAACTCTTTCTGTTTGACCATCGGTTTCAGGGTGATAGGCTGTGGAGAGATTCCTCGTGATATTGAGTTGTCGACACAGTTGGGTCCAGAATGTGGATACAAACAATGAGCCTCTATCTGAAATAATATCATTTGGTAAGCCGTGTTTAGAAAATACATATTCTAAAAACAATTTTGACAAATCTTCTGCTGTAGCAGTAGTAGTGGTTTTAATAAAAATAGACATTTTTGAAAATCTATCTACTATTACTAATATAGCATCAAAATCATTAGAAATAGGAAGTTGAGAAATGAAATCCATTGATAAAGATTCCCAAGGTTTAGAGGGAATAGGAAGTGGTTGAAGCAACCCATGCTTCCGGTGACGGGGAGCCTTATTCCTATTACATTCGTAACAAGCTTTTATATAGGCCTTGATTTCCTTGGTCATACCTGGCCAGAAGAAATCCCTCGCTATTAACTGGTAGGTTTTATCAACCCCAAAATGACCAGCTAACGGAGAATCATGTCGACTATTGAAAATCCATAATTTTATCTCATTGTTGTTGGGTATGACTACTCTACCTTCGAAGACTAATAGACCTGATTCAATACTAAATCTTTTGGCCCCTTGCTTCGAGAGTATTTTGTATTTTAACCCTAAACAATAATCGTCCTTCGACTGAGCTTCGAGGATGTTGGATAGTGGATTTCGAAAAGATTGAATTGTCAACGAATTAAGTTGATGAGTCGTTAACATTGATTCGTTGAAGATTGATTGCACATTTGCTGGGTTCTTGTCAGCAAATGCGTCCCCCCGCTGTGGGTAAACGTCGTCCCGACGTGACAAGATATCTGGGACAATGCAGTTTTTTCCTGGGCGATAGGAAATAGAGAAAGAAAATTCAGACAAAAATTCAGCCCACCTGGCTTGACGCCTGGTTAACACTTTGGAAGACATGAAGTATTTCAAAGCATTGTGATCTGTTAAAATTTGAAAAGGACTATCTAGGCTGAGAAGAAAAGAACGCCATTTTTTAAGACAATGGATAATAGCTAAAAGCTCTTTGTCATGAATTTCATAATTTAATTCCGCGGCTATGAGTTTGCGTGACTCAAAAGCAACAGGATGAAACAAATTTGTTTCAGGATTTAATTGGGAGATGACCCCTGCAATAGCATAATCACTCGCATCTGTCTCAACTATTGTCAAGGCCGAAGGATCAAAATGTCGAAGAATTGGGGCTGTGGTGAACGCTGTTTTTAGTGCTTCGAATTCCTTTCGTGCTGTAGAAGTAAAAACAAAAGGAATATCTTTTCTAAGAAGAGAAGTAAGATTGGGAATAGTTTTAGAGTTATCTTTAATAAATCTTCTATAGAAGTTTGCAAAACCCAAAAATCCTTGGAGTGATTTAATGTTTTTGGGCTCAGGCCATTCCAGGATTTTCTGGACTTTTTTGTCATCCATGACTAAACCATCAGTGGACAACGTAAAACCCAAAAAATCAATTGATTTGAGGTGGAATTCGCATTTATTATGCTTGGCGTAGAGACCATGATCTCAAAGACGATTTAGGACCTGTCGAACATGATGAATATGTTCATCCAGTGTTTTCAAGAATATTAAAATATCATCTAAATAGACGACTACAAATTGTTCCACAACATCTTGAAAGATATCATTAACAAAAGTTTGAAAAGTTGAAGGTGCGTTACATAATCCAAAAGGCATAACTAAATATTCAAAACTACCAAATCTAGTGCGCATTGCAGTCAGTGGTTCATAACCTTCCGCAATGCGAATAAGATTGTAAGCGCCTGTAAGATCAATTTTAGAAAAGAAATTAGCACCATTGAAAAGGGTAAGAAGTAATGACATAGGAGGAAAAGGATATGCATTCTTCTTTGTGACTGTGTTGAGCTTTCTATAGTCAACACACAACCTAAGACTACCGTCCTTCTTTTTTACAAAGAGGACAGGGGAGCCGGTTGGAGATTTACTGGCTCTGATGAAACCTTTGGCTACATTCTCTGCAATTTAGTCTTGAAGAACTTGAGATTCGTCCTTCGATAAAGAATAGACAGGACCTGCCGGAGGTACTGGGCCTATTAACTCTATTTGATGGTCGTAGGGTTGATGAGGTGGTAACTTATCGGCCTTGCGGATTGAAAAAACATCGAGGAAATCGTGGTAGATTTCCGGTAGAGTTGATTTGATGGCTTCAACGTTTATTTGGTCGTCCTCTTCATCTTCGAGAGAATCTGTTGAGGTGATACCTGTATTGAGAGAGCATAATTTGATTACTTCGAGGCAATTTAAATTCTCTTCGAGTGAAGTCATCGAGCTAGAAGGGTTAGCCAATTGCTCATTTAAAGAAGGTACAGATGCTTGCAAGTCATCTGGCAGAGATTTGTCCTCTAGCAGGACGTTGTCAGGCGGGTTGTTTAACTCCCTATTGACCTGCATTGAAGAATCAGAAATATACTTAGAGCGTGGGGTGATCAATCCCCTAGTCCAATCAATTTCGGGATTCCAATGCGTTAAAAAGTCATGGCCAAGGGGGTATCGTCCATCCTTGGGGCGTCCAAGACTGATAATTCCCACTCGAAGGGGGGAAATTTTGGAAAGTTGAAAACCCATAAAACTTTCTTACTTACCCAATGTTTGGGTTCCTCTGATTCGACCAAATAGATGGGAGTTCGATCGATATCTGTAAATGTTAGTTGAAGCTTCTCGGCAAAAGATAAACTAACAAAAGAAATTGAAGCTCCAGAGTCTATAAGACAACTGAAGGGGATATCCTCCTTAAAAAGAATTAATCTCAAGCGGTTTAAGGCAACTCCAGTCCTTAAGACATGGAGGTTCTGTGCACTGGGAGAGATAAGATAGTTTGCTTTGCACACAAGTAAACTATCTACTAGTTTTTTGACTTTGAACTAGTACCTTCTCTTTCCTTCAACTTTACACAGTCTTCCAACTTGTGCTTACCCCCACAATACATACATAACCCATTATCTGCTCTTCTCTTCCTCTCAGCTTCTTTAAGTTCCCCTTTAGGATCCAGTACTTTGCTGATATTGCCTGGGGTCGAGCCTTTTGGTCGAGGTTTATCCTTTCCCTTATTGGGTTTGGATTGAGTCGAGGAGGATTGATTTGGTCGTGGGTGTGAAGAAGGTCCCGATTTAAAATTTAGGCCTTGAGATTTGTTGGCATATCAACGATGTTGAAGTCGTCCTTGATAAACGCCGTCAAGTTCGAGGGTTCGATCCATTAAATCCGTTAAAGTAGTCATCTTCTGACCATGAAGATTTAATTGATCCAGAATCCTTGAAGGAAGTCCTTTCCTGAAATGATACTTAAGGGCAGCATCATTCTAACCTACTCGAGTTTGAAGTGCTCTGAAGTTTGAGATATATTCAGAGGCTTTACCATTATCACTCATGCGAAGAAAATCAAGTTCAATTTCTGCGTTGTCCGTTTCATTAGGGTCCCCAAACAACGTAAAAAGTTGGTCTTCAAACTTTTCCCAATTATTGATAAGTAAGTGGGTTTCTGTCGAAGAAAGCATGAGTAGATAATGTTTGAACCATCTTGCTGCTTTCCCGGCTAGGAATGAAGAAGCGTAAACAACCTTTGATCGGTCGCTGTTAAAGGTTTGAGGGTCATTTTGGAACAGTAGCTTGCAGGTTTGCAAGAAGGGTCGCAATCTGTCGGGGTGATCTCCGTCGAATTTGTCAGGAGATTTCATAGAAGGAGTTTTGAACTTAGATCCCTCTGAAGACGTTGGATTTGAAAGGGTTTTCATAAAAAGTCTCATGAAATCTTCCAGAGAGTTAGATGGTCCCGGTTCTGAGGATTGGCCAGAAGGGTGATTGGCAGGGGCGGATGGTGCCTCATGCATTGTATCCTCTCCTTCTTCATCATCACTAGAATCCTCAAAATCTTGTGGAATGTCTTCTACAGATTGAACTGAATGTTGCCGTTCCCTAAGGTCAAGTGGTTCCAAAGAGTGAGTGCGAGAAACAGACCTTGTGGCTGTTGGCCTGCCTCTAGCGCCAGCTCTAGTAGTAGCGCCCGTAGGAGGAGTGTGTTGAATAGGTGCCATTTAAAATTTTAGAAGCACCTAAAAAGACGTAGTAGTGCAAAGAATGAGAACTACAGAGAATTAAATTATACTGTCACCGGACGACCTACGCACAAGGTCGAGGATGTTCCTGTAAGTGAGATGAGGGATTTTTAGAAACTTCTTCGAAGCACAGAGGAATGATTCAAGGAAATGATTCGAAGGTCACTCGAAGTAATAGCTATAGGTTCGAGGTTTGATCGAGAAGAATTATAAACTAGTTTCAAGGTAATAATAGTTCTTAAAATCTCACGAAGGGTTGGAAACTCAATAATCAAAAATTTAGGATTTAGAAATGAATATTTGAGAAGGTAAAAGAAAGATACAATAACAATGATTTAACTTTTAAGGTTTTTACCACTATTAATGTAAATACGATATTATAATTTAATTCTAAGGAATATCGAACCAAATACTCAACTCCTTTTATATCCTTTGTTCCTCCTCGCATTGACCTCCCTTCCATCACAGCATTCCTGTTCCATTGACCATTACTAACATACACTTAGACCCTCTCTACTAAATATCCGTTCATGCTCAATTTGTCCCTCTTAATTAATTAACAACTTTAATGGAAAAAAAACTACTACTATACTATTTCTTTGATCCTAGCGCTGTGCGTCGCTTATTGAGAAGGACTAAGGTACCCTATTGGGAGATTGACTAATTTAGATTTAGAGTTTAGGCTAGCGCAGTTAAATAGCAGTACACAAAGGAAAATCGCAGTTGCTATGGAGAATTGCTTTCTGCGCTTCGAGTATAGATTTAGGACTCAATATTATTGATTTGTTGAGTTAATTTTGCTTCAAGTGTCACGTGGCGCGTGACAGGCTGCCACTCTGTTTTGGTCAACAGATATCTGTAAACCTGAGACAACATGACCAAGCACTTTTAAGGAATGAAAACCAAATTTGCATTTCTTCAAGGCAAGTGTCATATTTATCTCATCCATTTTATGGAACAATTTATACAGGTGGTTAAGATAGTCCTCAAATTTTTTAGAGAATGTGATGATATCATCAATGTAAACCATCAGCCATACTTAAATTATTTCCTGATGGAATGTGTTATTCATAAGTTTTTGATAAAGTGAAGAGGCATTTTTGGGGCCGAATGGCATGCTAACATACTTATAAATACCCATACAAGTGGCAATCATCAGAAAATTCTGAGAATTCTTCACTCTTGGAATACTAGATAAATCTCATTGATGGTTGCAAAAGATAACTGGTTCTTATTTTGAAGAGATGAATAATGGTCACCCAATCTCTTTAAGTTAAACTTATGTCCCTCTAGCTCCTGGAAATAGATAGACACAGTATCTTTTATTTAGACAAATAATTCTGGATATTTTTCCACAAAGCAACTTTCTTTTCATGAGTTACTTTGTAGTTAAACAGATCATCAGAAAATCTTTGTAATTCAAATCCTCAATGCTTGATACCCTTGTTCAGTTAACAAACTATTAAATTTCTGTGTCAATTGCATATTTTTCATTATATTATTTTGTTTAGAAATAATATTCCTCAAATATTAATCATTAATGTTAGCTACATCTGGTATATTTCTCAATAGGGAAACAGAATAATTTTTCAGATTCTCATAAAATTCAGGATCAAGTGTTTCATCAATAATAGCCATATCAGGAATTATCATTGAAGTAGCAATCAATACCAAAGGATTAGTTACATTAGAATATTGGGCAACCTGTCTACTACAGTCAGTCTCTACTGGTCTCAAAGTCTCATCTCCTTTAGAGGATGTTGAGATCATAAGGAATCTTGAGGACAGCTCAATTATTTTTGCCCCTCTCAAGGCACCAGTCTTGATTAATAGAAATAATATTGAGGTTGTTTTAGATTATGGAGCTGGAGGAAGTGTAGTATCTGAAAAAGCACTTGCTTTAGTGGAACAGAACTATAAATTAAAACTTTTGCCTATCGTTTCTGAGAATTGGAGAGGTTATGTCTCTGTTTTGTCCCACATTGGTAAATACAAAGCCACAGTATTTTTCAAATATAACCATGGTCTTTTAAGAGCTATATGTGATTTATTTTTCATGAAAAATGATAACTTAAGCAGTTGGTTTATTGTGGGAAATGATAGTTTAACAAAATATGGCATAAAATTGGATCCTTCAAACCAATGCTTCACAATGGGGATGAATGGAAGAAAAAATTTAAGATTTCCTCTCCCAAAAAATTATTAACACCAGGATTGAATACATGTCATTCTGTAGTTTAATATAAAGGAATATCTACAAAAGAAATTCCTGCCCCTGTTTCTGAAATTGAAAATGCTTCTATTGGAGAACAACTTTCTGGTGAGGAAAAAGATTCCATCATTAAATTGATAAAATCTTTTCTTATGGCCTTTTCTCATGGGTCACATGAATAGACCTTAAGAACCACATTGAACATCAGTTAATCTCAGGTTTGGCAAAAGGTTGAACAACATCACTTAGCATACCTTAATATTCAAATATTAAACTTGAATATATGTTGTGTGTATGATATAGATGCATATGCATTTGAATTTGCATGGTGGATACTTATTGCATGCTAAAAATTGATGTGAAATGCCTATCCAAAGTGTATGCATAATGACTATGAAGAATAAATATGCATAAAAACATGCATAAAAACATGCATAAAAAATATGCATAGTGATTATGCATAAAAATATGCATATTGATTATGCATAAAAATATGCATATTCAATATGCATTAAAAATATGCATATTGATTATGCAAAAAAAAGGTGCATATATGTATATGAATAAAATATATTAATATGCATATAAATCTGTATAATGAATATGCATATGAATATGCATAAATATGCATAATGATTGAAAAATGCAAAAAAATGATGCTTAACAAGTATATTTTATGCATAAATAGAAATATGCAATATGAATTCATATTGCATACAGATAACACTGGCAAACCATTTTGACCAAAACTCATACTAAATTTTCATTCTGGACTAAAGGTGTGAGGGAAGGAAGAAAAACAGTCCGATGTTAGAAAAATGCTACATGCACTCATTTTGTAGCAGAGCAAATGAGAAGTGCTGAATTATGGTTGGTGTCCATAATTTAGTATGATATCATAATTTTATTTAATTGTTTTCAATATTGAAAAGACTTTAGGTCGGTTGGTATGGATCTAGCTGTGCCAGGGTCTAATCTATTTATTTTAACAATTTCTTAATAATTAACGGGCTTTAATACAAAAACAGGTTGTATTTTTTGTGGGATATTGGATATGATAAGGTCTTTTGTAAAAAAAAACTTATATTGTTTAAAAATATTCCTGAATCAGATGTGGGATAATCACTACAAAAAATTGTAGTACTGTGGGCAATAAAATATATGCACAAGCAGTAAAGAAAGGACCAAATGAACCCTTTTTGTGCAGTGGGAATCATTAGAGTGGAATTGTGGATGAAAAATATAATTCATAATTACCATTTTATTTAATCAAAAAATTTATAATATTAAAAAGAACTATTGATTAATTGGTATTTGACCTTTGTGCCTCACTCATATTTATCATTTGATTGATTTTTGTCACCATTATGTTATTAATATTATAAGTATAGCAAAAACTTGTGTGCCCAATGCATACCAGGTGATGTTACACCTTTTATAATATTATTAAATAAAGGTAAAAAAATATGAAAATGATTTGTTTTACAAAAAATAAATTGATATCCAAAAGCAATATGAGGGATAAAAAGGTAAAATTAAAGGGATCAAATATGAAATAAAAAATTAAAGTGAAATTCCTCCCATCAAGAGCAAGTAGACATGATCCCACCAGTGGCACTAAACTTGGACTATAATTTCTTTTTTGTAAAAATAAAAAAAAATCCACTGGAGCTTTACCAAAACTTCAGGATGACAATTTTGCCATATCAAACAACTTCTAGTGCAATTATTGAAGAAAAATTCATTTTCATCGCAATAGAGAGAATTGATCACATCAGACTGCATGTGACCAAAAGTGTCCAGCACAAGTTCGGCCGAACTTGTGCTGGACACTTTTATAATGGAGGTTAGCTAGGGTGGAATTTTTCTTCAGTTCATCTGGTATTTCTTATAAACATGTCCACTGGTATTTGATCTTTGTGCCTCACTCATATTTATCAATTGATTGTTTTTTGTCACCATTATGTTTTAATATTATAAGTATAGCAAAAACTTGTGTGCCCAACGCATACTGGGTGATGTTACACCTTTTATAATATTATTAAATAAAGGTAAAAAAATATGAAAATGATTTGTTTTACAAAAAATAAATTGATATACAAAAGCAATATGAGGGATAAAAAGGTAAAATTAAAGGAATCAAATATGAAATAAAAAATTAAAATAAAATTACTGCCATCAAGAGCAAGTAGACATGTTGGGGCAAATGTCCACCAGTGAGGCTAAACTTGGACTATAATTGCTTTTTTGAAAAACAAAAAAGTGCCAATCTGAGGTTTAAAAAAACTTCAGCAGAACCATTTAGCCATATCAAACAACTTCTAGTTCAATGATTGAGAGAGAATTGATCACACCAGACTGCATGTGACAAAAAGTGTCCAGCACAAGTTCGGCGGAACTTGTGCTGGACACATTTATGACGGAGAGTAGCTAGGGTAGAATTTTTCTTCAGTTAATCTGGTATTTCTTATAAACATGTCCATTGGTACTTGATCTTTGTGCCTCACTCATATATATCATTTGATTAATTTATTGTCACCATTATATTATCAATATTTTAAGTATAGCAAAAACTTGTGTGCCCAACGCATACCGGGTGATGTTACACCTTTTATAATATTATTAAATAAAGTTAAAAAAATATGAAAATGATTTGCTTTACAAAAAATAAATTGATATACAAAAGCAATATGAGGGATAAAAAGGTAAAATTAATCTCAAAGAGATCAATTATGAAAAACAAAATACTAGTAAAATTCTTGCCCTCAAGAGCCAGTAGAAGTGTTGAAACAAATGGGAGCCATCAGGGCTAAATTGTAATAAGTGACCTTTTTTTTAAAGATAAAAAATTATACACCTGAGGTGGGGAAGAACAACAGGTGGATGATTCAGCTAAACAAAACTACTTGTAGTGAAGTTTAATAAAAAAATGTTTTTTTGTTGCCATATAGAGAATTGATCCCATCTGACTGCACGTGACTAAAAGTGTCCAGCACAAGTTCGGCCGAACTTGTGCTGGACACTTTTATGATGGAGAGTAGCTTGGGTGGAAATTTTCTTCAGTTCCTTCATCTTGTATTTCTCATAAACATGTCTACTGGTATTTGATCAGTCTGTATCTTTCATATTTATCATCCAATTAATATTTTATCACCATTATATTATTAATGTTATTAGTATAGCAAAAACTTGTGTGCCAAATGCATACCATGTGAAGTTATACCTTCAATAATTTTTTAAAATAGACGTAAATAAATATGGAAAGGATTAGTTTTACAAAAATTAAATAGAAATTTAAAAGTAAAAAGAAGAATAAAAGAGTAAAATAAAAGTCAAAGAGTTCAAATATGAAAAAAATACTGGTAAAATTCCTGCTATCAAGAGCCAGTAGAGGTGTTAAAGCAAATGGGAGCCGTCAGGGCTTAATTGTAATAAGTGACCTTTTCTTTAAAGATAAAAAAATAATACACCTGACACCACGCAATATAGGGGGAGGACTTGCTAGCAAGTCCGCAACTTGAAGTCAGATGGAAATCAGATGGAACTCAGACTGAAGTAATACTGAACTTTCACTTGAAGTATCACACAAATAACAATGGATCTATATTGAAAACATAGTGAAAGTGTGAGGATAACTGAATGGAAGCCAGAAAAAATCATTCCATGAGTCTACTCAATGCAAAGTATTTTTTGAAACAGCTTATTAAAATAATACTTTATTAAATTAATTTGATCAATAAAAATTGATTGACAATATTGCAATTCTTAAATACAATAATTTTATTAAAAAATTTCAGATTACATATAAAAAAAATCAGTGACTTTTTCTATTACTTACAACTGTTTTTACAGAATTGAAAACTATGTTTCAGCTAATATTTTATGGAAGTGAACTCTGTTCTTTGCCCAAAGAACAGAGTTCATCCTCCTATTTTCACACTCTGTTTGCACCAATCTCCATCCCTTTCAATTCTATCAACACATGCTTGTCTTCCCTTCCCATGCCTTTCGCTATCCTCCCAGCCCCATTGTATGCCATCCTCTTTTGATCCCCATTTCACCCCTCTCAACCTCTCCCAGACCCTTTTCTTCATTTAAAATGCCTCGGAACCCTTAATCTTCCCTTCCAACTCTTTCCCAACATTTTCGCTACCCCATACACCCTTCCTCACCCCTCTCTCCAGCCTTTCCGGCCCTTGTAGCCCCATTTGTGTTCACATGAGCTTCAAGGTGTGTTCAAAGTAAATTCAATACTTCTTCATGATGGTTTCATCACTTCCTCAATGTGTGCTCAAAAAGATATGAATTAGGGTTCAAGGTTGCGGACTTGCTAGCAAGTCCGCCCCCCATATTGCGTGGTGTGATATTGGGCAGAACAGCAGGTGGATGATTCAGCTAAACCAAACTACTTCTAGTGAAATTTTATAAAAAAATTTTTTTGTTGCCATACAGAGAATTGATCCCATCTGACTGCACATGACCAAAAGTGTCCAGCACAAGTTCGGCCGAACTTGTGCTGGACATTTCTATGATGGAGAGTGGCTGGGGTAGAATTTTTCTTCAGTTCATCTGGTATTTCTTACAAACATGTCTACTGGTATTTTATCTTTGTGCCTCACTCATACATATTGTTTGATTAATTTTTTGTCTTAATTATATTATTAATTATATATGTATAGCAAAAAATTGTGTGCCAAATGCATACCGAGTGATGTTACACCTTTTATAATATTATTAAAAAAATGTATAAAAATATTAAAATAATTTATTTTAAAAATTATTAATTGATATCCAAAAGCAATATGAGGAATAAAAAATTAAGTTAAAGGGATCAAATATGAAAAACAAACTCCAAGTATTATTGCTAATATCAAAGGCCAGTAGAGATGTTGAAGCAAATGAGAGCCATCAGGGATAAATTGTACTAAATTGATTGTTTTTTAAAGATAAAAAATTGTGTACCTGTGGTTTGGATGAACTCTAGGTGGATAATTCAGCTATATCAAACTACATCTAGTGAAGTTTCTTATCAAATAATCTTTTTCATTGCCATAGAGAGAATTGATCCCATCTGACTGAACCTGACCAAAAGTGTCCAGCACAAGTTTGGCCGAACTTGTGCTGGACACTTTTATGATGAAGAGTAGCTAGGGTGCAGGTCTTCTTCAGTGCAACTGTTATTTATTTAAAACATGTCAAATGGTATTTGATCTTTCTGTGTTATTCATATTTTATTATCTGATTAATTTTTTTTCATTAGAATATTATTAACTTTATTAGTATAGAAAAAACTTGTGCGCAAAATGCATGCCATGTTATATTACACCTTTTATAATATTATTAAAAAATGTTAAAAAAATATGAAAATGATTTATTTTCCAAAATTATAAATTAATATCAAAATGTAACATGAGTGATAAAAAAGTAAAGTAAAAGAGATCAAATATGAAGAAGAAAAATTCAAGAAAAATTCCTGCCTTCAAGAGCCAGTAGAGGTGTTGAAACAAATGGGTGCCATCAGGGCTAAATTTGATAAAATTTAATTTTTTTTAAAGATAAAAAATTTTTCACCTGAGGTTTGAAAAAACTCAAGGTGGATAATTCAGCCATACCAAACTACTTCTAATGTAATTATTTAGCATTTTTTTTTAATTTAATTTCCACAGAGAGAATTGATCCCATCTGACTGCACCTGAATAAAAGTGTCCAGCACAAGTTCGGCCGAACTTGTGCTGGACACTTTTATGATGGAGAGTAGCTAGGGTGGAAGTGTTTCTCAGTACATCAGTTTTTTGTTTTTCACATTTCTATTGGGTTTTTAACTTTTTTTTATCATTCATATTTATCTTATAATTAATTTTTTGTCACCATATATATTATTAATGTTTCTAGTATAGCAAAAACCTGCATGCCAAATGCAAAATTGGTGATGAAAAAATCTAAGGAAAATTCCCACTATCAATAACAAGTAGAGATGTTAGATCAAATGTGCACCACCAGGGCTAAACTTGAACTATATTTTCTTTTTTGTTAAACCAAAGAAAGTGTCCTGATGAGTTTTGAAAAATCATCAGGAGGAAATTTTGGCAATATCAAACTACTTATTGTGCAATGATTGAGCAAAATGTCATTTTCATTTCCATAGAGTAAATTTATCCCATCTGACTGCATGCAACCAAAAGTGTCCAGCACAAGTTTGGCCAAAATTATGCTGGACACTTTTATGATGGTGAGTATCTAGGGTGCAGGTCTTCTTCAGTTCATCAGGTATTCCTTATAAACAAATCCACTTGTATATGATCTTTCTGTGTCATTCATATTTATCATTTGATTCATTGTTTTTCACCATTATAATATTGATGTTATTAGTATTGAAAAAACTTGTAAGCCAAATGCATACTGGGAGATGCTACATCTTTCATAATCTTATTAAATAAAAGTAAAAAAAATATGAAAAGTATTAGTTTTACAATAAATAAATTGATATTTGAAAGCAAAAACAGAAATAAAAAAGTAAAATAAAAGTGATTAAATATGAAATTAAACATTCAAATAAAATTTCTGCCATCAAAGATAATTTGAGTTTTCAGACCAAATTTGCACCACCATTTCTAGATTTGGAATATGTTTTCTTTTTTTTAAAATTAATAAAAGTGTCCACCTGAGGTTTTCCAAAAAATCAGGAAGATAGTATAGCAGTATAAAGCTACTTTATGTGCAATGATTGAGCAAAAATTCATTTTAACTTCCATTGAGTAAATTTATCCCATCTGACTGCATGCAACCAAAAGTTTCCAGCACAAGCTCAGCTGAAATTGTGCTGGACACTTTTATGATGGAGAGTAGCTAGGGTGCAAGTCTTCTTCAGTTAATCTTATATTCATTTTAAAAATGTCTATGGGTATTTGATCTTTCTGTGTCATCCATATTTATTATTTGATTATTTTTTAGTCACCATTATATTATTAATGATTTTAGTATAGCAAAAACATGTGTAATGAATGTACACTGGATGATTTTACAACTTTAATAATATAATATAATAAATGTAAAAAAATGTGAAAGTTATCAGTTTTACCAAAATAAAATTGATATTTAAAAGCTAAAGGATAAATAAAAGGGTAAGATTAAAATTAAAGAGATTAAACTTGAAATAAAGATATTAAGTATAATTTCTGCTATCATGAGCCAGTAGAGGCTTCAGAAAAAATGGGCACCATCATAGATTAACATGGATCAAATTTACTTTTTACCAAAGGAAAAAATTGTCTACCTTAGGTTTGGACAAACTTCCAGGGGACAATTTGTCTATATAAAACTACTTTCAGTGCAATGATGGAGTGATAATTCAGTCTCATTTCCATAAAAAGAATTGATTGCGTCTGACAGCACGCAACCAAAAGTGTCCAGCACAAGTTTGGCCAAACTTGTGCTGGACACTTTTATCATGAAGAGTAGCCAGGGTGCAAGTCATTTTTAATCATCTGAAATTTCTTATAAACATTTCCACTGTTATTAAATCTTTGTGCCTCACTCATATTTATCAATTGATTAATTTTTTGTCACCATTATATTATTAATATTATCAGTATAGCAAAAACTTGTGTGCCAAATGAATACTGGGTGATGTTACACCTTTTATAATATTATTAAATAAAGGTAAAAAAATATGAAAATGATTTATTTTACAAAAAATAAACTTCTATCCAAAAGCAATATGAGAGGAATAAAGTAAAATAAAAGAAATCAAAGATGAAAATTAAAATCCAAGTTAAATTCCTGCCATAAACAGAAAAAAGAGATGTTGAATCAAATTAGCACAATCAGAGCTAAACTTGCACTAAATTTTCTATTTTGTAAAAATAAAAAGAAAATCCACTTGAGCTTTACCAAAACTTCAGCATGAAAAGTTTGCCATATCAAACTACTTATAGTGTAATTTTATATCAAAAATTTATCTTCATTTCCATAGAGAGAATTGCTCCCATCTGACTGCACCTGACCATAAGTGTCCAGCACAAGTTCGGCCAAACTTGTGCTGGACACTTTTATGATGGAGAGTAGCTAGGGTAGAATTTTTCTTCAGTTCATCTAGTATTTCTTACAAACATGTCTACTGGTATTTTATATTTGTTCCTCGCTCATTAATATCATTTGATTAATTTTTGGTCGCCATTATATTATTAATTTTATAAGTATAGAAAAAACTCATGTGCCAAATGCATACCAGGTGATGTTATGCCATTTATAATATTATTAAATAAATGTATAAAAATATGAAAATAGTTTATTTTAAAAATTATTAATTGATATCCAAAAACAATATTAGGAATAAAAAATTAAGTTAAAGGGATCAAATATGAAAAAAGAAATCCAAGTAATATTTCTACTATCAAAGGCCAGTAGAGGTGTTGAAGCAAATGAGAGCCACCAGGGATAAATTGTACTAAATTGACTTTTTTTCAAAGATAAAAAATTGTGCACCTGTGGTTTGGATGAAATCTAGGTGGAAAATTTGGCTATGTAAAACTACTTCTATTGAAGTTTTTTATCCAAAAAATTATTTTCATTGCCATAGCAAGAATTGATCTCATATGACTTCAACTGACCAAAAGTGTCCAGCACAAGTTTGGCCCAACTTGTGCTGGACACTTTTTTGATGGTGAGTATCTAGGGTTCAGCTCTTCTTCAGTGCAACTGGTATTTTTTTAAAACATATCCACTGGTACTTGATCTTTCTGTTTTATTAATATTTTATCATTTGATCGATTTTTTTTTACCAGTATATTATTATTTTTATTAGTATAGCAAAAAAACATGTGCCAAATGCTTACAGGGTGATGTTAAACCTTTAATAATTTTATTAAATACAGGTAAAAAATTATGAAAATGATTTGTTTTACATAAAATTAATTGATATCTAAAAGAAAAAAAGGGATAAAAAGAAATAGGTTGAATAATAGGGATTTTATATGAAATTCAAAATTCAAGCTAAATGCCTACTTTCAAGGCTCAGAAGAGGTGTTGGATAAAATGGGAATCATCAGGAATAAAATTTTACTTAATTTGATTTTTTGAAAAACTAAATGAAGTTTTCAACTGATTTTTTTCCAATATTTAGTTGGACACTTTATCTATATCAAATTACTTCTAGTACCATGATTGACCAAATTAAATCCTCATTTCCATATGCAGAATTGATCCCATATGGCTGGACCTGGCCAAAGGTGTCAACCACAAGTTTTAGAATTCTTCTGGTGGACACTTTTATGATGGACAGTAGTAGGGTGCAAGTCTTCTTTAGTTAATCTAGTATTCTTCATAAACATTTCCAACTTATTTTTGGCCAAAAATCAGGTGGAAAGTTTTTCCATATAAAATTACTTCTAATGCCATGATTGACTAAAAATTGTTTCTCATTGCCATATAGAGAGTTTATCCCATATGACTGGATCTGGCAAAAGTGTCACCACAATTTTTGATAAACTTAAGTTTGAAAATTTTATGATGGAAAGTAATTGCAAGTCTTCTTCATTTCATCAAGTAATCCTTATAAAAATTTCCACCTGTATTTTGGCCAAACTTCATGTGGACACTTTGGCCATATTAAATTAATTCTAGTTCCATGTTGATAAAAAACTGATACTTATTGCCATATATAGATATTAAACCCATCAGACTGTGCCTTTCCAAAAGTGTCTACCTGAATTATGGCTAAACCTCAGTTGGACACTTTTATGATACAGAGTAGCTAGGGCAAAAGTATTCTTCAGTTAATTTGGTATTCATAATAAATTTATCCTCCTGAAGTTTAGCCTAACTTGAGGTGGACCATTTCGGAGAGCACCAGTTAGTCACTATCCATAAAAAAAGTGTTCACCAAAATTTTGGCTAAACTTGTGGTGGACCCCTTTGATCAGCCACAGTCAGATGAGATCAACTCTTTAGATGGGAATGAGGATGATGTTTTGGTCAATCATGGAAATAGAAGTAGTGTGATGTGGCCAAATTACCCCCCTGAAGGTCAGACAAACCTCAGAAGGACACTTTTTAGCAGGGAGTAACTGAGAAAAATCCATTTATCAGAAGGAAAATCTTTTATTGGATAGATGCCAAGGTTTCATACTTGTGTATTATGGTCAGTATTAATTTTGAAAGTGTCTGTCCAAGAAATTTCATTGCCCATCATGACTCATTTTGTTTTAAATGTTTCAAACTGCATGATACAGTATTAAGGTGTCACATATTATAATTAAGCTCTATTAAGTGCCCTCCTATGATGCCTAAATTTATAATTTAATATCTTACACAATAATTTTTTTTATATAAATTCATCAATATTTTATTTTATTATCAAATTTAATAGAGCAAGTATCCTGAATTACTATATATGCATAAGCTTAGGTTAGATCAATTTGTGCTCATCAGAGGACAAAAATCCAGTTCTGGAGGATCAACTTGTGCATAATTTGAAATCAGTTGATATTCTGTCTATAATCAATCTGAGAATAAATGTAAATCTAACTCTAATTTACTTATGTTTATAAATTATTCATAATCCTGGCATATTTAAGGGACACTCTAAATTTCAAGAGAGGGGATTGCTAGCAATTCACCCCTAGATTTCCCGTGGTGTATATCCAAAGAATTGATAATTTAAAAAGATCTTATGAACTGACAGATGAAGAAATTGTTTTTAAGTTAATTTCTTTATTTTCAGATGTAGCCTTGATGTGGTATGAATCTGTTTTGTTAGATAACACCCATTATACTTAGAATGAATGGAAAACTTTGATTGAGAATCAGTTTGGTGGTTCAAAATTCAGGTTGGCGCAGCAAAGACTGTATGAAAATACTAAATATGTATCCTCCTCTGTTGAATAACCCATTGTGTTTCTTATAAAATTAACAAAAATTCTGAGATCAATTGATCCAAAGATGGATTATGATATTTGGAGAGATAAAATCCTGTATAAATTACCAAATTCTCTTAGAGATTTAATTGTAGCTAGAACTGAGCATGTGAGGGAGCATTCTTTTTTCATTAATATCTGTAATGAAGTACTGCTCAACCATAGATATGAACCAAAGAATTACCTTGGAAAATTTTATCATGATTAAAATAAACCCTCTACAAAGCCCCCAGAAAAATCTGTTAAACCCTCTGCCCTAGTTGCACCTAAAAAATATGCAACAAATACTTGTTTTAAATGTAACAAATCATGGCAAAAGGGTCATGTTTGTGACATGAAAATTCATCTTTTTGAACAAAATGAAGACACTGATGATGCTGAAATTGATATCAATAATTCTTCTAGTGACTGTGAGAGTAATATAAATCCTATGACAATGAATCTGTTAAAGATGTTTTAATGTTGGAACAGGATGTCCATTATTTAGATAATATATCTGAAGAATGTGTATTAGATTTATCTTCAGTGGAAAATGCTGAAAAAACTAAAGATATTACTAACAATTCTATATCCATATCCCCTTTGAAGGCACCTGTTATCATTAATGGTAAAAATGTTGTGGTAGTTCTTGACTCTGGTGCTGGAGGAAGTTTAGTGTCTTAAAAAGCACTAGCTTCAGTGGATAAGGATTATTTGAGTAAATTATTACCTATGACATCAGAAAAATGGAGAGGGTATGGTTCTACTTTGTTTCCTATTGGAAAATACAAAACCTCTGTATTCTTCAAATATAATGGTGGTTTTGTCAGAGCTATTTGTGAATTTGTTGTCATGAAGAATGATAATTTAAGCAATTGGTTTATTATAGGTAATGATATTTTAACCATGTTTGGTGTGAAATTGGACCCAGCTAATAATTGCTTCACCTTGGGATTGAATGGAAAAAGAAAATTCAAAATTTCCTCCCCTAGAAAACCTTCTGCACATCTGTTAAAGTCTTGTAACTCATTGGTCCAGTGTAAAGGCAGACCAACAAATGAAATGGATAATTTATTGAATGAAATAAATACTGCTTCTTTTGGTGATCAGTTAACTAGTGAACAAAAGTATTCTATGATTGCCTCGATTACTTCTTTCCCTATGGCTTTTGATCATGGTTCTCATGTCTTAGGAAGTGTTCAGGATGAAATCAAAATTACATTATCCTGTAACTTAAGTGATATTCCTCCTAGTCTTAAGAAAAACCCATATCTTGCTTCTCCAACAAAAAGAAAGGATATTGAAGATAATATTGACACATTATTAAAAATGAATATCATTGAGAAAGTGGATGTCACCCCCAAATATTGTGTCATCTCCCCAGTCTTGATTTCTTATGAGAAGGATAAGGCTAGATTATGTGGTGATTACAGAGCATTAAACGCTTACACTTTTGATAATATTTATCCTTTACCTAGAGTTAATTCAATACATGCTACCTTGCAAGGTGCAAAATTTATTAGTTGTCTGGATGGTAATAAAGGGTATCATTAAGTTCCAGTTGAGAAAAATTCTCAAAATTTTTTACTTATTGCTACTCATATGGTAATATATAAGTATGTTACAATTCCATTTGGCCCTAAAAATTCCCCTTCAGTTTTTCAAAAAGTCATGGATAACACTTTCTATCAGGAAATAACTGAGGGATGGCTCATGGTGTATATTGATGATATTATAGTTTTTTGTAAATCTTTTGATGAACATATGATTCACTTAAAAAGATTTTTTTAAAAAATGGATGAAATCAATATGAACTTGTCCTTGAAAAAGGGTAAATTTGGCTTTCAATCTTTAAAAGTCCTTGGCCATGTTGTTTCAGGCCTACAAATTTGTGTAAACCACAACAAAGTTGCTGCAATTCAAAATGTAAAGGCACCAACTTCTGTAAGAGAAATTCAAAGTTTTTTGGGTATGTGTGGCTATTATAGACAATATATTAAAAATTATCAGGTCATAGCCTTCCCTCTTACCAAGCTAATTTGTCTGGAACAATGACTGTCAAAAAGCTTTTGATGCATTAAAATGTTGTTTAATGACAGCCCCTATCTTGGCTCTTCCAGATTTCAACAAACCTTTTGTCCTGTGCACAGATGCTATCTTTGTTGGTCTGGGTGCTGCACTTCACCAGAAACAAATTATTAATGATAAATCCTCAGAGGTTGTAATTTGTTATATTTCAAGAACCTTAAGAAATAGTGAATTAAAATATGGTGCCACTCAATTAGAGTGCTTAGCAGTTGTTTGGGCTCTTGAGAAGCTTCATTACAACCTGGATGACCAAAAGTTTGAATTGGTAACTGACTGTAGTGCTGTGAAGTCCCTCTTAAACCTAAAAACACCAAATAGACATATTTTTAGGTGGCAACTTGCTGTTCAAGAATACAGAGGAAGAATGACAATTATCCATAGGGCTGGAAATGTTCACTACAATGTTGATATGCTGTCCAGATTGACTCTGCCAAATAATGACTCCAATCCTGCCTATGTACCTGAAGATGATACTGTTCATATCCATGGTATATTTATAGTTGATATGGAAGAAGAGTTATTACAATTAATTCTGGATTCATATGATAAAGATTCTGATTTAAATACATTAGTTACTATCCTAAATGATCCTAAGAATGCTTCAATTCAAGCATTGATTAAAACTCTTCCTGCAAAGTATCAAAATGCTTTGATTAAGGGAAATATTTCTATTGAAGATGGTTATATTTATTATAGAAGAAAGCTTACTAATGTAATTGTAATTCCTCCTTCTATGAAAGAAACTATCCTCAAGATTTGTCATGATTACATATTAGCTTTTCATTTTGATCTTGAAAAAACATTGATTAGAATCAAAAACACTGCTTGGTGGGCTAATATGTCTGAAGATACAAAATTATATGTTGAATCTTGTGATTCCTTCCAGAAATCTAAAAGGTTGACAGGTAAAAGAGCAGGGTTATTACAACATATTGAAGCACCTGATGCTCCCTGGCAAATCATTAATATGGATTTTGTCACTGGTTTTCCTGTAGAAGGTAATGACAGTTATAATTCTTGTTGGATAATAGTGGATAGATTTACTAAAATGTGCAAATTTATTCCCACACACAAGGATGTTTCCATCAAAGACTTAGCTTTCTTATGGTGGTCTTATATGTTCAATATAGTTGGATTCCCTAGAGCCATTATATATGACAGAGATCCCAAATTTACATATGAATTCTGGATGTCTTTAATGCATATATGTGGTTGTGAATTAAAATTATCCACTGCTCACATCCCCAGACTGATGGTCTAGCTGAGAGAATGATTCAAGCTCTAGAGGATATGAGTAGAAGGTATTGTGCCTTTGGCTTGGAATATAAAGATAATGACAGATTTACTCATGACTGGGTTACTTTGCTCCCAGGTCTTGAATTTGCTTATAATAGCACTGTCCACTCTGTTACTCAAAAGAAGCCTTTTGAGCTTTGGCTAGGTAATGTCCCTAATACTCCTGCTCAAATACTCAATAGTAAATTTCCTAATTTTGTATTACACCCTGGTGTCAAATCTTTTTTTCAAATGCAAAAACTTTGCAGGAGACATGCTCAGAATTGTATTGATAAAGCATTTGAATATGAAAATAAAAGATGGGATAAATCTCATAAGGAGCACACATTTAATGAAGGTGATGAAGTGTTGATATCTACTGTACATTTCAATTTACAGGGTAACAACAAATTGAAAGATCCTTTTGTAGGGCCTTTTGTTGTTAAAAGAATGATTGAAGATAATGCAGTTGAAGTTGTGTTATACTCTACATATGATAGAAAACATCCTGTTTTTCCCATTTCCCTGCTGAAACCTTATACTTCCAACAGTGATTTATTTTCTAAAAGAAGGGGAAGACCTAAGAAAAATCCTCAAGAAATCACTGAAACTGCTGAAATTGATAAAATTCTGAATGATAGAGTTTTCACTTCTGAAAAAGGTGTTGAGTATTTGCAAAGATATAAAAATAAGTCATCAGAATATGATGCATGGATACCTGGGAAAGAAATTTCAAACCTTCCTACTCTAATAAAAAACTATAAAAAGAAAAAATCATAGCATTTTTTTTATTGTTTTTTTTAGAGTGAGGGAGTGTCAGCCAGGCTGTTCCAGGAGCCCAGTAAATAAACATACAAATTTATTGAAATTAAAAGAAGACATAATAATTGAAACTTATGTATTTACATTAAATTTATATTACATAATATATTATATAAATATTTTATTTTATAAGTAAAATAAATTTTATATTAATTTTATTATCATATAAATTAAGTATACATCAATTTAATTATCATATTCCATATAATGGACACATTTTTATGTATTTAATAAATAATTAATTAATTAAATTTTTATAATATAATTACATCCTTTTAATTATCTTATGTTGTAATTAAATTAATTATTTAATTTAAATATGTAACTAAAACTTTTCATATAAACTATTTTCCATAATTAGTGGTGCTTTTTTGACCCTTAATTGTGTCAATGAAATATTAAATAAATTAAAACACTTATTTCATAAAATAGTATTCAAATTCTCAATTTAAATTAGTAATATCATTATATTAATTATTTTTTTCATTTAAACTAGTTATTTAATTACATAGTTAAAACAATTAATTGATTTTTGCTTTACACTGAACTAAATTTGATTACATACTTTGTTGCATCAAAAAATTTTATTTGTTTCACTTAAAAATCCTGAAAACACATTGTAATACCTGTTTTGAATTTTTTTTCTCATAGTTCATATGTCACAGGGTTTTTTAGTTACTCATTAAATTAATTATCTGATTTGGGAATTTATGGTGGGAAAGTTATTTTCTTAATTGGGATTTAATTATTTGTTTCATATATTTTTCTCTCAATTAATATGGTACAATTATTTTCTTTTATCTTCTTGTTTTATCTTATTACTATTTTGTATATACTTGTTTGTAGCACTTCAGAGGTCCCCTTGCCTATAAAAAGGCCTTTGGTAAACCCCTTTAGCCACATCACTTACTTACTCATCTTATTGTTAAATAATACATTATATTTTATTATTTGTAGTGGCCCGTCAGCTCACTTAAATATTAAATCCAATTTAAAAGGTTGCTTTAAGAATATTCAATTAATTGTAGTTGATAATTGAGCAGAGAGAGAGATAAAATACTTACTAGTATAACCCGCTCACCCCTTGTTATCTTTTTTTTCTATTAGTCCCATTACTTTATTGTCCAGTTCTTTCTTTTCCTCTATCTTCTTCTTTCCCTTATTCTTCTCCTTGTCCTTCTTCTTCTTCCTTTCCTTTTCACCTTCTTCTAGACGAGCCGGTGTAGACTGTTCTAAAGTACTAAGCAATAGACACAATGCGAGATGGGTTGGTTCTCCTTTTTTAATTTATAAAAAGAAGCGCCTACCACTCTTATTTTTAAGGACAGTGTAATAATGTGTAACACTAATATTTGACTAGAAAGTTTATAAGTTGAGATGAGTTAAAGATAAGGAAACAAGCACTACTATCTGGATATTTCTATTCTTAACAAGCGCTATTATCCACAGCTACTCCCCCTTGAAGCGCTCTCTTTGAATTTGCCTTATTATAGTAATAAAAAATCTCTAATAATAGTTAATCCCACTGAATCTATATGTTCTCTCTATGTTGCGCTCTTTCACTATACTATATGAAATACACACACAGACGCACAAACTCTAAAGACTCAGAAAATACCTTTTAATATTCTCTCAAACAATTTATCACAAATGATCTAATATCTTATACTGGGTACTATGACTATAGCTACACGTATATCTCTATATTGATTTTTTTATGATCTGCTTTTTAAAATGACAACTAATGCGATTTTTCTTATTTTATTAACCAAATAGATAGATCGACCAGTTCTCTCTTTGTCCCTACGTAATAGTCCTCCTTTTATATTCTTCCAGCGCTCAAGACACAGTTCCCTAATGGATCTCCAGCGCTGACTCTAGAGCCACATTAGTAAAACAATAACTAATTTATTAGTATGCTACTTACACTGCTTGCAACAACTACAGCGCCTAAATCAGACCCTATAATTACTAACACTAGTATTAACTTGTTTCACTGATTCTCCACATATGCGCTTTTAACTATACCTTGTTTTGTTTCAGCGCTAGTTCCAGGTTTGACTTATCCTAACGCTGTGTCTAGTTGCCTTAACTCTTGGGTAGTTTTACGATTGAGTCCCCACTCTCTTTGCTTTAATACTAGGTTCGTAGTTCTGACAGCTCGCTTTACTAGTTAGCCTTCTTCATTACTTGTCTCAGTAAGTTTCCCAACTGGCCGTGGTACAGCATACCATGCACTTGAGTCGTCCTTAGTCCATGACTTTCTTCTTAATGCGTAACACATACTTTTTGGAAAGCCCAAATCCATATTGTTTAGCACTTTATGGCTCTAAATTAATAACACACAATTTCCCATTGTGCGGCACATCTCGCTACAAAATCCGAGCGCACAGACCCTCAATCTTTTTCCACGCTTCCATTTCCTTTGTTCCTTGAAACACGCAAATACATATTATATTTTAACATTTCCTGCTGCGCTAACTCCCCTTTGTTCTTCCTGGACTACGCGCGCTGATTGGTCTAAAATCACGCTTCCTGCGAGGCGCGTACCACATCCTCCCTCTACTTGCCACTGTCCCCAGGAGCCCATAAATATTCTGCGTCTCGCAGTGTTTTCTTCCTCCACCTTCTATCCTTTTCTCTTTTCTTATTATCTTTATTATTTTTATCTTTCACAATGAATACCAGAAGAACCCCTCCTAACGCTGAAAATACCACCAACGTCGTGGAGGCTATTCAACAGTTCGTGCGCACTCAGCCCCCTACTGCTTCCCCAACAACACCCATAAAACTTATTAGCAAGTAAGCATCCTTCACAATACTTATGCTCTTCTTGCTTACTAACTTCCTGTCAGGTTTCAATGAATCCATCTCCTTGGGATAGGTTCCCATTCCTTTACCCTTTGTCCATTCCATGCAAATGTTTTCCAGACTTTGTCTTATATATGACGCTATGTCCCTATCCTACAATAACGCACCAGCTTTTTCTGACGCTGAACTTGAAGCTCGCTATACTCATATAGAAATGATAGGTCAACTAATGAACGAAATCAGCTCAACAACTATTCTTGGATTCCCTGCCAATCCCCGTCACTTCATCATGCCTGAAGACTGGAAAGGATATCCTATTAGCTTTCATCCTGATACTGAATAGACCACTAGCGCTTCTCCTTATGAGTCTCATCTGTCCATCCTTCCTGTACATAGTCTTCATATATTTTTCATTCTATGCCTTCAAATAATCTTTTTAGACATGGCGCTATTTTGTTACACCTGTCTTCCATACTTTTAGAGAGCCTAACTTTTCTCCCTCTACTTTCTTTAAAAAACTGTAAACCCATGTAAAATAAGAATTGAACTGTAGAGCACCCCATCTATAAATCACTATTTCACTCATGGTTAGTTAACCCATTGGCTAAATTCCCAGCGTCTTTTGCGTTTACATGGTACACATCTCTTTTAATCCAATTACCTATTTGGTCATGTCCCCTCTAACGATGGAAATATATAATATTTCATTTTCCTCTGTCCCCTCATTTAAGGGCTTATGCCAATTGCCTGTTCAGTCATAGTCTGCCTAACTTCCAGTTAGCGCCCTCTATCCATCACAGCTGTGTCAAAGCCTTCTGTAAGTCCTCTTAAAAAAAACAAAACTTAACATAACTTGTTAGTTTAATCCTCTTCCCGGAGGTATTATTCTGGTAGTTTTTTCTCATTCCGGAGGTTATCTTGTATCACTGGAACACCCCGTGGGTAGAATCTTTTGATCTGGTCTGCGGCCACACGCCGCTTCCACTCAGTACCATCTAATTCCTCCAGTAAGTAAGACCCTCCAGTTATCTGCTTTCTTATCCTATAAGGACCATTCCATCTGTCAGAAAACATCTTCCCCCATTGGCTTTCTAAACTTCTATTATAATCCAAAACCAAATCTCCTGGGTTCAATGGCTTTCTTAACCTATGCACTAAGCGCTCATCCCAATATTTAACTGACTTGTCCCGGATCTGCATCATTCTTTCATACGCTTTCTCCACAAACTCGTCTTTTCTTTCAAGTTGCGCTACCCTTGCTAGAATTAAATCTTTGGTTGAGCGCACTTGATCCCAATCACATCCTAGGAAAGATCCAGCCTCCAGATCAATAGGTAATACCGCCCTTTGACCAAACATAAGCTTGAACGGCAAAAACCCTGTTGTCCTTTTAACTGAAATCCTGTCCGCAAACAAAACTAATGGCAAGTAGTTTTTCCACTTTGCCCCATTATTTCCACATAACTTAACTAGCGCATCTTTTATAACTTGATGCCCTCTTTCTACCATTCCCTCTGCTTCAGGATAATATGGTGTTGCAACTCGTAACTTTGCGCCAATACCTTTTACTACTTCTTGGAATTCTCCCGCAAATTCAGCGCCACCATCTACGGTTACCATCTTCATTACCCCATACCTATAAATCCATTTTTTCTTCAAAAACTGGGCCACATTACTTGCCTTGAGATTTATCAACATCGCTGCTTCAACCCATCCTGATAGATCATCCCTGGCTACTACCAGGTATTTAAAGTGTCCTTCTTTTATATGGACTGCATCTAAACTGACCCTACCAAAAATAGTATCCTCGCCCTTCGCTCTCCCTTTTTCTTTTGGCTTTCTGTAACTTCTGCGCTGGCATTCAGGACAAGATTTAACCCAATCTCTTACTTCATTTTTCATGTTGGGCCACCAGAATCTTTCACTAACTCTGCGATGAGTCTCATCTTGACCTCTATGTCCTAAATTCTCGTGTAACTCCCTGAGTATCTTCTCCTTCCCTTCCCTAGTTTGAATAACTAACTGAGGAGACAAAGCTTGATTCTTCCATAACTTCCCATTTTTAATAAAATAGCCTTTAGCGCGCTTTTTAATATTGCGCCAAACCATTTTATCGCAAAAATCCGGTCGACTATTACCTTCCAAATATAACTTTAAGAACTCTACTCCCTCATCTGTAGATGTGTTGTTTTCTAAATACTCCCCCTCTTTGAGTTGAGTACTACTATCCTGACTTCCCTTTGAAGTATCTCCCTCATCTGAATCCTCCACTTCCTCACCTTGCGCACTCCTTGTCGCTAAATTAGCTTCAGTGTTCCTTAAATTCAGTTGCAGTTCAACCTTGCTACAAACATCCTTTACATTGTCAACATTTAATTTTATGTCTTTTCGGACATTCCTCGTTACTAGTTTGTTGTCATCACAGACAATACTACCTACTAGTTTATGGTCTTCGCAGACATTCTTGCCTGATAGTTTATCGTCATTGCGGACGTTCTTGCCAAATTTTGTATAACAATAATCTATCCCGTTTACCCATCTCTTATCTTCTTCAAATTCTTCCGCTTCCGAGTCTTCTTCACACAAAGGTCTTCTCGACAGCGCATCTGGCATAGTGAACGATTTCCCTGGCTTATGGACTAAATCAAAAGAAAACAAATTAATCTGTGCTACCCACCTCGTCATGGGCGCATCTGGTAAATTCGGGCTACTAATCATTTGCACCAACGATAGTGCATCAACCTGCAGCTCGAAATGCTGCCCCCAAAGCATCCATTGGAGCTTTTTAAGGATCTTCGCTACTCCACATAACTCCAGCTTAGACTGGGAGTACCTAGATTCTACTTTGGTAAAAGTCTTGGACTCGTAAAGGACAGGTCTATCATTACCTTCTTCGTCCTCCTGCATCAAAACTGCGCCCACCGCGGACACACTAGAATCCACCGCTAGAGTAATTTTTCCAGCGCCTGGTCCATACTCCAATTTCTTCAAAAGAATATCTTTTCCTACAATCCTCTTTAATAACTTGAATGACTCCTCACATTCCTCTGTCCAATCCCATACAACATCCTTTCTTGTTAAGCGCCGTAAAGGCAAAGACAACAAAGCAAAATCTCGAATAAACATTCTTACATATGTACAAATGCCTAAAAACCCTCTAACTTCCTTAGTATTTCTTGGTCTTGGCTATGTAAGTACCTTATTCCTCTGTTTTTCAGCGATGATTCTCCCTTCCTTACATACCACATGTCCCACTATGTCTAGCGCTGGAACACAACAGGCAAATTTAGATCCAGAAATTGTTAATCCTGCCTCCTCTATCCTAAATAGCACTCTTTCCAGGGTAATTGCATATTCCCAAATAAACTTTCTAATATACAGATTTTCTTTTAACACTTCCCCTTCATAATCACTGGCTGGTCCTTTTATACCGCCATCATCAATGAAAATTCCCACATGTTCTGGGATTTCATCCTGCAATATCCACATCATCTGTGCTTGATATACCGCCACAGAATTTGTTGCGCCTTGCGGTAACCTTGTCAACCTAAAGCGCCCCAGTGGTGTTTCAAACGTCGTCATGGGTCTGGACAATTTGTCCAACTCGCGCTCATCATATCCTCCCATAATATCACCTAATCTGTAACATGCACACCCTGCAAAAGATTCCACAAATTCTTCTGGCGTTGGTGGCATTCCTGCATCCTTAACTGTAACCTTGTTCATCTCCCTAAGATCATGAACAACCCTTAATTTACCATTATGTTTGACCACACAAAACACTGGACTTGAATAACTAGACATAGACTGTTCATACAAGCCAGACTTTAACCTTCCCCTAATTAATTCCGTATACTCTTCTCTTATAGCCGCCGGTATTGGAAAAGCCTTCTTTTGCCACAGCACATGAGGTATAACTGGAAAAATATAAGGTTTACCATAAGAGTGTTTTAACAAACCTCTTTCCTCTTCTGAAAACGCAATAGCCTTTTCCCTAAGAACCATAACATGTTATAATAACTTCTTTTCTTCCTGAAATAACCAGCCCTCTGGTCCAAAATCTACCATCTGAAGCCTTTCCATCGTGATCTTACTGATGAACGCAAAATCAGGCGGAAACTTTGTTAAAGGTGTATCATAAGGATTTCTAGATAGCGCCGGCCTCTACAGAGGATTCAAATCAGGCATCGCTATATTCACTGGTTTAGCCTTAACAGCTACTGGTTTATACTTAGATGCAAAACAGTCCTTACTGCTTCCTTCATTAATTAAAATAAAACCCTTTCTAATATAACTACAGGTTACACCTAAATCCTGTTTTTGTCTTTTCTTTTTAATATAAGTATAACAATATCCAAAATTAAAGAAATTAAAAAGCTTAGGTATAATACATTCTACAGTAGTATCCCCAAGACACCTATGAAGTACCGCTTTACGTATCCCTCCTTGTTGGACTGACTGGTCACTATCCAGGTTCTTCTCATCCTGGGAGATAGTAACACCTAAAATGCCAGTCCCTAATGAAAATTTTGGCGCCTTCCTGGCGGTTTCCCTATCTCCTCATCTGAGACTTCCTCATAAAACTCTCTTTCTTTCTCTAACCGCGCAGCTCCAGAGTACTTAGTTTCCCAGCCACCATCCTTGGGCGCTACTAAGACTGCTGTTACTGGAACACCGTCATCACCCATAATCCTTATTCCTATAGTCTTATTTAAACAATAATCTATAGTTGCCGAATAATCCATTAAAAATGGTGTGCCTAAAACTGGTTTAACTATACCCATTGGAACATAAAAATGTATATCTCTTGTTGCTCCCGCAACTCCAGTGCGTACATACTGTGCTACACCTATAACAGGTAACCTACCTCCCCCAATTCCTGCGACAGTGCCTTTGCCGTCTTTTACAGGAAGACCTAACTCCACTGCGTCATCCACTGATACCACGTTGATTTGTGAACCCGTATCTACTAACGCTTTAATTTGCTTACCATTTACCGTAATAGTTAAATACCCTAAGGGTCCTGCGTAATGTGGGGCCCTAGGTAATCCAACAACTGGCTGAAATGAGTGTTCCGCCATATCAAACTCAGTGCAATTAGCAATCCTTTGCTTTCTGCACTTATCCACGATTCCATTTGCTACATCTGGCGCTACTGCAGTCAGCATCCCCAATGGAACAGAGACTGTAGTCTTCAAACATTCCGCAACTAAATCCTTGGCAGCTTTGGGAAAATCAGAATGAACCGGGTGCTGCATTCTCCATTTAGGCTGAGTTGCCTTGGCACCAGCTTTCGCTCTTCCAGGTGGGTTCTTTGGAGTATTATGCTTTGCTCCTGGCATTCCTTCAGCAGGTACCGCTCTTTGCTGTACTACCACTGGCTCCTCCAACATTGCCGTCTGTTCTATTTCCTGGTGATCCACTCCATAACCTCCAGAGTCCATACCATCCATTTCAACATCCTGGATAGGTGCAGGTGTATTTTCTCTAGTAGTATACCCTACTTCCTCCATATCCTCTGGATTCGCATACCTAGCGCCAGCCCTTCTTGGCCTATTAATTTTAGGTGGGGCCATTTTCTTATGCTTCACTGCAAACATCTCCAGTCGTGCTGCGGTAAGTGGCGCTGCAACTGCTCCTTCTTTTACTTTAAAATCTAACACCGCGCAAGTAACTGCAAAATTAACCGACTTCGCATCCTTGCTTTTCTCCTTATTTTCCAGCTCTTTGCCCTTGCTTGACCTGCTTTCCATAGAATTTTTATTAATATGATCAATGACCATGGCTCGCATTCCTCGATCTTTGTCTTTAATCAACTTGGTACCATCTTCCAACATAAGCGTAGTCCCATCCTTGTAAACTACCTTTTCCTCTTTATCCTTTTGAAGCACATTACACCTCATCCTTGTATGCCCCTCTTTATTACAATAATAGCACACCATAGCGGAAAAACGCGAAGTTTGGGGAGAACTCTTGGGCCTAAACAATTCTTTCGCTTTTGCCGCTTCAACTATCTTCTTTTCCAACTCATCGATTCTTGCCATGACTGAATCTGGATCTTTAGGAGACGAGATCTGAGAAGGCAATTGTACGCCTGGCGCATCTTCCCCCATATCCTCATTATCCAGAGCCACCCTTGCTGCACGTCGCTCAACTCGACGCAACTTCATTTCAGCTTCCACTGCCATTTCTACTTCTTCTAATCCGGGGTACTTATAATTTCCGTCCCTCTTTTTAACCAACTTTCCTTTGTTATCCAAGCGCCTTTTTGCCCAGTCTTCAACTTCTGGTGCTAATGCTTCACAAAACCAAGGTAACAACGCATTAACATCACTAAAATCTTCGATACTAACTAAATATTCTACTATCCGATCGAAGTCTTCCCTAAAACTTTTAAATTTCTTGGGATCTCGAACACCTCCTCTAGCCTTGACCCTATTTACCAAAATATCCAGGTCCTTCATTGTATACCTAGTTTCCTCGGTAACCTTTGGCCATCTCTTGAGCATTTGTTCTTTTAGCGCTGACCAATTTCGCTCCTCATGCCCTTTTAGATCCTCTAAATTGTCTTTGCACTCATCAGATACAAAGAATAGTACTTGTTGTACCATATCATCTTTGGTTGCTCCATGAACTTCCGCTGCTTGTTCAAACCTGCGTAAAAACTTTTTGGTATTAATTCCCACAAAGGAAAAGCTTTCGTCTTTACACCTAATAATCGTGTTACCGTTTTTGGAAACGATGTCGAAGAATTGGGCAATTTAACCCTCTCCTGACATCCCCTAGATGTAGTCGCAGTAGGATTCATTCCCGAAATATCAAATCCAAGCAAATATCACAAAGAAAAAAACACACTCTTGGTTAATTAAACCTGACTGTTTTCACGATAAAGCCCTACGCTATCCTCTGATAACGGCTATTGATCCACTTGTTGTAGACCCTACGACTCTTCTGCTGAAGCGCCGGCTTGATTACATCCTCTTGACAAAACCCTAAAAAAAAAACCAAACAATTTAATCAAAAACACTAGTTACAATTATGCCACTGTTGGGACACCAATTGTAGACTGTTCTAAAGTACTAAGCAGTAGACACAATGCAAGATGGGTTGGTTCTCTTTTTTTAATTTATAAAAAGAAGCGCCTGCCAATCTTATTTTTAAAGACAGTGTAATAATGTGTAACACTAATATTTGACTAGAAAGTTTATAAGTTGAGATGAGTTAAAGATAAGGAAACAAGCACTACTATCCGGATATTTCTATTCTTAACAAGCACTATTATCCACAGCTACTCCCTCTTGAAGCGCTCTCTTTGAATTTGCCTTATTATAGTAATAAAATATCTCTAATAATAGTTAATCCCACTGAATCTATATATTCTCTCTATGTTGCGCTCTTTCACTATACTATATGAAATACACACACAGACGCACAAACTCTAAAGACTCAGAAAATACCTTATAATATTCTCTCAAACAATTTATCACAAATGATCTAATATCTTATACTGGGTACTATGACTATAGCTACACGTATATCTCTATATTGATTTTTTTTATGATCTGCTTTTTAAAATGACAAGTAATGCAATTTTTCTTATTTTATTAACTAAATAGATAGATCGACAAGTTCTCTCTTTGTCCCTACCTAATATTCCTCCTTTTATATTCTTCCAGCGCTCAAGACACAGTTCCCTAATGGATCTTCAGCGCTGACTCTAGCGCCACATTAGTAAAACAATAACTAATTTATTAGTATGCTACTTACACTGCTTGCAACAACTACAGCGCCTAAATCAGACCCTATAATTACTAACACTAGTATTAACTTGTTTCACTGATTCTCCACATATGCGCTTTTAACTATACCTTGTTTTGTTTCAGCGCTAGTTCCAGGTTTGACTTATCCTAACGCTGTGTCTAGTTGCCTTAACTCTTGGGTAGTTTTACGATTGAGTCCCCACTCTCTTTGCTTTAATACTAGGTTCGTAGTTCTGACAGCTCGCTTTACTAGTTATCCTTCTTCATTACTTGTCTCAGTAAGTTTCCCAACTGGCCGTGGTACAGCATACCATGCACTTGAGTCGTCCTTAGTCCATGACTTTCTTCTTAATGCGTAACACATACTTTTTGGAAAGCCCAAATCCATATTGTTTAGCGCTTTATGGTCCTAAATCAATAACACACAATTCCCCATTGTGCGGCACATCTCGCTACAAAATCCGAGCGCACAGACCCTCAATATCCATGATTCCATTTCCTTTGTTCCTTGAAACAGGAAAATACATATTATATTTTAACATTTCCTGCTGCGCTAACTCCCCTTTTTTCATCCTGGACTACGTGCACTGATTGGTCTAAAATCACGCTTCCTGCGAGGCGCGTACCACACCGGCTGAAAAAGAGGATAGGATTTGGATTTATTGGCTCTCTTTTGTAGACTATTTAGGAGTAAGCTTGGAGGAACTTATGGCAAGAATGGAATCATATTATTTGGCTCAGGGGAAGCCCAATAGAAATGGAGTCAAAAGTATTCAGCTCATTAGGGAGGCCCACTCTCTCATGCTGTGAAGAATGATGGAGACTGGTAGAGGAGAGTCTGAAGGGATTCAGGCTTTGATCTCAGTAGTGAAATCAACACAAGGAAAATACAGTTTATAAATATTTAATTCAAAATATGACAATCAAATTATGTTTAAAGAAGATTTAAGATCTAGCAGAAAATAACATTTATCCGCACAAAAAGAAAATGAATCAAATTATTAAAATTTTAAAGAAGATAAGATGATCAAAATAATTAATCCCTTTGGAATCTTTCAACATCCTTATCAAATTTTTGCATTAAAATTTTTCTCTTCATTAAATCTTCAGTATTATTATCAGGAGTTTCCTGGAAATAAGATAAAACTTTACACTTCATATAATCACAAAAGTCAAGAAAGAGATATCTATGAAATTTGGGATAATGATTTATGTAATCATTCTGCATCTGGCCAATGTCATGTTAATTGGTCATTTCAATAGCTTAGGAGTTGGAAGAGATAGTAGTTGGATTTGGAATTAGTAGTGGAATTTTAAAATTAAAATTAAAAGACTAACTTATGGATCCGGGGAATAATGTTTCAGCAAAACTAAATGGAGAAACTAGAATAATAGGATTGGTATCTTGAGATGGAGGAGTGAGCTCAGGATTTTTATTTTTAGAAGAAGAAGCTGTTTTGGCCTTTAAATTACAAAAGAAGGTGGTAATTTTTGATAATCTCTTTTTAGGAACAGTAGGATCAGGAAGAGCGGCTGGTCCAGTATAGACTTTAGTTCTGGAAGGAAAAATTGGAGAATTACACTTTATTTTCTTAAGTCTGCAAAGATCACAGGCAGTTCTTCCAGGAAAAACAGGGTTAGAAATTAGACAAGTAGCTTGGTATTTGGCACAAAGCTCACATGGGACAGCAAGGTCTTTTCAAGACATATTGATGATGATATAGTTTTAAAAATAAAAGTTGAAATTTTTCAGGACAGGTTAAGGTAAATGGTTGAAGAGGATAAAGAGAGGATGAATATTTGTTCAATCAATTATGCAAATTTAAAAGAATGGGGACATTCTTAATTGGAGGGAGGATGTGGTAGACAAAAGTTTAGTATGGCACTTAAGATTATTAAAAGTGGAATTTTGGGGAACGATTTATGAGATTTTAAAGGAAAATATAATTTTAAAATGGTTATATTAAATAAATTAAGTATTAAAAAGTGGTTAAAATTGGTTGATTTTACAGGTCAAGATTTAACAAATAATTACTGGGCAGGAAATGCAAGTATAGGTATAAAAGTGCATGTAATTTAAATTCAGGAGTCTCAAGAGCCTTTGGGAATTTTCTGGAATTTTTTACTATTTTTCTACTATTTTTAATAGTTTTATAAATTATTTTTTATTTTTTACAATTTGCTTAACTTAATAATTTTTACTAGGTAGATAGGGCTGCACAGACTACAAAATTTAGAATGGATTATAAAGAAGAAGTATCTCTATCATCTATGATTTTTCTATATTTTTTATTAATATTAAAAAGGTTCTAATTGAGTCCAGAAGTCCATAAAAGCTCTGCACAAACTCTGGAGATCTCCAGACAAGCTCAGGACAACCTCTGGAATGCTCCAGTTAGGGAAAGTAGGGCACGTGATATACTATGCTTATAAAGCCTGTAGACTTGAAATTAGAAAGCATAGAACATCATATAAAAAATAATCATACAACAACCAACAACAACACATATTCTAACAATCATTAATTTTTTTTCATAACAAATTATAAAATTGTAATACCCTTACAAGTAGAGCAATTTACGTAAAAATATATTAAATTCACTCATCATCATTAATATTAATTTATAGGGTACTGTTTTAAAGGTCTCATCACCAGGGATCTGAATATAATAACTAAATCTTATAAAATAAAAGCTTTATAAAAACATATTATTCAATAATTTATATAACTTTTCTAAATACAGATTCACTGTTGTGTTTTTCAACCCCATTATAAAGAACATAAATTCTACATCTCAACACCTTTAATAAAAAATAGTTTTGTGGTTATTTACTATCAAGTAGAGGTTATAGATTAGATAATTGTGAACTCTTTAATTACTTAAAGGGACAGGGTTTTCTTTGGTTTATCCAACTCCCTTAGATTCTGCTTACAGAAAGGCAACTGTAAGAGTCTTTCTACAAAGCAAAATCAAATTAAATTTACTCTCAAATCAAAACTGAATATAGGGATAGACACCTGCTAGCAGGTTCCCCTTGATTTTTTGTGATGATAGAAGTTTGGAAAGTCAGTTGGGGAAGATGTTGGCTTATAGGTGGAATGGACCATATAGAGTCAGAGATCAAGTATCTGGTGGTTCATATGTGTTAGAAAAGTTGGATGGTATTATTTTAAAGATGAGGGTAGCTTCAAGCTAAGTCTAGCATTTCTATCCTAAGGGCTCCAAGAGTTCCAAGGTCTAACACCAAATGAGGATAAACTACCTACTATTATTTATCAAGAATTCCTCCAGAACAAAGATAAAATACTCACTATCATTATAAATAAAAGCAATTGTTAAATTCAATGTTAAAACTTTATGGAGAAAAATAATGTTGGAATTTTATAATTTTTGGTAGAAGTGCTCATAGGGGAGCCTTTTAAATTTAATATTGGAAAGTTTGGGGGTGATTGATTGGCTGGCTTCTCCATACACAATTACCTCTCAATGTTTTCCACCAAAGTTTCCATGTTTCTAGTTTAATCCTGGCTTTGATTTTGTCAAATATGTAGTCCTCAAAGGCCATAAACTGGATCACTACAACACCATGACAATTACACTCATTCAAAGATGGATTCAAGATTTATTTTTAATGTTTTATTTATGTTTATTAAAATTTGATGCTTGGTTTTTTTATTTTAAATTTTATTAAAAATTAATTTTTTCAGGGATACTGCTCCCTGGTAGTCTCCAATCATTTTTACAAATTGGAGGGAGCCCACCCAGTGATCATTTCTCTATTTTACTATCATTTTTTTGAAATTTTTCAGAAATTAATTATGTTTTATTTTCAATTTCTTTCAAGTGTATCCCACATCAAGGTGCACTTGGATGTGGGTATGATTTCAGGGGTACGGCTCATCAAATGCCTGGGGGACATCTTTTATTAAAAATTCTCAAAATTTTAACTTCTAAAAATAATTTTATTTAAAAATTTAATTTCAAATTTATTTAAAAATATTAATTTTTCTTGATACTTATTTTTCATTATATATTATATTATCAGGTTTCATTTATAAATAATAATAATAATAATAATCAATTTTTAAAAAAAATTGTAGTAGGTTTTTTTATGGTTTTATATAAATTGTTTTTTTAGTTTCTTTAGAAGTTTCTTAAAAGAGCCAAAAGAGTTAAGGAAGCTTTTCTCTTGATGATGAAGGCATGGTAAAAATTTTGTGAGTTGTTCTAGTGAATCTCTCTATTACTTCAAATTGTTGACATTGTTTGTGATCCAACTAAGTGGCCATCTTAAAGTGACATTTCAAGACATGCTCTCTAGAAAAAACATCTCCTCAATATCTGGTGGATATTTGTTATTATGGGCCAAGTTAACATTGAAAGTTGAATATAGTTGTTGAGAAACTTAATTACGTTTTACAGTGGCTAAAGTGGGTGCTGGATCAGGTATATAATAAGCAGATAGAGAATAGTGGGATCCAGAAGAATCTAAATTAGGTCAACAATAAAACTTCAACAATTAAAAATGAAAAGAAGCAAAGAAGAGTTTTAAATACTTACTAGATTCAACAGTGTCAAGATCAAAATTTAAAGGCAGACTTGGTAGAAATTTTTCTTCTAGGGGGATGAATAGTAGTTCTTGATAATGTGATATGAAGATGGTTTGTGAAAGGTTAAAGAATTGGAATGCTGTGTAGGAATAGGAGGACCTTTGACAATTGGACTATTCCTTTTCTTACCTCATAAAACTGGAGAAATGGGAGATCTATGTCTCTTCAAAGAAGTAAAAGAAGAAGAGTGATGGTAGCTGCTAAAATTAGGTTGAGAAGGTATAGGCTCAGTTATAGGAGGAGGAGAGGCAGTAGGTGTAGAAAGAGAAACATCCAGAACTAGGTTATATGGAGGTGGATTCAGCATAGCTTTTGTAGAAGTAGGATTTCTAGGGATGGAAGAAGAGAGCCTTGATTGAAGAGAAGGAGAAGCAAAAGAAGCAGATGATGGAGGAGGACCCAAGGATTCAGAGTCAGAAGGAATGTCCAAGAAGGCAGAAGGTGTAAAAGAAGCTGTGATTTGGAGTTAGATTATTTAGGAGATGGAGTAGATGGATGGAAGTGGGAAGCAAAGCTGGTGGCTGAAAAAGGGAATGAGTCATATTTGAGGCAAGAGTATTTTCTTTTTTTCTCATAACAGTTGGAACATGCCCTGTTGTAGGTGTGTCTTTTAATGTTAAATGTGTAAGTGCACTCTTGATGAATGAAGGAGCAGTGGTCACAGGCTTTATCTTTAGAAGCAGTGAAGTTGGAAGGTGTCATCTTGAAAAGTTGATAATTAGGATGAAGAAGATAACCTGTATTGGAGGATAAAAATGGAGAAAATTAATAGTGGAAAAATGTGGACTCAAGGACAACAGTAGGCAGTTGGAATTGATGGAATGTTCTGTCCTCCATAACCTTACACCGAAAAGTCATAATTCTTTGGTCCTCCATGACCTTAAACTGGCAAGTAATCACTGTTTGGTTCACCAAGACCTTAAACTGGCACTTCATTCTTTATATGGACAAGTTATTTTGGGATTTGCCAAAGGATAGTCCACCAAGACTATAAACTGGTTATTAATTAGAAGTTTTGTTCCCTAAGGTTTTTTAGTTGGTAATTCTTATCTTTTTGGACACTCAATTCAGTCATTTTTAACTTATCACTGTTTAATCAGTACTCATGCTGATATTCACTCATTTGGACAACTCAATCATTGAAGGATATGGTGCAACCAACTTTAGGAAATGAAGATTTTAAACTGACCTATTTTATTTTATGGTTTAAGAAAGGTGGAAATTTTAAAGGATTATTGATAGAGATGGTGAATTCTGGAAATAAAGTTGCTAAGAAAGTCTGGAAAATATGAAAAATTCTGGATTTTTTTTGGAGTGGTTTAAAGTGTTGGAAACTTATTTGAATGTTGTGATGCTGAATCTTTTGATTTTTAAAAGGAGCTGGATTATTAGTGGGCCTCATTGGAATACTATTTACATGAAGCTTGGAGGACCTTATGGTGAGAATGGAAACAATGTATTTGGCTCAGTGGGTAAGGAGCCCACTCTTTCATGCTGCAAAAAAGGTGAAGATTGGTAAAGGGGAGTCTGAAGGGATTCAAACCTTGCTCTCAGTAGCGGAATCATCACAAGGCAAATACCGTATAATTGAAGTTTTATTTTATTAAAATCAGACAGAATATCAAAATCAACCAGACATCAAAGTTTATCAGCACTAAAGAATAAAGAGTTGGTCAAGGTAAATATTATCTTTGACATCATTCAACATCAGTATCAAATCTTTGCATTAGTATCCTTCTCTTCATTATATCTTCATTATTATTGGAAGGATTTTTTTCAACATAGGTTAAATATTTTTGCCTCATGTCATCACAAAAGTCTAGAAAGAAATATCCATGAAATGCTAGATAATGATCACTATAGTCAATTTGAACCTGGCCAATGTCATCAGTATTGGTGATTTAAAAAGCTTGAAAGGAGTATAGGATTTTGAAGAGGATTATAAATTTGGATTTGGAATCAGTAGGTGGATTATAAAGATTAGAATGAAGGACTAACTCATAGAGCCAGGAAAATAAGTTTCAGAAAAGCTGAAGGGAGAGACTGGTAGGATAGGATTAGGATCTTGAAATAGAAGTGGAAGCTCAGGATTAGCTTTATTAGAAGAGGAAGCTGTTTTGGCCTTTATTTTTCTAAAAAAAAATGAGAATTTTGGACAGTCTATTTTTAGAAATGGTTGGATCAGGTAGAGCTTCTGGGCCAGTATAGACATTGGTCTTGGAGGGAATAATTGTAAAATTACATTTGACTGTCTTGAGCCTCACAAGATCACAGGCAGTTCTTCCAGGAAGACCAGGGTTAGAGATTAGACAAGGAACCTGGTATTTGGTGCATAATTCACATGGAACAGAAAAATCTTTTGAAGGAATTTTTATTGTGATGTAGATGAAAAGATGAAGTGAAATAAGTTTTCAGGAGTGCATTGGAGTAGATGGTTGAAAAGCTCAAAGTCAGATGAATATGTGTTTCATCAATTATGCAAATTTAAGAATGGGGACATTCTTCATTGGAGGAAGGATGTGGTGGTCTAAAGATTAGTATGGCACTAACTATTATTTTTGGGAGGACTAGAATGGCTATTTTGGGATTTGGAAAAGTCAATTTAGTGTAGAAATATTTTTTATTATTAAAAGAATAAATGGTTTAGTTGTGAAAAAGGGTTATTTATACAAGTGAAGAAAAAAAAATTTTAACAGTCAAGAGATGCAAGTATAGGTCTAAATATGTGTGTAAATAAAATCTAGGAGTCTAAAGAGCCTTTGTAAATTATCTCAGAATTTTTAGTATTTTTCTTATATTTTTATTAATTTTATATATATATTTGATTATTTTTAAATTTTTGATAATTTACTTAACATTAATCAATTTCAGCTCAGTTAATAGTGTTAGGGGTGCTACCAAAGCTTAATGGAAGGTTCCCCGGATGAAATTTTACTTTATTTAATTCTTTTAGATTTTTTATTAAGGTTTTAAGGTTCTAATTGAGTCCAGAAGTCTGTACAAGCTCTGTACAATCTCCAGGATGCTCTGGTGCCAAAAATAGGGCACATGACTTATTATGCATATAAAGCCTGTAAAATTAAAATTAGAATGAGAAAGTGAAACTATCAGATAATTTATCATACAAAAAATAACAAAAACTACCATCAACTTTTACACATCATTTTATATAGTTGCAATACCCTGATAAATATAACTATTTTATATAACATCTCATAAATTTTATATAACAACTCATAAATATATACATATAGGATACCATTGTAAAGGTCTCATCTTCAGAAACTTGAATTTTACATCTGTTCCCAAAAATTCAATCTTTACAAAAACATATAAGTCAATCATTTGTATAAATCTTCTAAGTACAGCTTCACTTCTGTATTTCTTTTCCTCATTATAAAGAGCACAGATTCTACATCTCAAAACCATTTAAACCAATTTTTCAGCTATTCAGCTAGTATAAAGTAGAACTATTAGCTTAGTTAATTGAGAACTCTTATTTTAATTAAAGGTTCAGGGATTTCTTAGGCTTATCCAACTTTGTTGGATTCTGCTTACAGCAAGGCAACTTTAAGAGTCTTTCTAAAACAGTTTCTCCAGAAATTATTGCTGTGACAGTGATAGGTGTTATTCTAAATTTATCAGCTTTTATATCCTTAATGATCTAAGCATCTTCAAAGTTAATTAAGGGTATTTTTAAGTCCATACTTAATATTGGGTCATCAAAGATGGACAAATCATCTTCCAACATATAGTTTTCATTTCTATCACTGTATGAAATATTACTGTCACAATCACTTGAATCTTAACCACTTTCTGTCTCAAGTTCAGATTATTGCTAATTTTTAAAAATATTTATATTTTTCTAACACTTGTGACCTTTTACCCAAGGATTATTACACTTATAAAAAGTATTTGTTTCATACTTTTTTGGTACCACAGGGGAAGTAGGTTTTTTCTGCCTTTCCTGGAGTGGTTTTGAGCTTTAAATCTTTACAGGTTCATTATTCTAATTAATGAGTGGTTTACCTTGCTTCATACTTATGGTTTAATAATATTTTATTACAAATAATGATAAATTAAGAATATTCATTTACCATTATTTTTCTGTCTACAGTAATTTCTCTGATAGAGATAGGTAATTAATAAAATATCTCATCCTTACATAAGTTAAAATCTGTGTTTGGTTCAATGGCTTTTAATATTTTATTTAAATTCATTAGAAATACTATTGGTTATTCACCATTAACAAGATTATACCTTGTTTTCTCATATAACCATTGCTGAGTTAGCCTAAATTTAGAACCTCAAAATTTTGTTTCAATTAGGTTTTTCCACTCAGTTCAAGATTAATCTTTACTCTCACTAAATACAGCTTCAAACCATAATAAAGTAAAATCTCTAAATAAAGAAATTAATATAGATGTTATCTCTTCATCAGGTAATTTATATAAGAAATTTAGGTTGTCAATTCTTTGAATGAAATTTTGTCAATCAGAGCTGGCTTCCCCATCATAAGTTGGGTACTGGTTAATTTAAGGCCAGTTTTTTTATTGGATTTAATTTCACTTATCCTTGGAGAATTCAATAACTTTAGATAAATAGTCTTGTATCTACTCTTGTACATATTTTTGACTTACACTTGTTTTTCCAGATTTTACACTTCCACCAGTTGTTTTTCCCCTAGGTGGTAATGGCGGAATATGATTTTCTTTTTTTCAAATAAAAGGATTATTATTATACTGGGTGTATTTTTGATTAGACTGCTTCATTAGTAGATAGCAGTTTCAATATCTAATTTAGCTATTTTTTGTTGCAAATCTGAGACAGTCTGATTTGTTTGTACAAAGGATAATTATGTTCTTGATTCATTTCTCAATAAATGTGCATCAAAAGCTGTTTCTAACTCACTGATTTATTTGAAATTTCACTATGTTTATTACTTACAGAATCATACTTAAGGGTTAAAGCCAAGTTTTCTTTCTCTAATTCCTGGTTTCTTATTTCCAATTGAGATATATTGAATTCTAAAGAAGAAATTGTCCCACTTGTAAGCTTAATTGCTTTCTCCTCACACTCAGTCATTCTACTCCATAATGATGAAATAATTCTATGAAAAGCTGGGTAATTATTAAAATACTCAACATCTTTTTTCTCACATTCTTCATTGTTTGGTGAAGTTTACATCTTGCAATTTTGTGGTGGAAAGTGAGGGTCAACAGTATTGTTACAATAAATAGTACTATTGTTATTAAAAAAAGATAAATTAAGTTTATCTACATCAAAGCCTGATTCTCTTAATTCCTCCTCAACTTTTTGTACAGATTTTTGGACAATCATATTGCCTACATTGTAATAATTAGCATTTTTTACAACTTTAGAAGGCAACTTACTTACCAAAGGATAGGAGAAAGCCCTGATTTTTGGTACTTTATCTTTGGTTTTTAAGGGTGATTGATAGTTGATTGATGAGGAGTTAGATCCTTCTTGCAGCTTTGACTGGCCCATTGTTGGTGAAACCAATTCCATTTCCATTTTTCTACCAAGATTTTTTCCTGGACCTTTTTCTGCTGAGCTGATCACCCTAAGTTAGGGGGTTAATGGCTTTTCTGAATACCATTCAGCTCCTCCAGATGCTTATTCCATTGCTGGAATTATAGCCTGTAATTTTTCTCCACCTTCTCTAACTCTTTGATTATCAAAACTTGGTTTCCTCCAGCTTCAGGACTTTTTTGGCCAGGTGGGAAATTTTATCTTGAAGAGGAGGTTATTTTTTCTTTATAGTTAATTTTTTAATAAGCTGTCCTTTTCCTCTATACTTATCTTGTCTGCCTGAGGCTAGGATTGTCCTTCCATGGTGATGTCATGGTACAATGTTATTAGCTCTAGACATGGTATTAAGGGAAGGTTTATCACTCACATTGTCATGTGGTGCACTCATGATGACTTAAATAAATATTATATGCACCTAAAAAAGGGAAAAAATGTATGGTAATCAGTATATGAAACTATTAGTAAATTTAATACTAATAAAAAAGAAGTGGAGCTTACCCTTTATTTATATATTTATTTATTAAAATATAATATAATAAAGAATTAAAAAACTCTGTTAAAATTTATATAATATGTTTAAAAAGACCTTTAGAATATTGAGTAATTATCTTACCAAGCTTTTACCAAAAGCCAATTAAATTGATTTTATACTGGTGACCAAATACCAGGTATAAGTTGGATTTATATTGGGTAAAGTTACTACTGAAAATACCTAATTTCTATTTAATAAAAAATAGAAAAATTATTATAAGGGATTTTTAAACAATTTATGAGAGCTAGTGACCCACTAATGTTCTACAGATCCAAATATTTAGGTTTTATGAGCTATATTAGAATAAAGTTCATGTCCAAAAGTTATATCTAACATTAAAAGCAGTAAATTAGGAAAGACCCCCAATTGTCAGTGAATGCTAGTATATAGGTATAACTTAATGTTTAATATTAATGGAAAGACTACCTAAAAAGGAAATTATTTATGGTTTAAACCTCAGGGAAAGATTTATTAAAATGTTATACTCAATAATTAACTCACAATATTTGGATTGGTGCATTCTGGCAGTAGAAGATAGAGTAATAAAATATAATTTAGCTAGTATAACAATAAAATAAATTTTTAAAGGCTTTAAAATATAATCTTATATAATAATAGCTGTTAGTAATTATATTTTTAATTTTTAGTTAGTGAATGATGTCCAATAACAAGCCAAATCCCCTTTTACTTATACCAAAATCCACTGGAGTGCACAGAACTTCCTTCCAGATGATTCCACTTGTCTCCCCAGCAACTAAAGCACTGTGAGGGATCATCACTTCCCCATGGTGTTAATTTTAGGAGGTTTAATCACCCAGACCTCTAGTTTGGACCCTCCATAATAATTAATGACATAAAACTAAAATACCATAAAAAGAAGAAACAGAAAAGAGCATTTTAGAAAGACTCCGACAGTTACCTTTCTGTAAGCAGACACTAGAAAAACATGTGGGCACCTGATGACAGATGCCAATTGCTACCTTTGATTTGATTCAGTTCTATCAAACACCACACAATATTTGGGGGGGGGACTTGATAGAAAGTCCTCAACTTGAAGTCAGATGGAACTCAGATGGAACTCAGAATGAACTCACACTGAATTCAGACTGAAATCTTCCTGAAATAAGCTTTGAATATTCACAAAACATGGGTGATTTTTTATTGAAAGCATTATGAAAAACTATTCAAATCTGAATGGAAATATAAATACAAAAGCTTTTGAAATCTTCTCAATAAAAATTACTTTTTGATGAAATGTAATCAGATGATCTTTTTGAATGAAAATTTAAGAATAAAATTACATGAAATTATATTCTTTTTCTTAAGTATAAATTTTAATAATTCACTACACAATATAGTGGGTGGACTTGCTAGCAAGCCCTCAACCTGAACTCAGATGGAACTCAGATGGAACTCAGACTGAACTCATACTGAACTCTACTTGAACACCCACCTAAAACTGTTCTGCTGAGTGGTGTTCATCCCTGATTGTATGGTTCCTTTATCAATAGCTCAATGTGTGTTCAATCTGTGGTGAGTTTGGGTCCAAGGTTGCGGACTTGCTAGCAAGTCCGCCCCCCATATTGTGTGGTGATTCTAAGAAATATACTAAATATTTTTAAAAAAATTTAAAGAATATTTCATGACTTCTTAATGTAGAAAACATCCATTTTTTCATAATACAAATCTTTCATTTTTTTATAGAGACCATGTAAACTGAATTATTCTCAATTTTTTTTCAGAATTTTAAGCTTATACATTACATTTTTTTATAAAAATTAATTATATAACTAAAAAATTAAGCCATATTTTCTATCCAATATTATATTCTAAAGTTCTGTATAAAAGACAAAAATTGTAAAAATTAAATGCAGTAAGATTTTATTTTCAAAAGATGGACATGATGAAGCACCTTCATTTCTCCTTTCTCCAAATAAATAAAAATTGAAGAATGAGATTATATATGTTAAACAAGCAAAATATTCTTCAAGTGGTAAAGTCTAAAATTTTTTTATAAAATTCAAAAATGCAAGAAAATGATACAAACAGTAAGTAAAGTAATTTTGGTCTTTTTTAGGATAAAATATGCTCAAATTAAAAAATATTTTTTGTTAGATTTTTAGTAATCCAATTCTTTTCATAATAATGAAACAATTTTTATCAAATCCATAAATATTATTTAGATCAATTTTTATTTTTTAAATTAATTTGATCAACTCACAAAAATTAACTTCTAATCAGTGAATTTTTTCTCTTAAAATCATTTAATTAAAAGGAATACAAAATATCAAAAGGAAAATTAATATAAATCACCATATATTCTTTAGAAATGTGAGCTGAATGCTTTATTTTTCTTAAATTCAATAATTGAAGATATCAATATTTTTCACCTGGGAATACACAGCACAAACTAAACAGATCTCTATCATGCACTATGAGAGTTTTTGAATTTAAATATCAAGTTCTACTTTTTTTCACAGACTCTATATTATGTATTAATATGAATTTTATGTATCAATGCATGATTATATTTATAGACAAATCAATATATGAGAGTATAGTTTGAAATGAGAAAAATTATATATTTATAGTGATACTTATATAAAAGGCTAATATTAGAATAATTTAATTTTTATTAATTAAAAGTTAAGAAAATATTTAAAATAGAAGCATGAAATGTGTCAATTTTTTCTTTTTGTCCTTTAAATTGAGTATAGTAGTGCAGAAATACCTTCTTTTTTTCAAGAACAAGAGTATTGACCATGTTCATTTACAATAGAAAATGCTAACATTATAGTCAAGTGAAAAAATACACATTAATAATTTATTGATGCTTTGTTATTAATATGATTTTAACACCAATATTCAAAAAAAAGAAAAATATGTTCTTTATTAGCAAATATAAAAAATAAAAATAATTTGAGATTTTATTGAACAGTAAAAATTCATGCATTGTCTAAGTTATCTTCCTTATTAAGAATAAATACTTAAATAAATTCATTTTTATAAAAATGAATTTCAATGGAATAGGTTTTGAAATTTTCATTTAGTTTCAAAAGAACAATTTAAGGCTGTAAGTTGAAATCATCTTCAAGCTCAACTTTATGAAACATATTTTTTTGACATCTTTAAACTATCTGAATTCATAACATGAGGTTTTCTATAAAATTTGAAGTAACACCACCCAATATTTGGGGGAGACTTGCTAGCAAGTCCTCAACTTGAAGTCAGATGGAAATCAAATGGAACTCAGACTGAAGTAATACTGAACTTTCACTTGAAGTATCACACAAATAATAATGGATCTATATTAAAAACATAGTGAAAGTGTGAGGATAACTGAATGGAAGCCAGAAAAAATTGTTCCATGAGTCTACTCAATGCACAGTATTTTTTGAAGAAACTTATTTAAATAATACTTTATTAAATTAAGTTGATCAATAAAAATTAATGGACAATATCACAATTCTTAAATACAATAACTTTATTAAAAACTTTCAGATTACATATAAAAAAAATCAGTGACTTTTTCTATTACCTTCAACTGTTTTTACAGAATTGAAAAACTATGTTTCAGCTAATATTTTATGGAAGTGAACTCTGTTCTTCGCCCAAAGAACAGAGTTCATCCTCCTATTTCCACACTCTGTTTGCACCAATCCCCATCCGTTTCAATTCTATCAACACATGCTTGTCTTCCCTCCCCACCCCTTTTGCTATCCTCCCAGGCCCATTGTATGCCATCCTCTTTTGATCCCAATTTTACCCCTCTCAACCTCTCCCTGACCCTTTTCTTCATTCAAAACGCCTTGGAGCCCTTAATCTTCCCTTCCAACTCTTTCCCAACCTTTTTGCTACCCCATATATCTTTCCTCACCCCTCTCTACAGCCTCCCCAACCCTTGTAGCCCCATTCCTCCCCTTTACCTCGCCTCCACAATCCTTGAACCCCAATTTCCTCCCTTTAAACTCAGTCCCTATTTCTGTATAAAAAATAAAGTGTTAGGGAGAAACGGGGAGGTAAGCGAACTGGAAGAAGAGGAGTGGAAAGGGGTAGAGAGGTGTGGAGAGGGAGAGGCAAATGTGGATAGGGGTTGAAAATGATGACAAAGGGAGTGAAAAGGTTGGGGAGAAAGATGAGGTGAGGATAAAGAAATATTTCAAAGGGAAAAGAGGGGGGTATTCATGAGAGGGAGTAAAAAAAGACAATAAAAGAAGATAGTAATACAAAATAAATATACAAAAAATATAAAATATATAAAATATGTTACAAAGAGTGGGAACAGAGTTTCCTTGAATCCTAAAAATCCACAACTCCTATACTGTTATTCTCTTCATTTACTTAAATCAAATAAAAATCTACATTTTAATATTTTGAAAATTTTGAAGAAGAGGGGAAATTAATTTTAAAAAATATTAGTATGAATTTTTTTTATTTAATAGTGAAATATAGTATGTCAATTGAATTTGAAAATTATACGTTTAGTAAAGTCTTTGTAACATCATTTTTAAGATTTTTGCACCTTCTTTAGATATTTTAATGATTTATAAAATTCAATATTATCTAGTCATAAAATAAGTATATAATTTTTTCAATTCTTGAAAATAATACAATAAATAATATAAATGCACAAAATAACCTTTCATGAACAAATTGACATATTTCAAATTGTATTTTCTCCATGTATTTCTGGCCAAAGAAACTTATATAATAATTTCAGATGGTATCTTGCCGGATCTATACATTGGTGTTCCTTTTTTTGAATTGAAAAGAAACTGCTTAAATAGTTTAAAATATGTATTTTTTAGATTAATTTGAGTGTGGTCTGCACTGTATTAAAATTTCTGTAAAAAAATTTTATTCTTCATATCTCAAGATTTGTTCAAAGTATTATTACCTATGCTTCATTAAATGTTCAAGTTTTATTCATATTGAATTCAACAGAATGTCAATATTTTTTCTTGCTGGTTTCATCAGTAATTCAATGTGGGCTCAAAAAGATATGAATTAGGGTTCAAGGTTGCAGACTTGCTAGCAAGTCGTCCCCCCATATTGTGTGGTGTAAGAATCTAAGAAAAAAGATTTTGATAATCAAAAAGAGCTACATAATGTTTAATTAATACAAAAATAAAATTCTTCAAATTTAGTTTAAATAAAAAAATAAAAATTTCTGTCTTTTCATGTGCATTGTAGATAAAAACAATGAAATTTAGAAGCTTTTTTTAATCTATCATATGAGAAAACTCACATTATAATAATCAAGAAGAAACTTAAAGATTTTATTATTAAAACAAAAATCAGAATAATTCAAAATTTTTATTTATGTTCAGTGTTTCCTAGTATTTGGTATAAATCTTTTCAATAAAAAGATAGACCTGGGCATTAATTAAGGAATTTACAATCAAATTTTAAATAAAATTCTCACAGATTAACTTATCTTTAACAATGGCCAGGAACAGAATCTCAATGGGAGGTCAATCCAAATCCCATCACAACTAAGATTTTTATGTTTATAAAATTGTATATAATTCTTTGTGTGAAAAAATTTAAGCAATGAAAAGGGCTCAAGGGGCTTATTATTTTACTAAATTAATATCATTAAATATATTGGAACATCTTTATTATTTAATTTTCTCAAATTTTTATTTATTAATTATAATTATTCAGATATTTATATTAATGATAGAAAAAACAAAAAAATATAAAAGGTAAAATATAGCAATTATTTTTTGTTCAAGTCTCATACGCACTCTATAAGAAAAGCCATAGCTATTTTTAATCTCACCAACAGCATTTAATATTAAATTAAAGGATAAATAACTTCACCTCATAATATAGAAAAGAGATTTTGATTTTTAATATCATAGGCTCTTTTTTCCATTTTTCAATTTTTTTCTAAAATATACCTGTAAAATTCATTTTTTATCTTATGTATAACTATCATAATTATTCCATGAAATAATTTTTTATAAAATTTACTGGGTCTTTATGGCTAGTTTTTATATTTTTTTTAATTTTTCTACTTCAAACACAAGTATTTATTACAAACAGCCAATATATGTGTATTTTGAAGTGATTAAGGATTTAAAATAGCCATACAACAGCTTTCAATATTTTTTTATAAGTGGAAGTAAAACATCACATTATTGCAGGGTGGACTCTATCCTTTGGCAAAAAGATAGAGTTCATCTTCTGTTTTTCACCTCCTTTTTTGCTACTCACTCAACCCCTTTGTACATACTTTTCTGACTCTTCACCTTTTTCATTTCTTTTCCCTCCCCTTTCCTTTTGCTCATCAGCCTTTTAACTTTGTTTTTCTTTTGATTCCTTAAAACCTGAACTTTTATGCTTCTCACCCTTCCTCACCTATTTTGCTCACACTCCATCCTCTTCCCTTTCACTTTTCAGCCCATTTCACCCTTCTAACTCTTTTATTTTCTTCTTTCTACCCCACCCCACCCCTCTCGATTGCCACATTACCCCACCACACCCTTTGGGCTCCCAGTCCACACCACCATACCCCACTCACTACCACTTCCACCCCCTTGCTAACCTTTTTTATCCCCCACCACCTCTTTTTATATCCTCCCCACCTCTTTTCTTCTCACCCTAACTCTATTTCTCTTCAATACAATCCACCCCCCACACTTTCTAACTCCTACCTTTTACTTTCTACCTTACCTCTTTCACTCTAAAGGGAGTAAAAGGGGGCGGAGAAAGGAGTGAAAGAAGTGAGTTCAAGGGAGGCGGGATGGAGAGGTGTGGAGAGGCAACCTCAAAGTGTGAAGATGAAATATAACAGGTAAGAGAGAATTAAAATGAGCATAAGGAAGAAGATTTAACAGCGGAAGGACATGATATGGTCCAGAAATTGAAGGAAAAAATATGGAAGGATAATTTTAAAAAAATTAAATAATATATATATATAACATAACAAGGAACAGTAATGGGTTATATCCTGATACCAAAAAAAAAATAAAAGCCAAATTCTAGTGTACTAATTATTAGACACATTGTTTATCATCATAAAATTCCACCCTTAATATTTTGATTTATTGAAGAAGAAGGAAATTTATTATTTAAAAATAATAGTGACCATATCATTTTTTCACTTTATTAAAAAATTATATGTACTAATTATATGAATGATGCCTCTAAATTAATGTATTTTAATTATATTTTAAAGATATTTTTAATTTTAAAAATTATTTTAAAGCTTGAAAAAATTGATAATTCCTGAGCATAATATTAGAATAAATATATATATTTACAAAACTTTTAATGATCAAATCCATTGGAAAATATCAGTCTCCACACAATATGGGGGGTGGACTTGCTAGCTAGTCCACAACCTTGGACCCAAACTCACCAAAAATTGAGCACAAATTGAGCTATTGATAAAGGAACCATACAATCAGGGATGAACACCACTCAGCAGAACAGTTTTAGGTGGGTGTTCGAGTAGAGTTCAGTATGGGTTCAGTATGATTTCAGTCTGAGTTCTATCTGAGTTCCATCTGAGTTCAGGTTGAGGACTTGCTAGCAAGTCCACCCCCTATATTGCATAGTGAGTAAACTACATATTTTCTCTTCAAAAACTTCTTATGATATTAAGTAATTTCTCTATATATTGATAGCTCCACAAGCTTATGTAAAATTGTAAAAATACTTTTGATTTGATTTACATGAGAAATTTACTATTACATATGAATTCTTAAAGCAGAAGCACATTATTTTTAAAATTATATGAATTTTGCAGTCTGTTAATTTTATGGACTTCACTCATATTAATATTTCTTTTATAATTAGAGTAAGTGAGATTAAAAGACTTTTTGCAATAATGATCAACTGTGCTTCAATAAGTATTCAACTTGTCTTTGAGTTTATTCCAGAGAGGTTCCAAGCTTGATTGTTGGTTGTTTCATCACTGCCTCATTATGTGCATAATTAAATATGAATTTGGGTTCAAGTTTGCGGACTTACTAGCAATTCCACCCCCCATATTGTGTCGTGTCAGCTTTAATTCTTCTGGAAAGACTGCACACTGAACACTGAGAATTCTAGCTTGCGTGGCATAAAATCTGAGTTATTCTTGTTTCACAAATGGATTGATGGATTGGCAGCTGCTAGAAGGTTCCAGGTGTTTTTTTGTGGTGAAAAGCCAAGGGATTTGGATAAACAGAAGAAAACTCTGTCCCTTTAAGTAAAATAAGATTTCAAAATTAACTAAGCTAAATCCTCTACTTGATATGAAATGAAAAATAAACTATTTGTTATTAACCTTCTTGAGATGTTGAATCAGTGTTCTTTAATAAGGAGGGTAAGAAACACAACAGTGAAGCTGTATTTAGAAGAGTTATTTACATGATTTAATAATATGTTTTTATGAAGCTTTTATTTTATAATACTTAGTTGTAAAATATAGATCCCTGGTAAAGAGACCTTAAAAATGGTACCCTATAAGTTATTATATGTGATGATGAATGAGTTTTATAAAATGTTATGCTAAAGTGATTTATTTATAAAGATATTATAAATTAATAATTTTAAATGTAAATAATAATGAATTTTGTTGTATGATGTTGTTGTTAATTATGTTGTATGTTTAGGTGTCTCTCCTTTTCTGCTGTTGAGTCCACAGGCTTAATATGTATAGTATGTCACATGCCCTATTTTCCCCAGCTGGAGCATTCAAGAGCTCATACAGACTTCTAGACTCAATTATAACCTTAAAATACCACTAGAAAATCTAAAAAAATTTCAGATGATAGACACTAAAGCACATTTTTGTTTTGCTATGGGGTTCAAAAATTATTTAACATTTGTGCAACAGTTATGAAACGATTGTTTTTGCACTTAAGACCTACTTAAAACCTTTAAGTGCTAAAAATAATTGTTATGTAACCATTGCCTAATTGTTGCACCATTTTTGCGCCCAAACACAAAAAAAATTATTGTAGTGAGATCTACTTCTCCTTAATAATCCCTTCCAGTTTTTGTAGTCTGCGCAGCCCTATTCACCTAGTAAAAATTATCAAAGTTAAGTAAGTTGTGAAAAATCAAAAATAATCAAAAATACTTTATAAAACTATTAAAAATAGTAGAAAAATAGTAAAAATTTAATAAATATTTCCAAAGGTTCTTGAGACTCCTGAATTTTATTTCCATGCACCTATAGACCTATACTTGCTTTTCCTGACTGTTAATTATTTGTTTAATCTTGACTTGTAAAATTACCCTTTTATGTGCTCATTTCTTTAAATATTCACAATTATAAAATTAGATTTGCTTTCCCAATCTCAATTATCATCTCCATAGATCTTCCTTTTAATAAACTTTGGTTTCATACTGTGCTTTAGACTGTCACATTCTCCTTCCAATGAAGAATTTCCCCATTCTTTAAATTTGCATAATTAATTGAACACATATTTTTCCTCTCTTCATCCTCTTCAACCAAATACTTTAACTAATCCCAAATATTTTCATTTCAATTGATTATCAATATCATCATCAGTATTTAATCAAAATACCTTGCCCTCCCATGTTAACTTTGCACCAAATACCAGGTTCCTTGTCTGATTTCTAACCCCGTTCTTCCTGGAAGAACCGCCTGGGATATTTTCAGGCTTAAGAAAATCAAATGTAATATTTCAATTATACCTGCCAGAACTAATGTCTATACTGGACCAGCCGCTCTTTCTGATCCAAATATTCACAAAAAGATATCATCAAAAATTTCAACCTTCTTTTAAAATATAAAAGCCAAAATAGCTTCTTCTTCTGAAAATCCTAATCCTGAGCTTCCTCCTCCATCCCAAGATCCTAATCCTATTATGCCAGTTTCTCCATTCAGTTTTTCTGAAAGATTATTTCCTGGCTCAAAAATTTAGTCTTTTAATTTTAATTTAATAATTCTCCTACTTATTTTGAAACCAAATACTATCTCTTCCAACTCCTAATCTATTGAGATCACTAATACAGATGATGTTGGCTAAGTGCAGAATGATTACATAAATCATTATCCTAACTTTCATAGATATCTCTTTCCTGACTTTTTTGAAGACATGAAAACGTAAATTTTTAACTTATCTCAGGAAACTCCTGCTAATAATACTGAATATTTAATGAAGAGAAGAATTTTAATGCAAAGCTCTGATAATTATGTTGAAAGATTTAAAGGAGATTATTTACTTTGATTTTCTTCACTTCTTATAAAATCTAATACTTTAATACTTTAATTCTTTTTGGTGATGTTAACTTGTTATTTTCTGGTTGATCTTTAATTCATTAAAATTGTATTTAATTGTCAAATTTTGAGATAAACTTTTAATAAACCATATTTTCCTTGTGATAATTCCACTACTGAGAGAAATTTTTGAATCCCTTCAGACTCTCCTCTACCAGTCTCCACCTTTTACACAGCATGAGAGAGTGGGACTCCCTAATGAGCCAAATAATTATTATTTCATTCTAATTGGGCTTTCCCCTGAGCCAAATACTTTGATTTCATTCTCACCATAAGGTCCTCCAAGATTCACCTAAAATAGTCTACCAAATAGAACCACTAAATCCAGATCCTAACCTCCTTCTATGATTCAGAATCACAACATTCAAATAAATTTCCAACCCTTTAAAGTTGCTCCTAAATTTTATCATAAATCATAATTTTCCAGACTTTCTTGGCACCTTTAATTTTTGCTTTTAAAAATCTTCATCAATAACTTTTAAAATCTCCATCTTTATTTAATCCTAATTATATCCATTTAATGACATCTTCATTCGCTAAACCTAGCTGCACTGTTTTCATTAATGACTGAGTTTTCCAAATGAGTGAGTACTGGATTGAGTACTGATGAACTAGTGATAAATTAAAAATTTCTAAATTGAATATTCAACTAGATTAACATTTCCTCCTAATATCCTTGAAATAAAACTTTTAATTGATTTCCAGTTTATAGTCTTGGTGGACCAAAGAGAAAGTAATTTACCAGTTTAAGGTCATAAGGACCAATGATTGACATTTTGATGTTTGTTTCCAGTTTGAGGTCATAGTGGACCAATGATTGTGTTGATTCCAACTGCCTACTACTGTCCTTGAGCCCATTTTGACACCATCCTTTTTCTTCAATCTCTATTCTCCTATCCAGGTTATCCTTTCCATCCTAATTTTCAAATTTTCAAGATGACTCCTTCCAACTTCACTTCTTCTAGTGACCAAGCTTGTGATTACTGTTCCTTTACCAATCAAGAGCGCACCTACATTTATAACTAGAAAATATAAACCTACAACAGGGCCTGTTTCAACTGCATTGAAATAAAGAGCAAATTCTCTGGCCTTAAATATGGCTCTCTGCCTCTTCCTGCCACTACCTTTACCTCTCATTGCAAGCCTTCTACTCCTTCACCAAATTCATTTACCTCTAAAATTCCTACTCATTTCACACCATCAGTCTTTTTAGATATTCCTTCTGACTCTGAGTCTCTGTGTCCAACTACATCTTCTCTTCATGCTGCTCCATCTCTCTGATCAAGACTCTCTTCTGTAATCCCTAGAACTCCTACTGCTCCAAAAGAAATTTTGAATCCTCCTAAATTAGTTTTGGATGTTTTTCCTTCTCCTTCTTTTTTCTCTCCACCTCCTATAACAGATCCCATTCCTTCTCAACCTAAATTTAGAAGCCCTCATTGTCCTTCTTCATCAAAGAGACCCAGATCTCCCAGTCCACCAATAATTTGCTGTAAGAAAAGAAATCTTCCCTCAGTTAATGGATCTCCAATCCCTGCTCAATCCAGAGAAATCCTAACTCTCCTAAAACTACCTTCATATCACAACATAAAAAATCCCTACTCTTCCCTTCTTGAAGAAAAATCTCTACCAAGCCTGCCTTTTTATCATGATATTGACACAGTTGAATCTAGTAATTAATTAAAATTTCATTCTTCTTTAAAATTTATCTCTTGACTTTTATTGATTACCTGATCTATATTCTTATGGATCTCATTACTCTCTGTCTTCATATTTTATTCCTGACCCAGAACTCACTTCAGCTATGGTGACATGTAATGAGGTAGCTCAACCACTGTATTCTATTTTCAATGTTAATTTTGCCCATAAAAAAGATTATCTTCCAAAATAATTCTCAGAAGTTTTTTTTGAGAGAGAAAGTCCTAAAATGTCACTTTAAAATGGCCACTTGGCTTGACGATAAACAACATTGTCAATTCAAAGAAATTGAAAGATTTATTAGAGCCTCTCTTGAAACATTTACTGTTCCACCTTTGACAAAAGAAAAAATTCCTTAATTCTTCCGGCTCCTGTTAGAAATTTTGAAGAAACTAAAAGAAACTATATATATATCACCACAGAAAAAATGGGGGGGTATTGCTAGCAATACCCCTTGCTTGAGCTCCGTTGAGCCACAAATCTATGCTTGAATTATGCACACATCATCACCATGTAGGAAATTGTTTGGCCTTACATTCAGTCAGAGATTTGTCACAAATTGAGCTCAAGATGAACCTACATTGATCACCGTTTGATCTTGTAAAATCCTAATTTGATCATCAGTTAAGCTCCCTTTGATCTCACTTTGATCTAACATAAGCTTTTGCATATCCAATATGTCAACTATTCACTTTCAAAAAGATTCGTAATGAATTTCACATGGAATATTAGAAACGAAACCAGTAATTTTGAGTAAATGTCTGATCAAAATGATTAATCTACAACAAAATACCATCAAAATTCAATCTGATTACTGAAAACTTTTGTTAAAATGACTAATAGATATTTAAATTGGAAAATAATATTCCATTTCTCAATTTCAAATTCAAAATATAAATCCTCGTTTGAAATGTGAATTTTGTAGATTCCTTGCCTTCCTATATTATGAGTAATATTTGAGGTATTTTACACCTTTGTAAATATGGTGTTGTGTTGCTAGAAATTATCTCTGTTTCAATTCAACTTTATTGAAGCTTGATTCCAGAATGATACATATTTTATAACTATTTTGAGAAAAAAGTCACTAGTAATGAATTTAGCCTTTTATCTGTCCTTTATTAAACCTCACTTAATCCTACTTAAATCCAAATTGACCCACAAAAACCTTATTTGGGATATTTTTTAGCCCAGGATGATTCAAGATTGGAGCAAAATATTATTTTAAATATCCAATATGCCTATTGATTAAATTTCTTCAAGCTTACTTTAAATTCACATTAACATTAACTTTCACAGGAAATATTAAACACAAATCTTGAAAATATAGTATTTAAAATCATAATAAATATAATATAATATGCTTACAACAAAATTTTCTTTCTGGATTAATTGAAACAAAAAATTTTTCATTTGTGAAAATAGAAAAAATACTATCCATCCTGAATTTAGAATTCATTTTTAAAAATTTAATGCCCCCTCACTTTCAAGTTTATCATGTATTTCGAAAATTATATTTTTAATAATTTTGTGAATAGTACACCTGAGATATAAACTTGGGGATATCAAAAACTAAAACATCAGCAAATTGAAATGTTTTTTATTGTTATGAATGGAAATAATGATTGAAAAACACCATTAGAGCAAGTTTGATTTTGAATAATAGGCATACTTTCTCATGTAAATTTCAATAAAAATAATTTTTATTCTTACTTAAGTTGCGGTGGATACATTTGAGCTCAAAAAGAATTAAAATTGATAAAATAAGACTTCTATAGTTCATATTCAAAAATGAAATCACCCTTCATTATCTACCTGTAAACTATTTTAAATTGAATAATTTCAAAGTCAGTATATACTGATGTTATTTTTTCTTTTAAAAAATTTATTATATAGATTAATAGTCATAAACAGTTGACATAGATGTTAAATTTATATAAGCAATCTTTAATTCATAAAATGATAAAACTATCTTTTATGTAAAAAGTGATGAAGGAAAAAAATATTATTAAATTTTTGATGCACTATCAATAAAATTGAAGATAGAGCATATCAAAAGTTTAAACTTAATTTCAATTTTGATATCATCATTTTATTTTATTTTACTTGAGTAGAAAACAGATTTTAAATCTCAATATAATTTTAAATCCCATTAGTTTGTAGATTTCAACATTTGAAACTATGAAATAAATATTTATGAAAGAATTTTACAATATTTGCCCTTCTAAAAACTCATAAATCCAACTTCAAATCTTCTAACCTTCACAAGTAACCACAATGCATTCTGAAAATACTCTATATTTAAATAATTAAAGGTAAATAAAATTATGTTTTTATTCTTTATTTCAATTTTTGATAAATAATATATATATATACATATATATATATATATAATTTCTTAAAAAGTCTAAGAGGGAACTTAATAGTGGTTTTGGCATTAGATATATAGATTCAACTTTCAAAAAATTTGTTTGGAATAAATTACAAAGACAAAAAGGATATATTTTGATGAAAGAATACTGATTTAGGTTCTCTTAAAATATTATTAACCATTTTTATGGAATATTAATCCATGGTTATCATTCTTTATGATATTATCATAGAATTTTTTCCTTTTTTAATATAATGTTTTTCTATTGTGTGGTATGTAGGCTAAGATAAGTTTAAAAGATTTATTGAAGATATATATACCAGAAACAGTATAATCTGTAGATTTATAACTATAACTTACTTTTCTGATGTTTTACATCATTGATAAGTAGCTCATGCATTACACAAGTAAATAATTATAGTCTCTGGAAATAATTCCTTGTGAATTTCAAATTTTTTGTTATTCTTAAAATCATTACTCAAATAAACTAAAATTTCTTCAAATATTGATTGAAAGAAGGAGTTACAAAATCTTATTTTGTAGTTATAAAAGTTTGAGTTATTTTTCATATTATCAAGTATAATGAACATTTGTAAATTTTAACTTGAAAACTAGTGATCATAGCAAAGTAATACTGGAAGAATCAGATAAAAAGGGTGGAATAAAGTCATAGCACAACAGGAAATGATACAAAATTGTTGATTTTTATCTCATAAAATTCAACTTATTTTTAACATATTTTACCACCTTTAGATAATGTTTAGTGGATTTTAACATTATTATAACAAGCAAACTTAACAATGTTTTGATTTTTTTAACAAAAATAAATATTGTTAGATCATTTTTTTAAAAAATATGACTTATTTTTATGCTTTATCTACAATAGTTAGTAGTTTTTTTTGCAGAAATTACTTGTTTTGATATTCTATTTTTGAATTTTTTAAGAGACTTCATTGCATTAAAGTTTTGTAATAATTTTTCATTAAAGCATCATATTTTAAATCTAGAGAATTGGTTTTGAAATAATATATATTTTCATGTTAATTGACTCATTATTTTTGGATTGATAAATTATGTTAAAATTGGGATTGCTTATTTCTAGTGAGTGTACATCATAGTTTGTTTTCAAATCAAAGATTAATAAATGGTGAAATTTGGTAAAATTCTAAATATCTTTTAAACCTTTTTGATTTAAATAATGTTTAATGTTATGTAATCATTCTATAAGTATAACACAGTTAAAATCTGATAATGGTACATTGCTTTCAATTTCTAATACTAAAATTCTATTCTACTTGAAACAATGTAAACTAAAGCTTGGTATCTCATAAGAAACTCACAATTTTCAAAAATCATATTTCCAACTTTTTAAACATGATACACATTAAAATATATTTTTAGAATAATTTCCTAATTAGTTTCAAATACTAGAAAATAATGACCTCAATTTATTTTAATACTTAAACCATTCTGATGAGTGAATTTCACAATCCTCTAAGTAACATATGGTTACCATTTATACACATATGCATGATTTCTCCTTTTTTTAATTTTAGCTGAATCTAAAAAGTAAAATCACATGTTGAATATCATCTATAGATAAACTTCTTATATTAGAAGCTAATATTTCATATGAGAAATTTGTTATTGAGTTTGGGAAACATTAATAAGTGTTGGGTATTATAATTGAGCCATTTATTCAAGTAAATAAAAAAGGATGACGTTCTAAATATTTCATATATATATATATATATATATATATATATATAATAAAAATTAATTATATAGTAGCATTTAACCATGTTTTTATACTAATGTCATATAAAAAAAGGGATTGAACTAAAACTTTCAGTAAAGAAAATAAAAATAAGATAAGTTAATATTCTTGTTTATATTCTCATATTTTTGAAATGGCTTACTTAAGGGAGAAAATTATTTGGTTTTAGAGTACAAGAATTTCTAGATAAAAATCTTCACAATATAGTTTGACCCTCTCAAAAAGAAAATTCCTCAAATTTTACTATCACATTTTATATATTTGTTAAGTAATAGAAAATGGAGTTGTGTCTTTGACAATGAAGCTTTAGAAAATGAAATAAATGATTTAAATTTATAATATAATTTTTGAAACAATAAATCATGTATTCAAAAAAAATTATATATCTTACAATCAAGATAACAGTATTAATTAAGCGACTCTAACAACTTTGGAAAGAAACAAGAAAAAAATAATTAGTAAAATGCATAAGTTATTTTTAGAATTTAAGGAAACTTAATAGCTCTAACTGTAAACTAGCCTAAAAGCAGGTTTGGATTTAACATGTGGAAATTCATACATAGTACCCTTCCCTCATTAGAGCAGAATAAAATTTATGTAGTTTTATTTTTTTAATTTATAATAGTATTTTTATTTTTGGCTTTTTCATTAGTATAACTATATATTTTTTAACTTTTTTGTTTTTCATAACATAAGTTCAAAGCTGCACATCACTACTTCAAGATGAAACTCCATATAATGTAATCAATGAATGATATATTATAATGAATTTTACTAGAGACTTTTCAAAAATGGTGATTAAGAATACTTATTATAATTTTTTAAATTTTTATTATTATTCTATCTCTTGAAAGGAGATGGCCATATCTCAATTTAATTAGTTTTTCCTCAGAAAAATTTATTCTTGATCTAAATAAAATTGCATCACTATTAACTAGATGTTATTATACAATTTTAACAATTTTTTTATCTGAACATAGTTGAAAGTATGTATAAATTAAAGTGTTTCCACATAGTCTTACTATTATCCCACCATTATTTTCACATTTAGATTTCATTATAACTGTAAAATAAGTTTTTCAATAATTTTAATAATACCTTAATATTTAATAATTTAGTTACATAGTAGATTTTTTATCCTTTTTTTATATGAGGCTTATTATATAAACACTACTTTTAGATTTTATCCATTTTGATGTCTGATAATTTAAATTTTCATTTAACTACCCAAATTATATCAAAAAAAATTCAAAAGTATATTTTTTTAATGTACTCTTTTTGATAAACTTATCATTTCTTATAGGTTATTCTTCAACTATTTATTGTAATTAACTACCCACTCATTTATGGTCTGTTATTGTTGTTCATTACATACAGACAAAATAAGGATACTCTCATATTATATTGGAGTTTTAAATTAAAAAGTAAATACTAGTGGCTGGTATTAAATATGAAGTTGTTATAACTAAGTTGAACATTAATTAATTATTAAATGGCATTTTATATTACAAATTTTATTGAATGTATATAAAAATAACACTCAAGAAATATATATAAGATATATATATAACCATTGTATATCAAAAATGAAGTACTTATCAACATGGTCTTTTTAAATGATATTCAAATTTACTTAAAGAGACATTAATATTACCAATTCAAATTTTATATCAAATACAACAATATTATTATTTCATTTTTAATTATTTTACAAAAAATTTGAGTTTCAAAGTAATTTAATTCAGTATTTAATGAATGTTTTTGAAAAATATTTTTAAAAATAGAAATAACCCCTCACAAAAAAAAATATAATTTTTTTTACTTACAATTTGCACCATATTTCTACCCTTAAAATATTTGTATTCTTCTAACAAAAATATTTTTTAAATAAATTTAAAATTTTTTTCATTATTCAATTACAAAATGTCAAATTTATAATTTATTTTACCTTACTAAAAAATTTAGTTGAAAATTTAATTTTGTATTTCCAAAAAATAAACTTAAATGTCAAAAATTAAAAAAACAAAATTATAAATATAATTATGAGAAAGAGGTAGATTAAATTTATAATATTCATATAAAAAAAATTCATATATTTTATGGTGTTTGAATTTTAAATTTAATGTATTAAAAAATAATTATTAAATAACCAAGCCAAATGAAATTGGCTTGGATTTTTGGTACCACTAGAGCTTATTTTTTTTCTTATACTCACATTTTAATTTTTAATTTTTTTTTTTTCTACATTTCTCATTTTTTTTTTTATGATTTTTAATGTTTTTAAGACCGAAGTTGCTTTCAAACAACTTCGGTCTAACGTTTCTCTCACTTTCCCACCAGATTGCACCTGGTAGGGAAAGTCGCTTCCATTTTAGAGACCAAAGTCCCTTGCAGGGACTTTGGTTTCTCTGTGTGCATTGCACAGCCAGAAAAAAACTGGCTGTGCAATGCACTGCATGCAGCACATGCAACACGCATCGCTGCTGCAAGTAATGCGCATTGCATGCAGCCTGCATTGCTGCTGCATTCAACGCGCGTTTCTGCTGCATGCAGCGTGCATTGCACATGCTGCGCATATCTCATGCAGCTGACTTGATATCAGCTGCATGAAATATGGTAGTGATTGTGCAACGCGCGTTACTTGCAGCAGCAACGCGCGTTGCACACTGCTTTGGCCACCTCCCAGCCTAGTAAATTAGCTGGGAGGGTGGCAAACATTACAGCAAGCAATGGAAGTCGCTTTTAGAGACTTCGATTGCTTGAAAGAGACACTTCCAGCCAGGGGAAACCTGGCTGGAAGTACTAAATTGCAATGTAAGGGACCCAAGCCAATTTCAAAGGCTTGGGTCATAAATTAAGGTTTCTAAAAAGCAGCCAGTATAAATCTGGCTGCAATAAAAAGTAATTTTTTTAAATAAAATACATAAAAAAATAAAAATTTGTTCAAATAAAATATACAACACTCTTCAGCCAGTAAGAAACAGCCTTCCATTGTTACACATAGAAACAAAATCAAATGTTTCTTTCATCAACATTGGCCATGTTTCAATATTTTGAACCAAGTAAGATCAGGAAAAAGGTCACGGCAAAAAAATTGCATAATTAAAAGTCTCCCAATTTAATATGGTGCGGAGGTTCATATTTTAGAAATAGGTGGTGCACATTATAGTTTCCTTTAAAAAAATTCAAAAATGAATTAATTTTGGCGCAATGTAAATTTAAATGTGATGAGTGTATGTTTTTTAGCTACGTGAAACATGGTAGCTAGAATTATGTGGCGTCAATTTTTTTTAGATGTGAAATTCAGTGTTCCACAAATGTGCATCTGTACAACATGCAGCCAAGTAAATTCTAGCTGGAATTAGTATATGCATAGGAAAAAATGATCATGCTGTGTACAGTGCCTTGGCAACATCATTCTTGGAATTTAGATGAAGTTTATCATATGACTTGGAGAGCTGCATTTTTTTGAAAATGTGATCAGTGAAAATTTATGATATATACATCTGTTTGCCACCCAATTTATTTTTCCTTTCTCTTTCTCACTTACCTTTTTCAAAAATTATCAATCATATTTTTGCTTTATCATTTTGAATTATTGGTACTATTTTCTTGACCTTATCTGATTACCGGTAAGCAAATTTTTCTTGCTATTGCATTTCATATCATTTTGGTTTGTTACACTTTTTTACACTTTTGACAAGTTAATCTAATGATTCTAATTCTGAATTTATTTTTATGGTATCTTTTACTGTACCCTTTCGATTCATTATAAAATAATTCTTTTTCAGTTAACTTAAAGTTTTTTCATTTGTTTGTCAATTTACTTTTCTTTATTCCTTATCAAAAATGTTCAATTTATTTATCTAACCATTTATTTTTTAAAACAGTGATTATAAAATAAACTTTATAATTAATTTTGATCAATCAGCTACAAATGGAAGAAGATTTTATAGACATGTAAGTTCATGTTTTGCTTATCATTTTTCTATATTTCTTTAATACTTTCTCAACCATTATATTATTAATATGAAAAGTAAAACATCATCTCGTACTTGCTGAAAGCATACAGGATAATGTTTTGCTTTTCATAATAATAATTAGATTGTTTGTACTTTACCTTTAATTTATTGATTTTTAAGTTGTTTCAAAGTCTCGTACTTGCTGAAAGCATACAGGACAATGCTACAATTTAAAAATTAATAATTTATTGAAGTATAACTTTCTAAGTCAATATATTGATCAGAGCAAGATTTTTCATTTTATATATGTGGATATCATAATTCCGTAAATTTTTTAATATTACTAGTGTATTGGAGTTATACTTTCATTATATTATTAATATTAAGTGTAGAGCCAAATCTCGTACTTGCTGAATGCATACAGGATAAAGCTATACTATTTATATGTATAATTTAATAAAGTATACCTTTGAAACGCTTTCTTAATATTTGAAATAAAGAAAAATTATATAAATTTACTAATATGTAGATATGCTAACTTTTGTATTCCTAATATTGAAGATATGATAAAGTTAAAGGTATCATTGACTGATAATTGAAATTATGTTACTATTTTCTAATTTTTGATTTTTTTCTATTTTAAATCAAATTGAATTCTCTTAGGATTGAACCATAAATGAGTAACGATTTGAAAAAAAAACGGCCAGGGAAGAACTCTAACAATAGGTGGGCAAAAGACATTGCTACTGGAATGAAACTTGTAAACGCTCTTGGAATGGATACAAACGAGAAGAAGCTACATTTCTATGCAGGATCTTATGCAAATAATATGACAGATTGCAATAATTATTACAATTTTTTTCCTGGATGTAGTATTTATAAACCAAAAGGTGTCTTAATACCTAATGTTCTTGTGCAGACTTTTGAAATTCATGAGCTCAAAGAACTAGATATGTTAGAAGCTACGGTGCGATGCATTAAGGATCTTTCTTACTGCGAACATGAAATTAAAAATAATGGTTATCATCAAAGAGCTGGTGGTTTTGGAAAAATGTTTGGTGGTGGCTTTATTTTAGATAGAAAGAAATCTTTACATATTCGTAAGTATCACTTTTTTTAATTTAAATACTGAATTTTTGAATGCTTTTCCTTGCAGATGAATACACTGATGATATTGTAAAAACGGATGAATATAAAAAACGAATGAAGAGGATTGCAATGTACTTTGAATATTTTTTTAGAAAAATATCATATGTAAAGTACAATGAGGCAACTAATCTTTGCGCAAAACTTGGTATTCCTGGATTTTCAAAAGTTTCTAGTGAAGAAGAGGGTGTACCGTTTGCTAGTAATTTAACTTGGACATCTGGAGGGAATGGTAATGGGTTCTCTAATGAGGTTCATCTCGATAAGGATGCAAGTGAGTATACTTTAGGAATATTTTTTCCTAAAGATACAGAAAAAAACACCATTCATATGAAGTATGATAAGACCCAACCACGACAAATAGGTGGAGAACTTATGTTTCCAGAAATTCGAAGTAAAATAAACTTTGAAGCAACTAATGGAATAACAGTGACATTATGGCCTGCCAATCAACTAAGGCATTTTACCTCAAGATGTCATGAAATTCCTGGCTTCACTAGGATAGGTTCTTCTATTCAAATCAGCACTAGACTTTTTCATGCTATAGAAAAGCTTAATGTTTTTGATATTGATATTTCAGAATACTTAGAAATTAAAAAAGAAAAATTTAGGTTAGAATATTTGATTAGTGCTTTGAGAGTTTTTTTGAAAAGAGATGACTTAATAGAGGAAGAAATAGAATCAGCAAAGTATTATTTATCTAATGTTAAGACAAATCTAAAAAATCTAGATATATAAATATTAAAAATTTATATTATATATACACAACTTAATGCAAATTTAAACATGATAAATACTGGGAGTAGCTGTAACATTTTCAGTTTTGATAATTATAGTATTATCTATTTTTTTTATTTGTGAAATAAAATAATTTTTTTTCATAATATTATAAGAAAATTTGATTTACTTTTGAGGAAATATATAAGTTGTGAAATCTTTAAATGTCATTTTTATTAAATTGGTAGCAAAGGTTCTAAAATAAAAAAAACTATAATAAAGAATTTGAAATATATTAGCCATAAAAATGTGCTTTTAATGCTACCAAATTAACTGTATAGTATTTTAGGTCAAACAGGCTTATTAATAAAAAAGGTAATAATAAAGAGTTGAAGAAAGAATTTTGAATCAATAATAGATTAAATTGTATTTTTTTAAGAATGTACTCATTTAATTATTTAAATTGTTCTACTTCTGATTAAAAATGTTACAATCAACAAAAATATTTGTAATAATTAATAGATTATATAATATTAAAGGTAAAGTAACAAAACTAGAGCAGTTATCATATTTTTATATAAACAATAAAATATTTAAGAATTTAATACAAGTATTTGAAATCATATAAGTAGATTTTAAAATCTTTGTTATTGCTGGACTTACAATAATTTTTTTTAATAATTAATTTAGAAAATCATGTCAAAGGTTACTTAATAAATTTCAAAGATGGTCACATTTTTGACATATTTGAAGGAAAATAACTTGAATTATACAAGATATATCATATAGACAGAACTTTATCTATTTACATGTTGGAATATTAATTTATTTAAAGGCTATGTTTAGCAAAAAAAGGTGATACTGGCTGAATGGAGCTCCAGTGATTAAGAAAATCTGCAGAAATAGCCCTAGCAATTCCCGGAGGACTTGGGGTATCAAATTTTAAAGGAAATGGATCACACTTGCCTATAAAAGGTTTTATTAATGTTAAAATATAGTTATTTAAATTTTTCCAAATTATTTCTTCCATCAAATGATTTTTTTTTTCATGTAAATTAAGAAACTTAACTTCTGATATTACCTCCAAGAAATCAGCTGCTGAAGCCAATCTATGATCTTGAGAGCTCAGAAATAAACCACGGACACCATCAATTATATAGAATGTGAAAGATTGATATCGGTGGTGGGAGTATTCAGAATTTATTTTGTTTAGTGCAGCCTTTTGTTTCTCTCTCATTATAGTCAGTTCAGTATTTTCGTTTTTCTCACTTGATTGTTGAGCTTCACTAGTCTTGCCACTTGATATTGTTGCAGCACAATATTTTGATTTAAGAATGATAATTGACATAATTATATCAATGATAATATTGCTGATTTGAAGAAGAGTTGACATTGATATATCACGGGTTTGAAGTGCAGTGGGACCAACTTCTAAGCCATCAGAAATCGGACTCTTCAGATTTGAAAGGTGAGCTAGAAGCTGAAGACCACGTTCAATTGGACAATCTGAGTTAATGTTTTGATGTGATGGAAGCCGGCTGAATTCATGTGCGGTCAGATAAAGTGAAGATGATATAAGAGATACCCATGAAGAACGGCAGTGGTCACTTGGGATCATTAATCTCATGAGCATTCGGATAAGATTGGATTCAGGGTGATCCGTTTTCTTTGTTGAGGAAAGAATTTCAGTATTTAAACCATCAGGATCACATAAATCTTCCATTTTTTTGAAATCAATATTATCGAGTACCCATAGCTGTGAGCTATCAATATCTAAAAAAATATTTGCTACAAAAGGAAAAAAAAAATAAGTAAAAGAACAAAAGTCAAGACTAAAAATTATGGTAACTTACATAACTCAGTAAGTTTTGAAAGCCAATCTTCTCCACAAGATTTTTCCCAATGAAAAGTAAACATTGGAATATTTGACATGGGTTCTTGGGAAGAAGTAGAAGAGCGTAATTCGAGGAGAGTAACAATTTCCAACCACGACCTGAGGACCTTTGCCGTGCTGATTCTACCTTTATAAAAATTATGAATTTTACAGAATTCCTCCTGCAAATCAGATTCTTTTAGAACTGAGGGTGAATAAATAGAGGTTTTTTCGATATCTTGATTGGAGTTGATTTCATTGGTAGAGAAGCTTTCAAAGAGGTCAAAGTAGGTAATTTAGGAGGTGATGGGTATTGCTTCTTAGAAATGAAGGAATTTGGTGATGAGCTGTTTGAATCATCATCTTTATCAAACATATCAACATGTCTTGAAGAAGATTTTAAACTTTGCTTTTTTTGATGAACAAGCATAGCTTCATATTCTGATAGTTGATCATTGCTATTTTCATTGCTCTTTTCATCATCTTCATCAGGGAGAGGGCGTTTATGGATGGAACAATCTACAGCAGGTGAGTTTCTGGTACAAAATATCAAAAGAAAGATAAAAAGTACAATATGTAAGCAATAAAAGAGATATATGATTGAATTTTAAAGATAAAAGAATAACAATAAAAAAAAAAGGAAACAAGAATATACTCATTATCAAAACCTTTGCTTTTTTTTTGAGATTTATTATTTGATACATCAGAAAATTCATTAGCAGAAGCCGGTTTAATATGTCGAACAAAAGAGGAGCCTTGGGATAATCTCTTTTTCTTGGAGCAGATAACAGGTGTTTCAAGATTTTCCTTAGAAGTTGAAGCATGAGTTGAAGCTGATGGTTCATCTGTCTCATCATCATCCCTAATGACAATGACTTCATCAGGAGGAATCATACCCTCCTCATAAGCTACAAATATATATGAAGAAAAAAAAATATTAATAATCTTATCTACTAATTTAAAAGGAGACAAAAAAGGTGATGAACATACATTTTTCAAGGCTTTTCACATATTGGAGTAAGTCATTACAAGGGTTAGATAAATATGAAGGAGAAGGATTATTGTTAAGGATCTTGACAAGCTCTTCTGTTTTATCTCTAGCCAATTCAAGTAAATTGCGATACTGAACTCTTGTTATTTCCTGCCTCTCATTGCTAAGTACAGGAGGGTTAGGTGCCATGCCATGTGGCAGACATGGTGCAAGCTCAAAAGCTTCAAAGCGAGTATCAATCAGAGAGTGGGATGAAACACATTTGGGTGCTGGAAAATCAAATTTTTGAAAAAAAAAGATATAGAACATAAGTGAAATATATAAATTAAGAGAGAGGAACATGATATACATACAAAGTGGAGGTGTAGGATTTTGTATACTAGACATATTGATTAATGAATATTAAAAAAAAGTATTCGATATCAAAAAATTATGATGTAATATGATGAATAATTATAAGAAACTCTATTCTAGAAAATTGAAGTTGATATTTTAATAGGATAAAAAATTGAATAAGATTAAAATTAAAGTGAGGATGAAAGAAACAGAAAACATAAAGAGGGGGATTTTATATTATTTGAGCTTTTTTTAACATGTATTATTCATAGTGGGGTAAACTGAGTAACATGCTAAATCACAATCTGTTTATATTGAAGCGAAATTTGATGTAGCTAACAGAAAATACTAGTAATTCATTGGGGACTTTTAGTGTGAAAAACAAATAATAACAAATGTATATCCCATATGCAAATTGCCACGGGTAAATACAAAATTTTTTAAATTAGAATTTACTCCTAAACAATGGAGATACACTTAATTAGTATATTATATGAAAAAAAAGGATAATCCTTTATGAATATTTGTTAAATTTAATTTCAGATGACAATGCGAGATTCACATATATACTGATATGCCTCATCAAACAAGAAATGAATTATAAATATAAAATTGGTAACATTAGAATTTAAGATAAGAATTTGTTTTTTAAGTGACAGGAGGAGTGTCAGGCTAGGGTGTGGGCACCGTGACCAAACCTTTGATAAACTTGGATACAACTAAGGGAAAAAAAAAATTGAATAGTTTTATTTTGCAATATATCTTAGTCTGCACAAGATATTGCATTGTTGTCCCTAACTATACCAAAATTGTTACTTTTCAAAATTTATAGGACTACTAAGTTGATAAAATATTATTATGAATCACCCAATGAAATACCTTAAGCAACATTCAAAATTATTAAAATATTAATATTCAATTTGAGATTTGGATTAGCTAATTTTTCACAACTTACCACAGTTTTGATTAATATAATAAAACTTGAAAAAAATTGTTGAGATAACCTAGAAATGGGTGCAAGAAAATGATGAAACATATGACTTGAAACTTAACTCATACACTATTGATAAACTTCATGGATCCTGATTAATTTCTATCGAAATTAATTTTGAGACTAGCATATTGAATTTTAGCTATGACCAAGTACTGTAAGTGCCATGGTTTGTATTCAATATATTGGTGTTGAAATTAATTTTGATAGGAATCAACAAGTATCAGATGGCACCATGCATGAAACACTGACAGAAACCATCAAATTTATGAGGCAATGAACCTCATAATTTTGATCGAAATTATTATAGACCCCTGCATATTGAATACAAGCCATTTCACATGGACTACACAGACATAGATAAAATTCAACATGCATGGCTTAAAATTAATTTTGATCGAAATTAACCAAGGCATTAAAACATCAATTTTTATATGGTGTACTTGATCAAACCAGTTTATCTAACTGCTTAGCTTACCTATACTTATAGGAATTTTATGCATAGTCCATGTCCATATTAATTTCAATCGAAATTAATGTTGACTAATACATAATGAATACATGCTATTCCACTTACACTTGCCAGGCATAGCTACCATTAAATATGCCAGTATCAAAAATTAATTTCGATTGAAATTAATGAGCATGATAATCATGAATTTCTGGAGTCAACTGCTTATTTTTATGCATGGTGCCTTTCCAACATTAATTTCGATCGAAATTACTTTTGATACTGGCATATTGCATGTATATATGCCTGGAAAGTGTAAGTGGCATAGTGTGTATTCATTATGTATTGGTCAACATTAATTTTGATCGAATTTAATGTTGACATTTGCATATTGAACCCAAGCCAGAAAACAACCCAGAAGATTCTTCATAAAACTTCCCATTAATTTCGATCAAAATTAAGGCTGACCATATACATATTGAATGGTAGTTATATCTGGTCTGAGTAAGTGGAGATTACTTATATTCAATATGTATTGGTCAACATTAATTTTGATCAAAATTAATGAGCATTTTGATCATGAACTTTTTCAGTCAGTTAGTTGTTTCAATGCATAATGGCATTCCAACATTAATTTTGATCAAAATTAATGTTGAAATGATATAATGCTTTTTTGCATGACATGTAAAGGACGGCAAGTATTTTTAAGTATTGAAATTTACTATACATGTTGAGGGTAAATATAAAATTTACATATCCATATTAATTTCTATAAAAATTAATGTTGACCAATACATAATAAATAGTAAATATGCCTGGCTAGTGTAAGTGGCATAGCTTTTTTTCAATCTGCACTTGGCAACATTAATTTCAATCGAAATTAAGGTTCATGATTATCATCAATTTATTCAGTCAGTTGCTTACTGTTATGCATGGTAACATGTCAACATTAATTTTAATAAAAATTGAATTTGACATGCTACCAAGCATTTTTATGTAAGATGAAAAGTAGGGCACTCTATTCTTAAGTAAACACATTACAATGCATATTGAGCATGTAAATATCATTTACACATTAATATTAATTTCAATCAAAATTAATGTTGACCAATAAACATTGAACACAAGCTTTACAACTTACACACACCAGATATAACTACCATTCAATATGTATATGGTGCTCACTAATTTCGATCGAAATTAATGAGCAGTTTTATGAAGAATTTTTTGGGTCGTTTGCTGGTTTGGGTTCAATATGAAAATGTCAATATTAAATTCTATTGAAATTAATGTTGACCAATACGTAATGAATACACACTATGCCACTTACACTTTCCAGGAATAGACACCATGCAATATGCCAGTATCAAAAGTAATTTTGATTGAAATTAATGTTGGCAAGGCACCATGCATAAAAATAAGCAGTTGACTCCAGAAATTCATGATTATCATGCTCATTAATTTCGATCGAAATTAATTTTTGATACTGGCATATTTAATGGTAGCAATGCCTGGCAAGTATAAGTGGCACAGCGTGTATTCACTATGTATTGGTCAACATTAAATTCGATTGAAATTAATATGGATACATAAATGTGACATAAAGAGGTATGGACCATCAATTTGTTGAAAATACATTTTTATATCTCATACATTATTTGTTTTTCTTAAATAAAATGTTACTCTCTCTCAATATCACTTTATAACATTTACCAAGCTGCTTTGAAAAAAAACAGAATACATAAAATTCAATATAAGATAGCTATATTACACAGAAGATCACCGTTATACCTAAGTTATGATGATGTTGATGCTCTATTAATTGATTCCCGAATCTTTACCAGATCAATATCAGCTCCAACCCCAAGTGACTCACGTTCATTCACAGATAATCCTTGCAAAAATGTTGCTGAATAGCAATTCTTGGGGAGGTATTTGGGAACATTGAATATACCATTTTGTGCAACTGTCCTTTCTGATGACCGTGAATATGTTTTTAATGCTGATTTTTTTTGAGCTGGTGTATGGGCTAAGTCCTTTGTCATCTTATCCATTTTTTTAAACAAATCATTGAGTTCAGGATTTCGCCATCCAGGAATAGCTCGGATAGGTGCAGTTGGGGCTGGTGCTGGGCCTTCCTCGATATCAGAGATGCACCTAGTATCATGAAAAAGCACAACAAAACCTGGCACATCACTGCAGAGATCTCTTGCTAACTTGTAGCGTGCACTAGCAATCTGAATTCCAACTAAATCAGCTTCATAATAACAAAAAGCAAAGTAAAATAAAAAACTTACCTTGGTCCGATAACGTTTTACTTGTGCCCTTGCCCTCTTTTCAATCTTTTCTCTTGCTACCCTTTCCTCTTCTTGCCCAAACATCCTTATCATCTCCTTCCCCTTATTAACTACCCATTTCTCAATAACACATTGAGTGAACTGAAGCTTTGACTGATCGATTGTATTCAAGGTGGTGAGCCATCTGGTACAGTGGTCGCATACTATGCTTCCCATGACTTGATTCCAAGTTGATTCTGAAAAATCACGGCAAGTCCAATCAAACGCGAATTTCCAAAAACCTTTTTCTTGCAATTCACGCTCTAAGTTTCTTTTGACAGAAAGTGGGATCGGTGCTCCTCCTTTTAGTCCTTGAGGCTCAGGTGCTGGAAAAAATTCGGGTAGTCGAATTTTGGATCGCAAGAAGGCTATAGAATTGGTTATCAGAAATTGTCGATCAGCTGCAGAATTGGCACGGTTAGAAGATTGGACTTGGGTTAGGACAGTTTGAATGGTTTTTAGTTTGAATTGGCTCCAATCTTTCCAATTTTCAATCTCCAAAGGTGTTGGGCTCGCAGGATATTTTGATATTTGTGTTGGTCCCCCAAGACAATACTTCAGAAAGTGGTAAATATTTCTATTTAGACTGTCCGAGCTCCTGGGAACATCATTCCTTCTAACTAAGCCTCTTACAGCCCTTAACCCCCGTTCTCGCTCATGAGACTCTGCTGAATTGAGTCTGTGGTAATCACTGATACCCATAATGATTGAGGGATTCACTAACAATTCAAATAAGTTAATTAAATTGGTTATTTTTCAATAAAAGAATACACTACAAATTTGACTTACCTGCTCCAATTGTGCTTGCTCCTTGGTTAGGCTGAGCAGATGATGATTGGTCTCCGAAAAATTCCCTCAATACTTCACTAGCCCAATCTCTTCCTAGCTGATCAGCTTGCTGATCACCACTTTCAGAAGCAGAAGGATGATTGGGATTAAAATTTCTCGGTTCTGAATGAGACTCTTGGCCTGGATTGGGATTAGGTGGTGGGTTAGGATTAGGTGGTACAGATTGAGATGCATCTGGAGGTGGATCAGCAGAGGGTGGTGGAGGAGTATTTCCAGTATTAGTATGTTGAGGCGGAAAACAATCAGAATCGGTTGGGTCAACAGACATCCCTTCAAAATTATCATCCATAATGAACTGTAATAAAATAAAATAAAATAAAAATAATCAGTTGTTAAAATTTATACCTATCAAAGCTAAAGTAAAAAAAGATACTATGTATATAGTCTTGTAAACGTGTATGTTCTCTTGTCGAAAAATAAAGTGAATAATATATAGCTATCAGCTAAAGTTGGAAGGTCAAACTATTTATAGTAGATGAATGAGCAAGAAGATCATTCATTAAGTAAAAATTTTATCATATTTCTCATTATCATGATTTTATTTCTTTCATTCTTACATTTAAGATAAAAATGACTCATTGAAAGCATGGGTTCTCTCGCAATAAAAGCAACCAAAGTAATTGTTCACTGGTTTATGATAAGGTAAGTTGGATGCATTGCATTTTTTAATCGAGCATTGAATTATTTCTTTCACCATTTACAAATATCACCAATCCTACAAATTTCCCCGATCCCAAATTAACACAAAGATGTTAGTCAACAGAAAATAAATTTGATTAATTTTTTCACTCACTACTGTCTGCAGTCCAATGGCAGTGACAACCTCGTCTTTGATTCCAAACATTCCTTTTTTGTGCTCGACAGTAGCTGCATGTCCAATTATTGCATCTTTCTTAATCACGATTTGAGTTGCTTTGGCTACTCTTACTAACCGACAATGCACTTGTGGGAAAAGCTCATAGGGATCCTTTGATGTTTCTTCTGGACGGAGCTCTTTGAAAGGACTTACTATTAAATATATTTGATCAATCTCTTCCTTTGATCTGAAAAGATCATCAATTTGCCCAAACTGGCTATCTTTTCCATAGTAGAATTCAATTGTTGAATAAGCAATGTGTGGATGGTAACTAGTAAACCTCTTTCCATGTATCAATATGCTTGCTACATTTTCAACTACCCAATCCCCACTTTTCTCCGATGGTGTCAAAGCCCGTCTTGAAGTTTCTTTTCCCATTCGTGCCCTTACCCATTTAGTAAATAATGCCATACTTAGATTGATCCATTTGTTTTGTTTATCGAGATCAATATGGATTTTTTTAGTCTCACATTGATCATTATCTTCAGCTTCACCAAGATCTAATACCCTAGACTTCCGATACCAATGTTTGAGCATTGTTAGCGGTATCTCTCCTGTGGTAAATATTAATAAATTAGCACAGCTGAGTTTTTAAATCATTGCTTACAAACATTACATACGTGGATGGTGATTGTTTGGAATTTCAGATAATATATGATTCACCCGCTCTCCAGACCAAGTAGCTGTACCTGATGGTGGACCAAGACGCTTTATCATTTCAGGATAATGTTGAGTGATATGCAGATTTGGCTTTGCATTAATATTCTTCCAACCCTCTTCAAGGCACTCACGATACTCTAACAGAAATTGATCTAGATCTTTAAGCTCATTAGTCTGTATATTTTTTAATGTCAAAAAATTGGTGATCGAGCATAATGTTACAAGTGACTTGAGAAGATAATATTCTCTTGGTTTATCAGCTGAGGAAGCTGAAGATTCAGATTCTTTAAATTTTTCAAACCAAAGGGGTATAAGTGACAAAGGGAAGTAGAGAGTATACAGCATGTGCCATTCTGCTGCCTTGAGGGATCCTGCCTTTTTAGATCCTACTGATTTTGGAACTCGTGTTAGCCAGGAAGGTCTTCTTACTTGATCAATCATCTTCCATACAACCTGTAGCTCTGCTGCTGTGATTCGTGGATTACTACTACCTTCATTTTCTTTCTCCTTACCTTTCCTTTTATTTTCTTCATCTCTAGCTGTCTCATTTGATGAGTGAGATCCTTCACTCTGTGATATGCTAATGCTTCTTTGCCTTAAGTTATACAATGAATTCCTACTGTCACTGCTGTGAGACTGTATTGAGGCCACATCGCTATATGGAGGAATAAATTTGGAGCTGGATGACCTACTCTGGCTTCTTGATCGATTTGTTCCCAATCCTTCATTATCTAGTCCATGATGACTTGATGACTGTCTTGAACTCGTACGTTTTTGCCGCTTGTGCTGTCTCGTGTGTCCTGTATCATCATCATCATTATTCGTGGTGCTTAAGTTACTTCTACGTTTTTTCGAATGTTTGTGCAGTGAAGTATCAGAAAAGAAATAATCATCTTCTTCTCTTACATGCCAATTTTTATCCTTTTCCAGCTTTCTTTCTAGATCTTTTGCTGCATTTTGGATTCGAAAATAGCTTAGACTGTGATCTTTTAGGTTGCCAAGCATATGTGAATGCATAACATCAATTGAGCAATATTCAGTTGGACGCCAATATTCAAGGTTATTCAGCTCACTCCATCGTACCCCATGATTTTGAACAATTGATACACGCTCCCAATGTGACTTAGAATTTTTCCACTTTGTTGCCCAGCACATATGATCCTCATGATTCCGTAATGAAAAATTTCCCACATTCTTTTCACTAATTTCATCTTTAGAGATATTACAGAAAGAGCAGAAAATTTTTTCAGAGTGACTCGAAAAGCCAGCCAATTTTCGTATTGCAGGAATGTCACCTATCAAAGAGAACAATGCAACTCTTAATTTCCGGCCTCGGGGATAAAGATGTGTCTTTTCAATCAATATACCATCCCATAGAGTTTGTAGATCATTAACCAGTGGTTTTAGAAGGTGATTAAGCTGTTCACTTGTGGGTTCTGTTGGTCCGGGTATAATAGAATACAAAAAAAGATTTTCCATTTTGTATCTATCTTCTTGAGGTAGGTTCATACACACCATCATAATATTGCCTACAGACTTCTGATGACCTCCAATCCTATTGCCACCAGGCCTAAACCAGTCGACATATAAAGTAAACATTAAGTTGCCTGAAGTTATCGTATATTCATCTTCATTGCTATCCAGAGCTGGAGTGGTTATGGGAAAGTTTTTCCAAATTGAACCATCACAAACATCCTTCATCAAATCACACTCTACACGTTCTGCCACAGGGGTTTTCTTCTCAATCAGAAGCTCAAATTTGAACAGTTTGATCTTTTCCTTAAGCCAGTCGATAAAAGAATGGCGATGAAATGTTTTAAGAGATAAGTATTTTACATGTTCTTGATGTTCCTCCATCAAATACAGCCTTTCATCACATTTAACTGCAATTTGTCCTGCTCCAAACATTTTTAAATAGCGCTTTGATGATGAAAGAAACGGTTGATTGCAACATAGTATAGATGGTTGAGATTCAGAGTTATACTCATAAAGAGCAAAGCATTTAGGACAGCATGTTTTAGTGAAAAATGATTGATTGAGCTTTAATCAACTAAAAACTGTATCTATCGAGCGTGGGACCAGGCGGACAATGCTATCAGAATCCAGTATTCCACTATCACCTAGAAGTTTGAGCTTCTTAATTTCTTCATCCAAAAATTGAGTACAACCTTCTTTGCTCAAATGATGAATCAGAGAAAGCTTTGCTGCCTGCCACATAATTATTTGGCTATACCGTTCCCCAAGATTTGAGTTTCTAGAGACTGTTGAAGATACTTCTGCCCCCAATAGCAACTGCCCCTATGTAATAAATCATTGAAACATCATAAAGACTTTAATTCTCACATTGAACTATAGATATACAGCTTACTGTTTCTGTGGAGCCGGAACTTCCAATGTTAAGTGGATTGTTGGAAGAAATAACCATCTGGGCCTTCCTATTTCTTTCCTCTTGATGTTTTGCATAAGAATTAGAGCTTTTGAAAGCCATACCAACTTCAAAGGACCCAGAAGAAGTTTGATACTTTCTATTGACACATCCAAGATCTTGACATTGACATACATGAAAAAATGGAGGCATTGTAATTGTGATAATTGTAGGAATAAGTTAGCTATTCGAAGTTACCGATTGAAGGTATTCCTTTTTTTGAAAGGCACTAGCTAATATAAGCTACATTTTTTTATCAAAAGAATATGATGGAATATGTGTTGAAATTATTTAAGTTTAAATGTTCAATTTTTAATCGGATAAATTATATATTAATTTAAAGTTATGCAGTCTACTTTATTTGTATTCTGTATACTCTCTGCATTTGTACAACAATGCATGCATGTTTATCAGAATATTTTCTATCATAGAAAAAATTCTGTTGTACGCACAAGCATCTTAATTATTTTTCTATCAAATGCCTTCTGAGTTATATCTAACTACCCTATAATTATTTGATTTTGATAAAAATTCTTAGTTATGGACTATAAGAAAAGTAATCCATATTTTTAACATAATTATTTAAAAAATTACCCCAAAAATCAAAGTTAAACCCAAAAATAAGTTTAATATTTTGTAAAAAACAATCACAAACATATTTCTTTCAATTTGAAAATTGGTCTGTACTAGGTAGAATTTTCTATAAAGAAAAAATCAAAAATACTCAAATAATAGATGCTACAAAAGTGTAAACCTTAAAGAATTACATAAAAGCTGAAACCTTGTATAACTTTTCATACATAAATGTGATGAAGTGACACTCTAGTCTATTTATTCAGGTTGAAAAAAATTACTCAAAAGAATATGTATTACTATCATATTGGACCAAAAATAATTTTTTGGTAATCAAAAAATGAACATAGCCTCACATTTAACAAATTATTTTTGTGGAAGAATTTTTTGAAAAGAAAAAAAAATCCGTTTCTTAAATGAGTCTGCTTTTATCACATAATCATTCTCTTTATTTTATACCATTCCTTTTGAGTTCAAGTTGCATATAAAAATATAATTTATGCATATTAGGGGGTATCAATGTTCAGGGATCCGCAATTAGGGATCAGGAATTTTTTTTCCCGGGATCAGACATTTTTAATTGCGGAAGATTCTTATCCACTAGCCCCAGGGCTAGTGGATAAGAAATCCACGATAATGCATTATCCCGCCTCTTATACCCCAATTTCCATTCCTAATTCCTGATCCCAAACTCATCTCATCCATGATGGATTTTTAAGAAAGTCACATGACTTATAATTGCTGATGCCATCCTTAAGTATTTCCTCACTCTATGCTACTTAATTTTGGTGGCGAACACTTAAGTTTTTTTGCTATCTACACACCCCAACTGCACATTTGGCGGTGAATTCCCACTTCCCTCATCACATAACCCTTCCACCAGCAACAATGAAACACCTCTCTACTAGGAATCTACTTCACTCAACAATGAATGCTATCACTTTTCTTTTAGTTCTTTACTATAAATCTGACTCTGATTTGGAAGATGCTTTAGCTTATATGTGTTTTCTTTCCAAAAAGCGTTACATCATCACCAGGGGGCCAAATCTTTATCATGATCCCCGATATGGTCTGGCCTCCATTCTCAACATTCCTCATTTAAACTTCACACAACTTTTTAGAACTTCTCCCAATTCTTTCTTCAAACTTTATCAACTCATCTCCGATCATCCTATCTTCCATAACAATTCTCATAACAAACAGCGTAATCCTGCCATCCAACTTGCTGTTGCTCTATGTCGCTTTGGCTCAAATGGAAATGGTGCTGCCGTAAGACGTTTGGATAATCTCTTTAACATAGGATATGGTACCGTGATATTATACACCAAGCGCTGTATGATTGCTATCCTTTCCCTCAAGTCTCAAACTCTTGCTTGGCCAACTCCAGAACAGCGACTTGAATCCTCTCAAGTAATGCAAGCTGAAGGTTTCCCTGGCTGTATAGGTTTTGTTGATGGCACAACCATCCCTTTGAGTCAAAAGCCTGCTCATGATGGCAACCATTATTTTGATCGCAAAAAAAGGTTTCTTCAAAATCTTCTCCAAGTTCTCATCTTTCACAATCTAACTTTTAATCTTCTTTCTAGATACTCTATTGCCGTTCAACTTGTATGCGATGTCAATAAAAAATTTATTGCTTTTCACAGTGGCTGCCCTGGATCATGTCATGACTCTTCCGTCTTCCAAAGAATGAGGATTTCTCAATCCCCTGAATCATACTTTGACAAATCTCAGTACCTCCTTGCAGACTCAGCATATGCAAGTGGAAAGTACATTATATCTGCTTTCCGTGGTGCAACTTCAGAAAATGACCCCAAAACTAAATTTAATTATCACCTTGCACAATCAAGAGTACGAATTGAACATGCTATAGGTATTTTAAAGGGACGATTTTCTAGTCTTCGGGAGCTCAGAATCCAATTTCAAAAAAAATTGGAGATCAAAACTGCAAATCATTGGATCTTGACTTGTGTAATACTCCACAATATTCTAGCTGATTTAAAGGATGAGTGGAATGATCTTTATGAAGAAGAGGATCCTGAACCACCACTGGCACTCCCCTCCCTTGATTCACAAATCATTCAATCAACCGGCATACGCCCCATTATAATGCCAATTACTCTTCAACATTTCTCTTCACCCTTTTAATTTTTAATTTTTATGTTTTCATACTTTCCAATTGTCCTCTTTGTGTACTTTAATCACTTGGTTTTGTATTTTGGTTTGTTGCATATTCATTTTTTTTTTGAATTTACGGTGAATATCTTTTTTTTGGATGGCTCATTGGTTTTCTTTCACTTCCTCAACATGAAATCGCATATTTTCTTATATCGCATATTTTGTCAGTGATTTTTTTTTTCATTCATCACTCATATCCTTTTCCTATTCTCCTCAAACATCCCTCAAATATTTTGGTTGCATTTATTTTCTCAACTCAGCTAGGTCATTTTTTTTCTTTTTTCATGGTTTTTTATTTGCTAATCATGATTTTTTTTTTTGCTTTTTTTTTGCTTTTTTTTTGCTTTTTTTTTGTTTTTTTTGTAAGTGCTTCTATTATTTTTGTTCTAGGGTAAACTAATTTTTGTTTTGCTTTTTTCTCTTTTTTATCTTTTTATTTTTTTGTTTTTTTTTCTCTCCTTCACCTCTCTTTATCATCCTCAAGGCCCCCCTTTTTCCCTCTCTTTACCTGTCTCTGACCCCCTTTTTACCCCCTTTTTAGCTGCCTCAAATCCCCCCTTTCCCCCCTCTTTAGGTCCCTCATCACCCCCTTTCCCCTCTTTTTAGGTGCTTCAATACTCCCCCCTTCCCCTCTCTTTATGTCCCTCAAACCCCCCCTTCACCTCTCTTTTGGCGCCTCAAACCCCCCCCCTTCACCTCTCTTTACCCACATCAAACCCCCCCTTTCCCTCTCTTTAGGCGCCTCAAACACCCCCCCTTCCCCCCCTTCTACTCACTTTACCCCCCTACCTAATCATTATATCCTCCTCTACCCCCCCCCAGTTTATTAACGAACGATCGTTATAGATCGTTCGTTAATAAACAGGGGGGGGGTGGGTGTTGGGGAAAGGGTTTGGGAGGGGGTAAGGAGATTGGAAGGGGGGGTTTGAGGTACCTAAGGAGAGGGGAATGGGGGGGGTTTGAGGTGCCTAAGGAGAGGGGAAGGGCGGGGGTTTGAGGCGCCTAAGGAGAGGGGAATGGGGGGGGTTTGAGGCGCCTAAGGTGAGGGGAATGGGGGGGTTTGAGGGAGCTAAAGAGGGGGGAATGGGGGGGGTTTGAGGCAGCTAATGAGGGGGGAAGGAGGGTGATGAGGGACCAAAAGAGGGGTGAAAGGGGGGTATTTCAGGGGGATTTTGAGGCAGGCAAGGAGAGCATTTGAGGGGGAAAAGGGGACTTTAATGGGAGATAAAGATGGGTTACTAACTTTCAAATAAAGATACTAACAAATTTTTGTTTGTAATTTTGATTATTTTTTTTATTTTTTTTGCAGTAATATAGAAAAAAAAAAAAAATTTTTTGCTGATAAGGACTGTCCCTCTTATTTACAATACAAAAAAGGTTTATAATTTTATATTTAATTTTTCTATAATTAATTTTTGTGATTTTGATTTTATTTAAATAATTTTTTTATTTTTGATTTTGATTTTACTGATTTTTTTTTTTTTTTTCAGGATCTTGTGAGAAGGTTTTTAATAACCAATCTTCAGGTTCACTTTTAATTTTTTTTTTAATTTTTTTTTTTTTGTGATTTAATTTTTACTGAAATTTTTTTTTTTGGATAAATTTTTTTTTTTTTTTAAGGATTTTGCTTTTATTTTCTTTTTAAAAATAAAACCTCAGGTTTTTTTTTTAATAAAATTTATTTTTGGAAAATTTTTTACTCATTTTTTGTTTTTTGTTTTTTGTTTTTTTGTTTTTTTTTCTATTTTAATTTTTAAATAAAAAACAGTTTTTTTATTTGAAAAATTAGGTGAGAATTTTTTTTAAAAAAAATTGAGTTGAAATTTTATTGACATTTAATTTTTTTTCAGATCAAAAAAATGTCTTCTTCTTCAGATTCACCCCTTACTTCTCTCTCATCTTCATCTTTATCTTCTTTATCATCTTCATCTTTTTCATCACTATCATCTTCTTCAAAATCAAGATCCATACAATCTTCTTCTAAATCATCAAAAATAAATTTATCTTCTTTATCATCTTCATCTTTATCATCTCTATCATCTTCTTTGAAATCAACTCTATCATCTTCTTTGAAATCAACTTCCATACAATCATCTTCTAAATCATCAAAAAAAATTAAAGATAATCAGTCTCATCAGAAGAAAAGATATTTAAAAAAAAAGTCTCTCTGAGAAAGTTATTTTCGTCATATCCCAAACATTTTTTTTTATAAAACTAAAGTAGATAAAAAAAATCAATATCCGAAAAAATTACCAGAAGATATCAAATATCTAACAGAATTTGGAGATGATCGAGTTGTTGCAGTTATCAGCAATGCTTTTAAGCCTCAATTCATTTTGGAAGTTCATTCATTCGATGGTGTAAAAGATGAAGCTTTTAATCAACTATCCGATCTTATCATAACTCTTTATCAAATGGCTTTGGTTCGATTACCTATAAGGAATAAGAATTTGTTGGGTGGTATCATGATTGGTTTTGGTTGGAGACCTGGTTTTGTCAAAGGATATTCTCTTGGTATGTCTAATAATTTTTGTTCCATTCTTAATATCATTTCACTTATTTCAATTATATAGGTATATATTCATTGCTCAATAATATCACTAAAGCACAAAAAGATGAAGATTTTCGCTTATGGGACACTCTACCCTACTTTAATTCTTTTCTTGCTCTTTGACTCAAAAAGCTCTGTAATAAGGCATTTGAAAAAAATCATGACCTTGCAACCAAAGTTGGAATACCGAATTGGTGTGACTCTGAATGGGAAGATATCAGCCACGAATATCTTTTATTTTCTAATGTTATTATCACTCATTCTCGATTCCACAATAGGATTCATATCGATAGGAATGATGCCAATTATCTTACTTTTGGAATATTCTCATATATCAATCCGATAACTGGCCACCCAATACCATCTCCAGCTAAAATCAAAGGACATGGTTTATATTTTCCAGACCACTGGTGCATCATTGATTTTGGTTTGGGAAATGGTATCATCGAAACTATTTGGAATTCTTCTAAGGATAATCATCAAACGACCAAAGCTCCTCCTGGTTTGAAATCCTGTCAAGATTTCACTCATTTCGGTTGCTCATTTCAAATCAGTAATAAGTTGATACAAAGAATCAATAAGGTAAAGAAAGAAGGTAAAGTTATTCGATTTAAAAAAACTTTATCTAGATCCAAAAAGTATGGGGATTAGAGTTGTCATCGAAAATTTTATATTTTTTCATAAATTTTTAATAAATATTTTTTATATATCAATTTTCTCAAATAATGTGATGAGCCATCGACCTTGTGTTGTATAACAGGTAATCATGATAACATTTATTTGTTTCATGGGGTTCCTCTTTCCTATACCTGTAGAAAGTCCCAAACTTATGTTTCTCGACTTGGTCTGCATTTTGGCTTGAGGGATTGTCATTACATTAAACTAGGGAAATTGATATATATTAGATATTTATTTAATAATTTATGTAATTATATTAAATTTAGATGACTTCCACCCCTTACTTCAATAAAATGCAGGGGGGGGTATTGCCAAATTTTCAAATCTGACATGTGAAATTGATGACTTAGAAAAATTTTGGTGATACCCACCCCTTGCTTCAATAAAATGCAGGGGAGAGTATTGCCAATTTTTTTAAACAGATATAGAATTTTTTTGACTTGTAAATATTTTTGTGATACCCGTCCCTTACTTCAATAAAATCCATGGGGGGTTGTGCCAAAATTTTTTATAAGACTTGTGAAATTCTTGACATGTAAGAATTTTTAGGATACCGGTAAAATGCAGGGGGTAGTAAAGCCAAATTTTCATATAAAACTTTCAAGATTCATGACATGAAAGAATTTTTGTGATACCCACCCCTTACTTCAAAAAAATACAGGGGTGGGGGATTGTCAAATTTTCAAAGGAGACTTGAAAATTTTATTTAAAAAAAGAATATTTATCATTAAAATATGATATTTCAAGAAATACAGAAAATAATTGTAAAATTTATGTACAAATAAATATGAACACATGAAGTGTGAAAGAAATAAAAGAAACTAGTCAACAAAAAATTTCATTAAACGTTCTATTTCTTCAACAGATTTGTTTGCTTTAATGCATTCGATCAAGAAATCTTTCTTTTTAGAACTTTCTTGGAGATCATGCTTATACTTCATCTGTTCCATTAAGTTTTGATGCTCGAGTGTTTTTTCCTTATTTTTGGATTTTTCAATACTAAGAGTTAACTCAAACTTCTTCTCCTCCAAATCTTGGGCCCTACCATCCTTCTGTAAAGAGAGCTCAAACTTCTTCTCCTCCAAATCTTGGATCCGATCATCCTTCCGTAAGGAGAGCTCATACTTCCTCTCTTCCAAATCTTGTACTCTGTCATCCCTCCTTAAAGAGAGCTCGTATTTCTTCTTTTCAAAGCTCAGTGTCTCTTTAGAAATTTCCACTTGTTCTAGAGTGAGAATAAAAATTAACATAAAGTAGAAGAAAAGCAGAGTAAAGTAATAAGAGGTATGATATCACTTACCAGCATCACGTTTCTCTAAAAACTGTTCCATCGAAGAAAAAGGTGTTTGTGATGAAGTATCACTTTTTTGTCTTCTTTGGGAGAGGAAATTTAGACTAGTTGAAGCCCTTCTCTTTTTGTTCAACGTAGCATTTTCCTCCTCATCATTGTCACTAGCTTCAGACTCAGTTGATTGAGGATCCTGGGTTTGTTCATCAGCCTTTTAAGAAATAAGAAAAATATAAGTAAATAAAAAAATAGAATTGATAAGATAAAAGAAACAGACCTGAGTTAGATTGGGTTGGGTTAAATCGCCAATAGGATCAATAGCAAAGCTATCTAGATTCGTAGAATTTAGAAGAGGGGAGGCTTGAGTGGAGGAAGAGGATGGGAAAAGATTTGCTTCGACATCATGTTCGGAGATAGGATCTTCTCCATCCAACATGTTTACAGGATTAACATCGGCTCGCTCTCCAAAAATTGCATCCATCTCTTTAAAGTAAGGACATAAAGAATCAAGTTTATTGTCTATGGATTTTATACCCTTAGTTATATCAATGTCAGTAACCCCAAAACCAGTGGAAGATGAAAGAGCCTTTGCCTTCTTGTATTTTGCTCGATAATGCTTGAAGCGTTCAGACATCTGTTTAGGCAAAAGATCAATCCTTCCCTTGGTCTTATTGCGTAATTCATTTGCCATTAGAAGATAGCCATTAACTTTTGATGTGGGGGGCCGTCCTACTTTAGTGGCATACTCAGTACCAAAACAAGAATCATAGTTAGATTTGGTTTTCAGCCAGTTGATAAGAATGAGATGATCATCTTTTTTTAATTGAACAGTCTTTGATTTCTTGGCTGAGCGGGGAAAAGAGGAAGTAGTGGGAATTGAAGAACAACTGGGTGATAGCTGCCTTTGAGAAGATCTAGGATGACAAGGCATGTTATTATAAATGAAGATGAAAAGGAGCAGAAACAAGCAGATGAGATAGCGAGATGAAAAGGAGAAGAATCAAATAGATGAAATGGGGAGAAATTCTGAGCAGATAGAATGAACAGGATGGGATGAGAATGGAAGTGCGCAGCAAGGTAGAAGGCTGGGATATCCAGAAAGTTGTCCAAGATGTGGTTATGGAAAATTGAGTAAATAAATGTCGGATAAGAGGTGAACATTGACACGTAAAGTGTCTAATAACCCAATTATTAGCAAAAATAATTGCGGAAGATAATTGGGGTATGCAGATTATTTTCCGCAATTAATTTAATTGCGGATCGGTCAACATTGATACCCCCTATTATAATTCCATAAAGTTGAAATATTTCTTATTCTTAATTTTTGTGATATTTCTCCTTAAATCAACTTTGATCATAAAGTTTTGGAGCTCAACAATTTATCCTTCCTCTTTGTTTAATTTAATTGAACACTTTCTTAATCTAATTATTTATGAACCCTAGTAGCTCTTACTTTCCTCATGGAAACCTGCCCACAAACACAAGAACACTTAATAGAATTTTTAATGAGACTTTGCCTCCATTCAATTCTCACTTTTGTAGATCTATACACAATTTTTGTCGTTCACTTTTGGATATGTCACCAGAATCAAATGGATGGAAACAAAACCCTACTGAAGAGCAATTAGACAGATTTTCATCATTTGACATGAATTCTTGCAACATTGCCTTTGAACTACCTCATCCAGAATCAAATTCAGCGGTTTCAGAAAAGTTTCCACCAATTTTCCGTGAATCTTTTATTGAGCACCTTCGCATGTGTGGTTTCCCAGGATCAACTTTCGCTTGGAACCTAGATTGGTTTGACAAATGGAACCAGGTCTTGTCAAATATTCTCATTAAACACTGGGACAATGCCTTAAAAACCAATAATTTGATTGCATATCCAATTGACTCAACTCAAATTAGCTTCTCAAATCAAATAGGAGTTCTTCACCGTTGGTTTTTAGGTCATGCTGATAGATTAAGACTTGGGAAGGATTCTCATAGCTCTCAAGAAATAATCAAAGTGAGAAAGCATAAATATAGAATAAAAAAAAAGTATGAAAATCCCTTTTTTTTCAACCGTTTTTATTTATGACCTTTATTTCAAATAACAAAGATTCTTAGAATTCAGTTAACCGAACTAAACTTCTTAAACAACTTCCACATTGTGAAACTTATCACAACCTTTTCACAAACATCAAATGTTGTTCAGACACCGAAATTGATAATGATGGATTGTTAAGACGTATCTTAATGCAATGGAGGTCTGAAGATTTTTCTAAAGTTGCACAATATCTTGACCAACAACACTTTGATATTCGAGATAATTCAACCTACTCTGGCAGTGTGCTAAAGGACTTGGCCTTGTACAAAAGAATCAGTTTGGTTTCAACATTATCCCCTAACCTTAATCCTTCTCATGTCCCCCGGGGTTTGCCGAATGACTGTTATTCTCCCTTATATCTTGCATCTCTAAATCCTCAACAACTCAGACTTTTAAATCCTCAAAATCCCATAAATTTACCTGCTCTCCTTGAAATTCTTTCTTCCTCTAATGTGAGTGATTGACAAACTCCCTTAATAATAGGTTTGCACACTCATACTCCTCATTTCCACTGTTTGGGACACTTAGCCTTGAAAACAAAAACATAATTTTAATGATTACTATTATCATTAAAATTTATAGAAATGAAATTTGGCTTACATTGTTAGCTCCATTTTTTTCCTTTGAATCTTATACATGCTGAATTCTATACTTCCTTGTACAAAATAATTCAAAACATTTACTTCATTTTGCTGCCCCATTCTATACAGCCGATCAACAGCCTGTTGCTCAACTGCTGGATTCCAATTTGGCTCCTATTTCAACATTGAACATATAAAAAATTTAATATTTTTGTTCTTAATATGAAATAAAAGACATTGAGCTCACCATTATATATACATTTTTAGCACACCTGAGATCTATACCCACTCCTGCAGCCTGAATCGTTCCAACCAAAACTTGGCAATTTTTATTAAAATGGAATTCATGCATATTTTTGTCTCGCTTTGTCCGGCTGAGTTCACCCGTAAGCTGGGTATACCTAATATTGTGGTCATCTAAAGCCATTTTTATTCTATTTTGAAATATTAGAAAATTGTTTTTAATAAGCCAACACAATTTTGTAAAACAATTCATTATAGAATCACTTACATCTGCAAAAAGTCTGCAAAGTTGGAGAATATAACAGCTTTTGGAAAATTTATATCCCTTTCACCAGACAAAAAGTTTTTTAAGTGGCCTATAAGATGACAAATCTTTGCGGAATGCTGCCAGGTGAAATCAAAAGTTGGAGTTTCATCCAGATTTTCGTAGATTGGATGGTTGCAGAATTTTCTTAAAATCATCAGCTCTCTTAGAAACTCAGATGAGTCCCAAGGGAAGTCAGTGCTTCTGGAGGGCCCATATCGCTCAGTGAATCCTTCTTGAAGCACATCAAGTTTAGACCTCCATGGATCTGCTAATTGAACCGATATCCCCCTTTGAATCTTTTTTGGAAGAGACAAAATTGCATCCTTTGTTCTACGTAGGCTTATGACTTTCATTAAGTGATTGATTGATTTAATAGAATTAGCCTTTCCTTTTTGCAAACCTGGAAAAAGGAAATTCTTCCATAACCAGTCTTCTTGCCACTTTTCGATTCCAAGAAAAAATATGAGACTTTGAAGGTCAGTGGGCCTGTTCTGAAGTGGAGTTCCAGTCAAGCATAGTCGCTGTTGGGATTCCAAGTCAAATATTGTTTGAGCCCTCTGCGAGTAAGGATTTTCAATGTAACTAAAAGAATATTTATAAAAATTGATTATAAAAATTAAGTTTTAAGTTTTAGATATAGAAATGGGCACTAACTGAGCTTCATCTAAAACAACTCTATACCAAAAGAGCATTTGAGTCACCGGTATCTTTTTTTGGCTTTGATTTTTTGACATCGTTGGGCTAGCTATTTCATAGGTCGTTAAAACAATAGCAGTGTCCTGTAGCTCATTGACATTAGTATTTTGACAATCCTTCCCATAAAGAACCTTGAAAGGAAGTGCATTATCTTCAAAGTGCACACTTATTTCATTGATCCAATTCGATAGTGTTGCCAGGGGGCATATAATCAGTGTGGCTGAACTCCGATTAATACCTTCTTGATTTTCTGATACCTGGAATTGTCTTGCTTCACCTTGAGTTGCACTTATAAGAGAAAGAGTTGAAAGTGTCTTTCCCAAACCCATATCATCAGCAAGTATTGACCCGTTTCCTTCAGGCGGCAATTGATTGTTAGGAAACTGATCTTTATAGTCATCGAATCCAGTTCTAAGCCAATGGTTGTCCTGGTGCCTCCACATGATATCCAACTTTTCCTTTAACATTCGTTAATTGTCAATCATAAAATTTATTGCTTGAAGTTGATGTGTTTTGAGAACTGTTTTGATTCCTCGGATAAGTTGATCAGCTTTCCAATCTTGAGTACTCTGAGATATTTGGAAAGAGCCTTCAAAAATTACATGCGGGATATTAAAAAAGATAGTGGAGTCGTAGTTCAGGATTGGACATAAATCGATTTGTGCAGAAGAAAATGCTTCTTTAGCAAGACTGATTAGTGTACTTGAAGAAAAGAGGCATCCCCAAAGTTGATACTGATTACCAAAAACTGGAACCAAGTAAGCATGAAAATAGAAAGGCTTCATAGGATTCAAGGCACTTCTTTGGTTTAAATGGTGAGATCCAGAGCCAATGTCACCCAATAGTGATCCAATGTGCTGACTCTGCACTTGAGAAAGATTACCAACAAGGGTTGGTTTTCTTTCTTCAAATAGTCCAAAAATATGAACATTCGAATGGCCTCGCTGTAAAATTGTGGGGGTCGGTGAGTTTTGAAATCTTGAAATTACATTCATATAAATTTGATCGATTGTTATTGAGAACTGTCCAACACATCTGAGACTTGACATATTAAGTAAGAATAGTATCTGAAGATAGTGGTTGTTAAAAGATGAATTGAAGCAAAAAATGAAGAATCAGTTTTGAATAAAACGACAAAATAACTTTTTAGCATATGCTATGCTAAGCTCATAATTCTTTCACATGTATTATTATTATCTTTTTAATAAATATTGGAAGTAAATCAATGATAACTGGAATGAATAATATGTCTTAAAAATAAATCTTGAGCCTATAGAGTAAATTTTGGTTTGTGGAGGAAGAAAAATTTTCTCAATAAAAATGTGCATTATTGTTACATTATAATCACAAAATAGAATAATTTCACTCTTATTACACTTATTTATGTTTCTGTCTAATAGTAAAATGCTTTAGATGTCAGTTCAAAATCCAAATTGAAACTACTACCTAGAACGATATCTTGATACTAACATACTTTTTGTAAGTCTTTGGAAAGACACTTATGGTGATCTCAATAATATTAAAATTGATTTGAATTGTATGTTTTATCAAATATCTATGTAGTCTAGTGTAATAATTGAGATACTACAGTTTAACCTTCTGTTACCAACTTGGCAAGAAAATATATGTAGATATTCTTAGAACGAATATCAAATTTTGCTTTCCACAAGATGGGAAAGTGAATATTATGATATGTTAAGTGATATGTTCAAGCTTTGCTCAATCTGTGCTCAGCTCAAAATCAAAGTAATCACCAAGCTCCAAGAAACCTGTGATTGAGTTTGGTTGAACCTAGGTCTAACTGATTACCAAATCTTTGTCCAATTAATTTAAATCTGGTTTCACAATGAACTCCCAACAGCCTTCCAACAGCTTTCCAACCACTTCCCAACATTTTTAAATGAGGGGTATTGCTAGCAATACCCCCCAAATTTTCTGTGGTGTATAAATCATAAAAATAAAAAATTACTTTTTTTTTTTAAGATGTCTAAGTTGAAAATTTTTGAATTAGAAAATATATTATTATAAATTTGAATATTAAGATTAAATAAAAAGTTTTTTAAAAATGTTCTGAAATTTTAAAATTTAATTAAATATATAAAAATTTCCCACCAGTCATTTGATGTGCCATACCCCTGACATCATACCCACATCCAAGTGCATCTTGATGTGGGATACACAAGAAATAATTTGAAAATAAACATAAATGATTTTTGAAAATTTTTGAAAACATAATAAACAGAAATAGAAATGATCACTGGGTGGGCTCCCTCCAATTTTTAAAAATGATTGGAGACCACCAGTGATCATTTTCTCTGAACAAATTAATTTTTAATAAAATTTAAAATGAAAAAAATAGATTTTTAACATAAAGATTTCAAACATAAAATTCCATATTCAAAATAAATAAATAAAAATCCTGGAATCTGACTTTGAATGAGCATAATTGTAGTAATAATGTAGTGATCCAGTTTATAGCCTTGGAGGACTACCTATATAACAAAAAAAAAGCCAGGACTCAACTAGAAACAGGGAAACTATGGTAACAAACATTGTGGGGTAATTGTGTATAGAGCAGCCAGCCCATCAGTTACCCCAAAATTTCCAATATTTAATTTAGAAGGTTCCCCTGTGAACACTTCTACTAATAGTAATTACATTTAAAAAAAATTCTTCACTGTAAACTTTCAAAATTTGAATTTAATGATTGATAATTGTAACAATAGTTTTAGTTTATACTCTTTTGAGGAGTAAATCTTTATTAAGAAATAGTAAAGTAGTTAATCCTCATTTTGGAGGAAATCTTCTTCAAACAGTGGTGAGTAGTTTATCCTAATTTCCAAATTATACTTCATAACAATGGTTAGTAGTTCATCCTCATTTCAGACTTAGACTCCATAACAATAGTTGGAAGTTTATCCTCATTTCAGAGTCAGAATTTTTCACACCTAGTGCCCCTAGAGTAGAACTGCTTTACCTGGTCAGAAGCTACCCTTTTTTTCAATATAACTTTATCCAACTCTTCTAATACATATGAAACACCAGATACTTGTTCTCTAACTTTTTATGGCCCATTCAACCCATCTGCAAACATCCTTCCCCACTGAATCTCCAAACTCATTTTATACACCAAGACAATATCTTCAGTTTTCAAGGGTTTCCATAATCTGTGAGCCAACCTGTTATTCCAATATCTCACTGGCCAACTTTCAATATTCATCATTTTTGAATATGCCTTTTCTAGTGTCTCTTCTTTCTTTTATAGCTGAACCATTCTTGCACATAGTAATCCTTCAGTAGTTTTGAATGTGTTCCAATCTACTCCTATATATTATTTGGCCTCTAGATCAACTGGTAAAGCTGATTTCTGTCCAAATACTAATTCATATGGTGAATATCCAATCATCCTTTTGGCAGTTATTCTGTCAGCAAATAAAACTAATGGTAAATAGTGCCTCCACTTTTTAGCACTTGCTCCACACATTTTAACTAAAGCATCCTTTATAAATTGATGTCCTCTTTCTAACATTCTTTTAGCTTCTGGATAATATGGGTTTCTACCCTAACCTTTGACCCAACATTTGATATAGTCTCTCTAAAATCTGTCCCAAATTCAGGACCTCCATCAATCATTACCAACTTCATAACTCAATAACTATACACCCAATTTTTCATTAAAAAGTCTTCCACATTCCTGGAATTCAAATTAATAAGAGGAGCTGCCTCTACCCAACCAGATAAATTATCTCTGGCTACAATCAAACATTTATACCTTCCCTCCTTTATATGAAAAGCATCCAAATGAGCCCTACCAATAAGAGTGTTTTCACCAGTTTCAAGTCCAGGTTCCTTTGGCCTTAAATAACTTCTCCTTTGACATTCTTTGAATGAATGTACCCAATTTTAACAGCCAACTTCATTCCAGGCCACCAATATCTATCAGCAACTTGTCTATAAGTTTCACCAACTTCTCTATGCCCAAGATCTTCATGCAGTGATTTCATAACTAATTCTTGCCCTTTCTTTTGAGTCAGAACTACTTGAGGATTTGGATACCTCCTCCTCATTAATCTTCTTCCAGAGAGATAAAATGATGGTGACTTAACTTTGATAGCCACACATTCATTATTATCACATTTATCTGGCCTTTCTAATGTTAATAAGTATTTTACCATTTTATAATAAAAACCTGTCTTTCCCCAGACATCATCTTGAAAATACATTAATATCATATCAATGGGTACATCCCTATCTCCTAGATAACCTGCACATGAATGAGCAAATAGTTTTAATCCTAGATTTTGCCTTTTTATTGTTAAAGATTTTGAATTTTCCATATTTGAACCTTCCAACCTTTTAACAACCACATTTTCTTCTTTTCCCTTTTTACCCTTTTCAGCATCATCCTCTTCATCTTCATCCAACCTCCTTTTTACCAAATTTTTACAAACACCCAAAATCTCCTTAACTGAATTTCCTAATACTCCACTATATACACAATTCATCTAATTTCTACTATCCCACACAATATCACCATCCTCATCCATATACAGCCCATCTCCAACCTCTTTCCTACCTAATTTATCTACACCATCATCAAACTTCCCAAGAACATAATTTTACATAATTTTATTATTTTCCAGTTTATCCACATAGTGGAGGTCTTCATCTTCACTATCTAAAAATATTAATCCTGCCAGCTTAACCTCATGGGGAGGTAATCATCATCTTTATTCACAGATATCAATATCACCAGTTTAACCTCATGGGAGAGGTAAGCAAAGTCTTCAGCATCTTTTGTGCTGGCCTTTATTACAGGAATATCCTCATCAAATTCTTCTGATTCAGAATCATTTTCAGTAGGTGGTCTTCTTGATAAGCCATCTGGAATAGTAAACATCTTTCCAGGCTTGTGAACTAAATCAAAAGAAAAATGCTGAAAAAAAGCCACCCATCTAGTCATGGGCGCATTAACTTTAAGTAGGGAAGCCTGGGAAATTAATAAAACAATGATTATAATAAATAGAACAGAGCAGAGAGAGAAGAGCAAGAGTGGAGCAAATGGAGCAGGATAAAGAATAAGAGAAAAATACCTGAGAAATTAATAAAAAAGTAAGTATGATAAATAGTACAGAGTGGAGAAAGAGTGGAGCAAATGGAGAAGGAGGAAAAAGAATAGAAACTGATGATGATCAAAAAAAAATTAAGTAAACGGTAGATTTAATTTCTAGGCAGTTGAGAGCATACATAAAATACCAGAGAAATTAATAAAACAATAACTATGATAAATAGAACAGAGCGGAGCAGGGTGAAAAAGAAGAGAAACTGATAATGATCAAATAAAAGTAAGTAAATGGTAGATTTGATGAGTAAAATAGCTAGTAGCACCATTTACTTATATACACAATCTGAAGTCAATGGGGGAGAAAGCGGAATTAAAATTATAATGAATAAAAATGAAATCTGGGATGAAGAATGAACTAATCTGTTTTTTTTTTTACATTAAGTTATTAATGATTACTCAAGATATGGATTCTGACACATTTGGTAAACTAGGAGAGTTTATCAATTGAATTAAAGATTTTGCATTGACTTTCAATTTGAAGTGTTGTTCCCATAAAATATTTTGAAGTTCCTTTAGGATTTTTTCGACACCAAAAAGTTCTAATTTTGGTTGAGAATATCTTGATTCCACCTCAGTAAAAACCACAGACTCATACCTGACTGGTCTAATATAAATAGCTTTATCCAATTGAGACAGAACAGCCCCAGAATAAATTTGACTTGAATCCACTGCTAAATAAATCTGGCCTGCATCTTTCCCATCATCTAACTTCTGCAGGATAATATGTTCCCCAGCTACTTTCTTTAACCTAATAAAAGCCTCTTCACACTCTTCATCCCACTCCAAATCAGCATCCTTCCTAGTCAACAATCTCAAAGTAGCAGCCAATGAAGAAAATTCCTTGATAAATATTCTAACATAAATGCATATGTCTAAAAAACCACTGACTTTGGTGGTGTTCTTGGGTCTTGGCCAGGACTGAATTTTATTTACTTTATTCTTTGACATAATCTTACCCTCTCTAGATACCACATGACCTAAGAATTCCAAAGCTGGTACACAACAAGACAATTTGGAACCTGAAATCATTAAACCAGCCTCATCTATCCTAAACAAAATCCTCTCTAGAATTGAAGCATATTTCCAGATAAATTTTTGTATTCTTGGATTCTCCTTCAATACACCATTACCATAATAAGTTGAAGGACCTTTTATTCTACCATCATCAATATATATACCAGAATATTGTGGAATATTTTTATGTAGAATACATTTCATCTGAGCTTGATAAACAGCAACTGAATTTGTTGCTCTTTGAGGTAATCTTGTTAGCTGTAATTGTCCAAGTGGCTTATCAAAAGTTGTAAGTGGTCTTGAGTCCGGATGAAAATCTCTTTCATAATATTGCCTTATTATATCTCCTAAATCATAACACACTCTCCCTGAAAATATTTCTACAAACTCCTCCACACTAGGTGATATTCCTGCATCATTTTTCATAACCCTATTTAGTTCTCTTAAATCATGAACTACCCTAAGCTTGCCATTAGGTATTTTAATACAGAATACTGGACTTGAAAAATGTGATAATGATTGTTCATATAATCCAGTTTAAATTCTTTCTCTAATGACTTTAATATGATCTTCCTATAAAGTGAGGGGTATAGGAATCAGTTTCTGTTGCCATGGTTCATGGAAAATAACTGGAATCTTGTAGGGATCCCCATAAGAGTGCTTTAACACACCTCTCTCCTCTTCTACAAACGCAATAGCCTTCTCCCTCTTAACTATTAAATACAACAACAACCTATTTTCTTCACCTGAAAGCCATCCTTCAGGTCCAAAATTAACAACCTCTAATCTCTTGACGGTGCTTCTGGAAGTTTCATAAAATTCAGGCAGGTTCTTGAATAAAGGACAGTCATATGGATCTCTTGATAATTTTGGTCTTCTCAAAGGCCAATTTTATTCATCTGGAAAAGGTTCATTAATCAGCCTTATGTTATTTTCTACCTTTTTATATTTTGCCACGTCAACATCCACTTTTACTTGAGATACTTGATTCATTATAGTTTTGCCATTCTATAATTTGTAATAATAGTTTTCTTCATCTTCTGAACCGGAATCAGATATAGAGTAATCTCAAACATAATTTTTATTTTCAAAAATTTTATTTTTATCACTACAACCCCCTTTTCCTTTGTCTAATTTATCATATAATTTTCCAACACCTTTTTCTCTTTCATCTTCCATCACAACATCACCAGTAAATAAAGTTGGTAGTTCAACCTCTTTCTGGAGAAATAATATAGAATCATCACAAATATTATTTTTTTTTTGATTTAATTATACCAAGATTTTTTTGATTTCAATGTTGTAAATGCAGTTTATTCTCATGCTGGAGGCCATAAAATAATCCACCACTAATATCACCATAATTAACCAAATTCTCTTTCCAATTTTTATCCAACATAATATTTCCCATCTTTCCCTTTGAACCATTTTAAACTTTTATAAAATAATTTCATAAAGTTAATAAACATATAGAAAATCCAACACATAATGACATTCCAATGGAATATCAACAGAAAATAATTGAGAATCCACATGAATGATCTCCAAGTGAGCTGACCTATTGCAATACAGGATCTCTTCTTGAGGAGAGATTTCAACATTAGAGCAATCAGCCCTCACTACCCCAAAAAATGAGGGTCTTCATGAAAATCTTGAAGGGAATAAAGAATACAAACAAAAATCCAAATAAAAGATAAAGAAAGTTCAGCTGATTAAAAGGTAGTTTATCCTCATTTCAGAGGATTCAAATTCTTGAGATACCTTGGTTGAAATCCATAAATTTCTCCCAAGGGTATTTCCACCTATTCCAAAACTCACCAAAACCATTCACCAGAATTTGTCCTACCAAAGGACAAAAAGAAATACACACCTTTTTCAAAATTTTAGGTGAATCCCAGTCATTCACCTCATCAATCAATGCCTCTGCACCCTCCAATAGTGCAGGAACAACATCATCCATCTTTAAAATCTCTTCTTGAGATTGAAAAAAATCCATAGACCATATCCATCTCTTCATTGCAGACAATCTCTGCTTCTAAAGACAAAACCTGAGGCAAATAATCCTCTAGATCCAACTCCAAATTGTCCAACACACAATTTCCCCCAAAATCCAAAAATTCTTCATTAGTGACTTTAATATCTTCTTCTTCAGAAACCTCTTCTTTCCCAACAGATTTGTTATCAAAAATAATATCTTCAAGCTGGCCAAAATCTTCAGGAATAGTTGAATCCAAAATTTCAACAGTAACTAAATCTTCTACCTCTTGAGTCATCAAAGTGTCTTCTCCAGAGTCCAATCCAACAGTATTATGAGTATCCAGATGTTCCAAAATAACCTTCTTTAGAACTTCCATTCCAGGAATACTAGTTTCTCCATGTGGGAGATTCTTCATCAAATTAGCATTAATAAGTACCATCAAAATGTCTTTCTTAACATTTTCCCCCATAGCATCCCAAAAAACATATTTTGATACATTATCATGATATAAAATTTCATACTCCAACAAATAATCCAAACCCACCTAAAATTCAACCATAAACTGATGATACTGACCCAGAGAGTTGACACCACCTTCAGATTCCCATCTCCTAGAAATATTCTTCAGATCCTCCAATCAATAAACCTTTGGCCACCTTTTTTCCATTTGCATCTTCAGCTTTCCCCAATCTTGACCTTTATAACCATCCATAGCAATAACCTCTTCTTCCACCTCTCTGTCTCCCATAAAAAACCTAATCTGCTTCACCATATCCCAAGTTAAATCTCCTTCCAATCCAGCAGCAGTTTCATACTCTCCTTTATATTCCATTCTAATTTTTGTAGCCTGCGAAGCCTTACTCACCTAGTAAAAAATTATTAAACTTAAGCAAATTTTGAAAAATCAAAAATAATCAAAAATACTTTATAAAATTATTAAAAATAGTAGAAAAATAGTAAAAAATTCAAGAAAAATTTCAAAAGGTTCTTGAGACTCCTCAAGTTAATCTCCATGAACTTTTAAACCTATACTTGCATTTCCTGCCTGGTAATTATTTGTTAAATCTTGACCAGTAAAATCAACCCTTTTAAACCACTTTTAATACTTAATTTATTTAATATAACCGTTTAAAAATTAGATTGGCCTTTCCAATCTCAACAATCATTCACCAAAAATCCTTTATAATAAACTTGAGTGCCATGCTAAACTTTTGACTGCCACACCACCACTCCTCCATCTTTCATTCCCCAAAACCATAAACACTTCTTAAACAACAACCAAAAAAAAAAAAACCCCCCTTTACTAAATGTTCAATGAATTAAATATATATATATTCTTTTTTTTTCTTGTCCCCTATTGATAATAATTACTGATTCAAATCCAATACAGTTTAAACAACTCAAAAATGAATCTTTTTTGATCACTAAACAACTTGCAAGCATTATAGAATAGTTTCATGGATCAATATTTTGACTGAACTGGTATTGCAGTATTCTTATAAAAACAGCTAATGAGAGTGACATTTTATTATATATATAATGTTGCTGATTGATATATTTAAAACAATTAACAACTAATGACAAGTGACGAAGAAATTCAAATAATTATAAAAAAAATAGATGAAAATCAAGATGGCCTAACATTGGGATATTTCGGAAGTGTCTAAAAAAAGATAAAAAGAAAAAACATAGCAAAAAAGCAAAATCTTGCATATGCCTACAAATATGCTTTCATACCGGAGCATCTGTCTTATTGGATGTTTTCAAAAATCTTATGAGCAAAAATTCTTTACAGGCTAACAATAAATCTAAAAAAAATGCAAATTGTTGTCCCCTGATTTAGCTACATATTAGGATGTTTTTTTTTTCTTCTTTTATGTGGGTAAAAATTGCTGGCTTTGACAAAACATTCCTCGAGCTATTGATCATACGGTCGGGATTTTAAAATTAATCAAAAGTCAAAAATAGCAGTCTTATTGGCAATATTGTAAAGAAAACTTCACGTACGTGTTTGTCGCCAGGCCGCAAGAGCAGCCAAAATCCAGCCAACAAAGTTTATTGCAGCTAAAGCGGTCCATATCACAGCCCAGACTTGAATATAAAAAGTATTTGTTATCAGTTTCATACCTACTAAACCACACTTTTATGAAGTACTTACCTGCTGCACGGATATCAGGGAATCGTGCTTCGAATGTAACCGGGCAGCACGCATTCATTTTACGAAATACTATAATAATAATAGAAGATATTAAGCAAAAAAACTGAAAGTCCACTTTGATTTTATAATCGAAAATGAGATAACTGAATGAAAAGACAAACCAAAATCATCCATAACATCGTACAATACATACCAATTGCTCATGACACCCAGAAATAGAACAAAATATCTTATGACCCCAGCATGATCGATAAACCATAAGCCTATCAAAAGGCCTATTTCATTAAAAATTGGGTTGGGTTAGATGGATAATTCTTTTTGATAAAGCTGAACAATTACCCTCATAGCCTAGCGTCAGAACCCGAGTCCAAGTGCCTGATGCCCACCAAAAGACAACAAATAAGGACATTCCAACCAAAAAGCTAGCTACTCTGATAAATTAATGGAAGAAAAGATAGTCCATGAGGTACGAAATTATGATAAAAGAAACGTTTGAAAAATATTCGACACTAACTTGGATGCTAAAGTGTTGAATCCACAAAATGTTAAGAGGCCACCAAACAACATAGAAGAAATGTAACCAGCAGGTAAACCTGCTAGGGGGTAAGCTGGAGCCTCCATTCTTGTCGCACCTCCCTCTAAAACCCCAAAAAAATTTCAGCATACATACCCGATCACTATGCTCGTCAAAAAAAAAAAAAAATGAAAAAATGAGAAGAAAAAAAAAAAAAAAAAATTGAGAACTGACGACTTGGATCAATAGTGACGGATTCGAGTCGAACCCCAGAGCATGCGCATGCTATAACGTGTCCAAATTCGTGCCATGCTACAACCACCAACTTGGCGGGATACAGTAGCAACCTAATCAAAAACAAGTTCCAGCATATCAAGATGGCAACAAAATAGACACCTATCGCAACTATCAAACCAACCCGTAGTAATTTTTAAGTAAAGCATAGACTAAACAGAGCAAACAGATTAAAGAACTAACACAATGTAGATGTTTGAGTCGGATTTGTTGGAGCTAATCTGCCTGGATATCTTTGATCCTCTTCACCAGGCAAACACGGCCGATCTCCAGGTAACCCAGCCGTATTGGAGTCATAACTGTTACTGGGCTGAGGTGTCCCTGTTTCAGCTGCCGCATTGACAAGAACTGTGGAAGTTGTCCTAATGGTCATTGGCCCGTTATTACCCACAGCCGTTGGTCCAGCCAGAAATACAGTCATGGTAGAAGTAGACTCTGGAAAAACGGAAGATGTTATGATCTCAATGACCAACCTAAACTATGAGATACATCATTGAAAGGTAGAGAAACTCACGAGGAGCATACACCACTCCACCTCCCACATTAACGGTTTGAGTAGCCTGACCAACAGTGACAGTGACAGTTGGTTGTTGGTTACCATCAGGCACATTGACGGTGATTACTTGAACACCATTGCGATTTGGGTTACTATATCATGGAGAGTGAATTGACGGATTGGGGCCCATCCAAGATATAAAAAAAAATTAGTAAACCTGGTATGAGAGAATAGCTTGAAGCTTCATCAAAGCAAAACATACGCAGTGACCGTCACTGTGCTAACAAAGACCGTAGCAGTAGCGTAACCCTGCCAACGTTTTTGAAGATGATGAGGCTGATCGAAATCAAAGGAAGGAACAGCTGGAAGAGAAGTGGGAAGCGAGGGGTCTAAATATTTTGTAGTTGGAGTGGGAGAAAGAACAGCGGTCTCGACAGCCGGCTCAACCAGTGGAGCAAGATAGGAGGAGCTAGAGGGATAGAGAGGGATTTGGTGGGGATGAAGGAGAAAAGGATCGGAAAGATTGGGGGTTTTATGTTCAAATTGAGGGAGGGAGGATGACGAAATTGCCCCAAAGAAAAGAGAAGGCGAATGGATAATCAAGAAAAGCGCCAAGACGAGAACGATGACGATAGACGGTAACGAAAAACAAGCTTTGTGGTGGAAGCTATCATGCCCATGACCGCACGGACATGTTGTCTGTGATCGCTGGGAATAAGCGGCTTCTGCCTGATTGATTGCGCGCTGGATCGTTTTGCCCTTAAGAAGCACCCATAGATCGGAGGAAGCCATAGGAAGAGCAAAGGCCCAACTCCAAGAGATGTGTTGCTCTCTGCTGCCAAGACAATAGAGCTGGCGTGCAGGCAGTGTGTTGAGCTGAAGAACAAGTTGTGGGTGCTAAACCACGAAGAAGGAGAGCTGAGATATGGTATGAAGGGGACAAGAATAAATGCAAGTAACGGGCTCAAGGAGATTCTCGTCTGGACTTATATTAGCAGAGCTGGAACGCGACTACTGTAGAAGAAAGACGCATTCTGGCGACAAGGATATGTTTTGTTTATTTCAGTTCTCTATCTTATTCGTCAGTTGCCCAAAACTCCAACAAATTAAAACATAACAAAACTCGTTTCAATTCTTATCAGCTGCTAAGACGTCTTAAACTCGACCGATTTTACTGGACAAAACTCTTTTCTGTAGCTAAGGCGGTTAGTCGTATTCAATAGGTTTCCTTCTTGTTTGGTTTCATGTTCACACCCAACGCGTCTCTCTCCAAGTCACGGGATCATAATGACTGCGTTTTTCCTACACGTGTTCTATCTTCCACTCACTCTCTGCTACCCTTCATCCTATCTTCCTCGTCCACTCGGGCTGCCCTGCGCCCGAGTGCAGTCCTAAATTACCATTCTTCGACTCATTCACATTTCAATTATCTACTATGGCTATCAGTTGACGTATCCTTTATCTGTCGTCACTATATGTCGTATCATACCTTCAGCCTCAGGCTAGGAAGGGCTAGCAGACAAATATCAAATATCCGTAAGAGAGGTTAGGAGAGGGAGCCTAGTGATATTTGGCGTCATGAAAGTTTCCTAACAAGAAAAAAAAATCCTTCTTACAAAAAAGACTGCCCTTCGTCTTGACTATTTTGTCATTTAAAAACGCAGAGCTAAAATTATTTCATGAGTGAGTGGAAACTTAAATTCAATTACATATTGATCAACATCATTAGGGTTTTTCACACCCTAATGATTTCATTTCATGATTCGTTTAATCAAAACTAAATTGCAATGTTGACCGTCGGTTTTGTAAATTCAAACATTTGAATGGCACCTCGTTTAGATTAACTCGTTATAGCTACTTCAATACATGTTGGTGAGTGTTCAACTTTGGGCCAGGTATCTGAAAAAGCGACAGATACAGCTAAACCGGAGAAGCTTGCGGTTTTTCTGGCCATTTATTCACTGCCAAAAGCATCCTAAATTAATGTTTTTGGCGGTGGGTCGGAGTCGAGAAACCCGCAAGTTTTTCAGGTTTTGATGTATATACATGTCCCCTTCTCAATCTTATTTTGCGCACTAGGCCGAAGTTTTATGTTGAGAGTGGGACAGGTATGTACAGCTATATGTGAAAAGCTTGCTGTCTTTTTGCCTTCCAGTCCCCGCCAAAAACATGAGTTTCAGCCGCTTTTGGCGGGGGATGAGGGGCGAAAAAAGAGCAAGCTTTTTCCAACAAATTACAAGTGTTCTCTTAAAAGCACGCACCATCATTTCGGTAAATTTTTAACAGTTAAATGCAATTCGCAGATGCGCAAGAAGCATTTTGGTTACTGTTGCAACTTATTTTTTTTTTTACTGATCTGTATCTTAGTCCTACTTCTTTGACACATACTCCTAATAAGTACAATTTATCAACAAAAAAAAAAAAAAAAAACTTTTCATGAATTAGTTAACTATTTTAACAAACTATTAATATAGATGAAACAAAATATCATTTATTTTCACTTTTTCTTTTGAGAGCCATTCTCTTTTGAACACCCAGCTTTCTTATCTATAAAAAATTGTTCTGTGTCTTGATACCCACATTCAATAGTTGTATGCTCTTGAAATGTTAATGAGAAGGTGCCATGTAGAGATTTGTGAGGAAAGATAAGAGTGTTGGTGAGTGTTGGCAGAGTATGGTAAGTATGACAAGGTGTGGTGAAGTGTGGGACATGTTGGAAAGACTTGCAGCAAATGAATAAGATAACGTCCCATTAATTTTAACATTCAATCTGAGCATTTAGCAAAATTTGATGATTAAACAAGCTTAAGGAGGGCGCGAGGGTGTGTGATCAGTTCTGAATTTTGATTAATGCGCCTTACCAAACGGTTCTACTGAAATTATCGAGGATGTTCTATTTGGTGTAATAAGAAGTGTTTTATTCATTACAATAAAATTAAGGGTACGTTAAGGGTTTATTCAAGGGGAGCCAGGGCATATCTTGGAAAGTAAAGACTTTTGCGTCTTTTTCAATTAAATTTATATTGTGATTGTTTATTGTTGTCCTGTCTTACACCACAAGTGTTTGTAGCACGGTGTCAGCCTGTAGAACTCCGGAAAGAACCGGAGAACAGGGGACGCCGCGACTACAGACTATATTCACAAAATGACTATGTACATACGGTGCCTAAGCACATAACATCCCCCCCCCCCCCACATGGCCATTTAAATTATTCCAGCATAACTATCCTCCCTACTTGCCATTAAACACCACTGAATAAAGAAAGAGAGAGAAAATAAAAAGAAAAAAAAGAAAATAAGAAATAATCCCCCCCATTACACCATATATCACCACACACAGACATCGTTCCTTTTGTTGAAAGTTAGAGATGGGCCCAGTGCTTTGGTTAAAATATCAGCACACATTTTTGCAGTTGGAACCCATTCTAGAGAAGCTTTCTTAAGGAAGAGCTGTTCATTTACCAAGTAATAGCACCTACTAATATGTCTTGTCCTCTTTTCTCCAGGATTATTTTTTGCATTTGAGACGGCCCCTTTATTGTCACAGTGGAGCCTCACAGGTGGAAAATCAGGGTATAGGTCTTGAAGAAAATTTGAGATCCAAATTGCATCCTTCATTCCACTACTAAGAGAGACATATTCAGCTGTCATAGATGAGTCGCTTACAGTTAGTTGGCATCTTGATGTCCATACAACAGGGCAGCCATTGAGCAGTAAAAGATGACCAGATTGAGCTCTGGCAAACTCCTCATTGTTCCATGTGGCATCAGTGTAAGAGAACAATTAAAGGGGGCTGGCTCTTTCAGGATGAATGTGAAACAAAAGTTTAGCGGTGTACTGTACATAGTGTAATAGGTGATTGAGTGCTGTCCAATGAGTAGCTGTTGGTTTTGAAGAGAATCTAGCAAGGAAATTTACTGGGAAAGAAAGATCAGGTCTAGTTGCCACAGCCACATAGCTGAGAGCACCTAGAATAGAAAGGTATTTGGTAGTGTCAACTGCTTCTTCATCATCCGTTGCTGTCCTGATTTTTAACTGCTGAGGTAATGGAGATCTTGTGACTAGCCCTGGAGGATTGTGTTCTCTTAATATCTTGTTAATAAGCTGAAAATTGTTGAGATTAAAGCCTTCAGGGACCTCCTCAATACCTACACCCACAATGCCATTCACCTTTTCATTCCATTTTACCTTTAAAGATCCATCTAAACCATTCTCCAGTTCCTTCAATACCTACTCACTACTGCCAGTCACAATTCCATCATCAACATGTATCCAAACTACACCCAAACAACCTTTCTTCCTTAATACATAGAAAATTTTGTCGTATTGACTAGCTTTATATCCTAAAGAGTCAAGTTTGTCAGCAATGTGTAACCACCAACATCTTGCTGCCTGCTTGGTGCCATATAGAGCTTTCTTCCGGCGGAGAGCACTGTCCTTATCCTTCAGTTGAAAAACTTCAGGAGGACGTACCCATATAGCTTCATCAATTGGACTGTGAAGATAGGCAGCTGTGACATCAAAAGACTTTATAGGCCATTTGTAGTATGCTGCAAGAGTCAGAAGAACACACTGTGAAGCAAAAGTGGCAGTGGGAGCAAAAGTTTCAGTAAAGTCAATACCATATTGTTGAAGGAAACCTTTTGCTACATAGAGTGCCTTGTATGTTGGTGAGTCTGAAAAAGGATTTTTGATGGTGAATACCCATTTTGCATTGGTGATTTTACTGCCCGGTGGGAGTTTTTCTTCATACCAAACATCCATATTCTTCATGTTAGCTAGCTCTCTTCTGCATGCCAGTTCCCATTTTTGATGGCCAGGAGAGAGCATGGCTTGTAGATGAGCTCTAGGGATAATTTCAGAGTGTGACAAACCTTTTTGGACAATCTCTGTAACAGCTTTTTCTTGTGACAGAAGTGCTTCTTCATCTTTGAAATCACCTAATTTCAGATTGTTGAGAATAGACTGAAGAGAACCCTTTGGTGGTGTTGTCATTGGGGCTTGGAGAGCAGTGTCATGATTGGGAAGGCGGTCACCAGGGAAGACAGCCATGGTGGATTCAAAAAAGGAGTTTGAATCTTTATGCCAGCAAAGCCAACCAGCATTGTTTAAGGAGTAACCTACACACTTACAAATAAAAGCACATTGATCTAGTTTTTGGTGTGTTTCCTTGTGAATATGAACAAATGCTGTTTCACCAAAAATGCAAAAATTGGAATAGTTTGGGGTAGCATTGTACATCAGCTGAAGAAGGGTTTTGTCGCCTTTTTTAACATTGGGGATCTGGTTGTGAACATGAGCTGCCCACTTGTATGCCAAACCCCAGAATGATTCAGGTCGTTCGCTGGCAAGGAGTATGGTTCTTGCAATGTCACCAACTGTTCTGTTGAACCTTTCAGCTGTTCCATTTTGCTTGTGATGGTGGGGGCAGGTGAGTTCATGAGTGGCACCAATATCAGATAAAATCTGAGCCATCTTATTGCTGTGCATCTCAACTCCATCAGTGCATAAAACCTGAAGCTTCTTCCCAGTTATATTTTCTAATTTTTTATAGAAAGAGACAAAAAAAGAAGTTGCTTCAGATTTGGAATTCAGTAAAAATACCTCACCATAGGAAGTCGAGCTTTCTCTGAACATTGCTTCCCACCTAGCACCATGAATGGTGGGATCCATGGGACCAACAAGATCTCCAACAATTAAACTCATTAAGCATTCTGGCTTTGATTCACGAGTGGCTGATGGTTTCCTAGTTCTCTTTGAAATTAAACAATCTGCACAGTCAATCTTACCTGCAGGCGTAGATAATGGTAATCCAGTGCCCATACCAGCATTGATTATTTTTCTGATGGTTTCAATGCTGAAATGTCCTAGTCTTCTATGCCAATCCATCAGGGAACCTTTGGCGGAAGGTGGACGATTGATATGATGATTCTTCTTAACAGTGAAAAGTAACAAAGGGTGCAAGGAATAGCAATAAGAAGGAACATCATTTGGATTGCAAGTACTAACACTAATTACATCCAAGACCCATCTTCTTCTGGTATTCTCTACCCGGCCAGTCATAATCAATTCCTCTTTCAGATTAATCTCCAAATTTTTATTTTCAGAACATAAACCAAAGTTTGCTAAATCAAATAAAGAAATGAGAGTAGTATTAACATCTGGACAATAGAATACATTGGTAATAGTGACTATTTTATCATCCCCTTTAATTTTTAAATCTCCTATGCCAGCGATGAAGGAAGAAGGACTTTTAGTGGCCACTTTGATTGGAATTGGTTTTTTAAGAAGTCTGAAGTTGGCTAGAAGGCTCACAATTCTGGAGACATGATGTGTTGCTCCACTGTCCAGTATGCCGTAGTTGTCCCCAAATGCCTTAGGAGACCATTCAGCACTATTCAGATCAATTTGTTCAACCATTTGATTATTGAGCAAATAAAGAAAGATACAATAATAATGATTTTCACTTTAGAGTTTTATCACTATTAACTATAAATATGTTTTATAATTTAATTCTAAGGAATCTCGAACCAAAAACCCAACCCCCTTTTATATCCTTTACTCCTCCTTGCACTGACCTCATACTCATCCTTTATTCCGCACCTCACAAACCATTTAAAATATATCCGTTACACCTGGACCCTCCTCACTAACATCCGTTAACCCCTTATTCCTTCACTAACCATTCCGTCCATGCTTACTACCCCTTAATAACCCACAGACACTTCATAAACTTTTTAATGTACTATTATATTTGTTATTGCGCTGTGCGTCGCTTATTGAGAAAAAGACTAAGACACACTATTGAGAAATTGACTAATTTAGATTTAGAGTTTAGACTAGCGCGATTGAATAGCGAGTACACAAAGGAAAGTCGCAGTTGCTATGGAGAGTTGCTTTCTGCGCTTCGAGTATGGATTTAAGCCCTTTAGTATTGATTTAATGAGCTACTTTTGCCTCGAGTGTCACGTGGCGCGTGACACCAGGCAGGAAATGCAAGTATAGGTTTAAAAGTTCATGGAGAATAGGTCAACATATAGATCTTTGAGCAATGAAGGTAGTAAATCATGTGACATTAGAGCTTTGAAAACTTTCTGATAAAACACAACCCCTTTCTGTTCTATGACATCAAAGTGTTTGTTGAAAGCTTCTAAATATTCAGCATGTGATGTAAATTGAGTTTGTTTCAAATTGATGAAGTTACAGATAGCTGTAATGATTGATGTATGATTGGATCTAGTGAATTTGTTGGAAATGTGGAGATAGGTCTGATGTGCTTTCCAATCTGTTGAAATTTCATGGCACAAAGTACTAGAGATTGAGTGAACAAGAATAAGATGTGTGACTCTGTCTTCAAAATCATCAGGACCAGGTTCATCATTCATTTTGTAAGCTCTTGTGCCAACAAAATCTTTGATAAGAGCCATGACGTTGCTGTGCCACTCAGAGAAATTGCTACCCAATGTTTCAAGGCTGGGGATGGACTTGGTGAAATCAATTACATTTTTTAATGTCCTTTGTTTCTCAATCATTCCTATGGGTTGTGCAAGATGAGGAGGAACAGGGTGGCAGAAAGGGGAAACTGAATGGCCTTGTGCAGGCAACAAAAGTGATTCAGCAGGTGGTATTTTATTAGGGAAGGAAGTGGGTAGGGTGTCTAAAGTTAAGTCGCCTATTACACGGGTAATTTCATCAATAGGTGTAGGGTTAGGTATAGGGGTAGTTAGAATAGATGCTGGGGTTAGATTGGGTGTAGATAAAGGGTAGCAGTAAAGGTGGAAGCCTCTCTAGGCTTTATGTATTGCAAGGGGGGTATAGGGGCAGGAACTGTAGGTAAAACAGTAGTAGGAGTGAGGGAGGATATCTTACTATGTCTCATTTGGTGCAAAGGGGAGGGTATAGGGGTATAAGCAAGGGCAGAGGCCTCGCTATGCCTTATCTGGCGCAAAGGGGAAGGAGGGGAGGTGACGGGAGCAATAGGGTTGTATCGCAAGTGAGAGGGAGGGGAAAGGGGGTGTTGCAAGGAAGAAGGAAGGGAAGTAGGGGGGAGGGGTTCAGGTGCGGGGGGAGTTTGCTGAAGGGGGGTAAGAGTTGGTGCAGGTGTTATTGAGGGGTGAGCATGGTTGTTGCACAAAGTCGATTGGAACTCGGGAGTGACTAGAGGATCAATACCAAGGCTGCGTAGCTCACGGTTAGATATCAAGCGGGTAATTCAGGTGGTTTTACTTTTACCAGCCTGGGATGTAGGTGCTTTTTTTTCAGACATACACTGGGGGTCTTTCAGCTACTAACGTTGTGGAGTCATTTATGGCTAATGTTTCAATGCCCGCGGGTACAGCCCATAACCTGTAGAACTCCATAAAGAGCCAGAGAACAGGGGACGCCGCAACTACAGACTATATTCACAAAATGAATATGTACATACGGTGTCTAAGAACATAACAATGTCAGGTCTCAACTACGCCACAGCCTACAGCCATATTTTAAATTCTTGGTGCAGCTTAACAAAAATTTCTCAACTTCAGCACTCCATTTTTGATGTGACATCTGTGACAGATCTGCCACTAGTGGGAGATTTTGAGGTTGAGTGACCATTCTACAATCTGCTGATGCCTCCCCCACCCACCAGACCTTGCTTGCCAGCTCCCCAACCCATCCCAAACCCCATCAGGCCCAATCATTGGTTTAGGTGCTAGTAAGTCCTTCACTTTTTCTTTTATCTATTTAATTTTATTTCCAAGCTCTCAACCCATCTGGACCTTACTTGCTCAGCACTTTTTCCTGGAATTCTGTTGCCCACCACATTTTCAGGCACCTGATTGATTGTTTTTCTTTTTTTTCTTTTCATCTTTTACTCATCCTTTCTCTTTCCCAGCTTGCAACCCATCCGGATCTCACTCACTTGGCACATTTTCCCTATCTTTTCCACTATTTTATCCAGCAAAATTCAGCCTCCAAACAATTGTGTTTTGGTCCTGGTAAGCTATCATTTTTTTAGATTTCCTTTTTATGTATAATCTATTCATTTTTTTCATTTACAGCATCTCCCCCCAATGTCTTTCAATTTTCCGCCATTCACACCACCTAATTATTACCCATTCAACGCACCTAACACTACTCCTGATGGAAATGACAATTACTCCTTCCATGTGTCTAACACAACCCCTAATGCAAATGAATCTCCTCCCAATAATTTAAGCCATTATGAATCTGTCTCCCCAATCAGGCTGTGCAATTTATCTTCTAACCCAGTTAACAATGACCTCCCTGATTGTATTACAATCAACATTGAATTTTTAATTTTTTTTTAAAAACAAAAACAAACAAATGAAACAAAAGTCAACTTCTGATAAAGGTTCCCTCTTGTGGAGCAAAACCCCCTCAGAGCCCAATAAATTAAATTTTGTCTGGGAAATCTCAAACTTAAATCTTGATGCCTTCAAAAAGCGTGTTTTGCAAATTATTAGGGATGATGAAGAATGTGTAGTGGCGACGCATATAAAAAACAAATCAAGTGTGGAACTGTTTCTTGGTGTGGAATTATTCCTCAATCTAGGAATTTACCAGGTCAAAAGAAGAAGAAGATTGTAAACAAAGAACTTTTCTCTCAGTTTCTTAGTGTGGCAGCAGGAGCAAGTCTGAACAGAAAGGTTACTATCTTGTTGGAGCAACAAGATCCACAGCCTGCTCTCAAGGTAACAATTTTTTTTTATTCAATCTAATATGTTTTCTTTTTCTTTGATGGAAGAGGGGTTTGGCAATACAAAATCTAAAGCAGTCAACAAACAGTAACTCCATGGATGAAGATGATGAAAATGGTTCCTCTGGAGCAACACAAAGCATTCAAAGGGATGCACTTCACATAGAGAGGGTGAAGTTTCTCTTACAGGTGCACAAAAAGTGCAAATATATATCTAAATGTGAACTGGTCCATTTTTGCATCAATCCAGCAAATCCCCAAGAATATTTCATTCTCACTTATGATAAAGCCCAAAATTGAGCCAATACAATGGCAAGTAAAATTGTCTGTCAATTTTTTTCTCTCTTAATAAAGCTGACTAATTTTTCTCATATTCATTATTAGAAATTAAATCCACATGAAGTAACACATCTATTGCCCCCAAAATCCCCTGCTTTCCAGTATAAATGTATGGTCAAGAAGAATCACACTTCAGATCCTGGTCCTAGCCATCGTGACTCATCCTCTGCTATTTTCCCTAGTAGTGATCCTCCTCCTTTGTCTGATTATAGTACCAACATTGATCTTTGTGAAGATCCTAAATCTATGAAAGAGTTTTTTGTTCAGGCTTGTGTGGATGGGGAGAACTATAACTTGCAATTGGGGTTGGAGAAACTTGGTCTTACACATTGGTCATACTTTCAAGATTACTCACTTGAAGAGATAATTGAATCTGGAGTTCCATATTCTCTTGAAACAGTGTGTGTTTGTACCTCAAAAGTATATGGAGAACATGTAAAGGTTCTTCAAAAAAAGAGGAGGAAAAGACAATTGCATCAATAGGACATTTTTTTGATTTGGTTTAGATAAAAACTGAGACTATAGCTGGAAAAGATAAATGTTTTGATATATTTTTTTTATATAAATACTAGATATATAAATGCATGAAAAAATAAATATCTAATAAGATGGAAATTAAAAACATGCGGATATAAGAATATAAATCTTTTTTTAAATTATATTTTATATAAATACATGAAAATATAAATATAAATTACAAACATGCGGAAAAATCTTTATGAAATGAAATGTGAATCATAAACTTGCCCTGTGAGTTTCATAATAAAAATTCTTAATCTTAAATAAGTACAAAATCTATTACTCAAAATCCTTAATTAAATGAAATAATGATGCAACATTGGTGAACTTAATTTATTTTACTATCAAGTAAAAAAGTGGATTTATTGCAAAGTATAGTTTTTTTATTTTGTGAGTACAAATAAATAAATTTATATATTTTTAGTACCAGAATTATCATTATTTTTTAATTTTTAAAGTCAAATAAGTTATTTGTATAAAATATCACTCAATATAACCACTTGCTCTAAAGAGGAAATGCATCAACTCTTTGGTAATCCAAAGCTTTGCATATTGATTAATTATAACCTCATCTTCAATGCTACCTGTCAACTTCACATAACATTGTAACTTGATTTTCAATACGCAGAAAGATTTTTTAATCAGATTTAAGTCTGGAGAGTAAGGTGGGAGGTAAAGTAACTGACAGCCAAAATTTTTGAATTATATCCATGATATTTCCCCCATGGTGAAATGAAGCCTTATCCATCACCAGAACACTATTAGGTCCTGGATATGGGGACATCATAGGAAGCTAAAATAAAAAATGAAACAAGGGTTTATTTTAATCAGCAATGAGTAAAGCACTGAAATAAAAAAATTACTTACCAATTTGAATTCCAAAAAAAACTCAAAATTAGTATGACACATCATTTTGGTTTGAATTGTACTAGCAACAGCTCCAGATAAAGATACACCAGGTATAACATTATAGTGAATTGAGTCATTCTCCTCTGTCAGAATCCATTTTGTACATTTGCCCTTTTTTGCCCAACTCTCTTTGCCTGCTGCACATTCTAATTTTATCCCTAATTCATCTAAAAAGGAAAAATTAGAGATAGTGAATATTGGAAAATTAAAAGAAATAATTCTTACCTGTGAAGACCAAAAATTCAGGATCATACTGGCCAGCCATTGACATAATAGTATTTGCTTATTGTAATCCTGTTTTGGATGCACCCTTTGTAAACGCTTCTTGCTCATATGAAGGTGATTTATTAGTTCTACATGAATTGCTTTTTAAGAAATGACAACATCATATTTATCTAGTAAAGCAGCTTGTAATTCAGTTTGATACTTAGAAGGATCTGTTTCAAGGAGTTCTTCAATGAATTCTTGTTGGTAATTGGTGAGTTGGTAAGGCTGTCCACATCTCATGTACTTAGAGGGATCAGTAATTACTGCTTTTGTAGTTTGATATAGCTTCATATAACAAGCCAGAGAGTTGTGGTGAATTTTTGCCCCATTTTTAAAATTTATTTGATCTAATGTTTCACCATCTAAAGCCGCCATGAAAACCTTCACCTTGAAGTGAGGGTCATACTTGAGAAATGCCATGGGAAGCTAAAAAGTGAAAGGAAGAGTAAAAGATGAAAAGAAAAAAAAATAAACTACTCACCAAAATAAAAACAACCAATCAGATGCCTGAAAATGTGGTGGGCAACAGAATCCCGAGAAAAAGTGCTGAGCGAGTGAGGTCTGGATGGGTTGCGAGCTTGGAAATAAAATAAAATAGATAAAAGAAAAAATAAAATAAAATAAGAGAAAAAGTGAAGGACTTACTGGCACCTAAACCAATGATTGGGCTGGATGGGGTTTGGGATGGGTTGGGGAGCTGGTGAGCAAAGTCTGGTGGGAGGGGGATGCATCAGCAGATTGTAGAACGGTCACTCAGCCTTGAAATCTCCCACTAGTAGCATATCTGTCACAGATGTCATGTTGTGGTCTTCCAACATTGGAAGGGGCCTTTGTTGTGTGATTTGGCACTGTTTGTGCATGTCTTAATTGACATCTGTTAAGGAATTGGGTATTTTTCTGGTTTTATTCTGTGGATATTAGGTCTGCAGGTATGTGGGTACTATCATTGGATAGCCCCGGTTTTTCTCTATATTTTATGCCTTGAAGACATTTTTCATATTCTAAGTTTTAAGGCGTCATTTCCTCATTTTTCATTTATAAAAGATAGCTGTTTAATTTTGTTTTTGGTGTTTTACAGGCTAACCTTAAGTCTTAGGGTTAAGTGCTTAGTGCCATTGGATAGGGCTAATTTTTCTCTATGTTTCATGTCTCAATGTTGTTATAGTGAAATTCTGTGTTTTAAAGGTTTTAGTAGTTGTAGCTAATTTTTCTAAGTAGATTAGTTGTTTTTATTGGTTTTCTGGCTTCAGGGAGGCCGGGCTGCTTCAGGCGGCACCTCCAACATCGGGCGGCCCACCCCCCTCTGTTTTAGAAGGTCGGGGAGCGCTTCTGGAGGATTTTTATTCAATTTGGCTGGTACAGGCGCCAGATTTGTGGGTGCGCATGGGCTCTTAGTTAGTGGTCTGTGTGTAAATAGTGAATAAGACAGTTTGGGGCAACTTTAATTATCATACAACCATCCAGAGGTGATATCATTGTTCCTCACTCAGTTTTCACTGTTTTCTGGCCACAATTTGGCTGTGTTTGTTGCAAGTGAGTTCTTCATTTAACTTAACTTTGGCAACTGTTTTCTCTGTTATAGTCTTGCAAGCTATAGCAAGTATTATTGCTGTCTCTGGTGTGGATTTGCAGCTTACATCAAGTATCTTTGCTGTCTCTGGTGTGGACATTGGTCTACATTTCAGTTCTTTGGTCTGGTAGTCTGTCTGGGGACTACTTTCTTGGCTCATCAAGCAGTCAAGTGTGTTGAAAAGGGGCTTTAGAAAAACAGGAACCAACTTACTTTAGCAAGTAAATCTCACTCTATTTTTCTAAAGGGACAGGGGATTTTCTCTCTACTTTTTCTCCAACTTCCTTTGTCAAGGCCTATAGCTAGTACTATAGGATTGTCTACATTTCTGGCGCCCAATGTGGGGTGGAACTTGCTAGTTCTTTGGAATCTCTGTTTTCTTTGGTTGACTCTTTTTGGTGTTTTGGTCTGGAGGAATGGCTTCTGGTTCTGCTATTCCTGTGGTGACTGTCAGTGGGGGGGATGGTCCTCCTTCTGTGATGGTTAGGGAGTGTGTGAGGATTAAAAGTTGGGATGGTACCAAGTTTAATGGGGAGGATGTCAAGTGGTTTCTAGAGAAGTATGAAACTGCTTCTGGAGTGGATGGTGCTTCCTACCTGGAAATGGTGAAGCAGATTATCTTCTTCATTGGTGATAGGGCAGTGGAGAAGGAGATTGTGGCGATGTCTGGCTACAAGAAGAGGGATTGGAAGTTATTGTGTAGGGAGATGGTGGATAGATGGGGTGTCAGGTTCACTATGGTGGATCTAAACAAGGTTGTCAGTGAATGGCAATCATATGGTGGTGTTGGTAACTTGAATAGTTACAGGAAGTTTCTGCTACAGTTTGATCCTGTGGTGGAATATTTGGTGGAAGTGGAGGAGCTGGCACATGAAAATGCTGCCAAGGATGTTTTTTGGTCTGCCCTGGCTAGAGATGTCAGGATGGATGTGTTGAAGGAGTTGTCAAGAAAGGAATTGATGAAGAATATTTCTAATGGGGACCAGAAGTTGCCTGCCTTTGATAAGGTGAAGGAGGCTGTTGAGGCCCATTTGAAGTTATTGGCTGTGGACACCTATCAGGAAGGGTGTACCAAGTATGTCAGCAAAGTCAATGAGGCTTTGGCTGAAGAGGAGGTTAGAGTGAAAAAGGAAGAGAAGAATATGGTGTAGGTTCCCAAGCAGGAGAGGGACCCAGTGGTGGAGCAGTTGGCCAATCTCACAAAGCAGCTGCATATTTTTGTTCAGGAGACTAAGAAGGTCAATAAGGCACCTTCTCAGCCTAGAGATTTTGATAGGAGAGCTGGTAGGAGTGATCCTTGGGTCTGCTCTTATTGCAGCAGGAGGGGGCACAGGTTTAATTATTGTTGGGCACTGAACAGAGATGTGTCTGAAGGAAAAGTGGAGTTTGATGGCAGGGTTTTTAAGTTCCCTGACAGTTCATTTGTGAAGCCCAGTGAGGGGAAGGCTCCTGTGGATTTGGTCAGGAGAAGGGGTGGTCTCAATCAAAGGAGGCCAAGGTTTGTGGAGATTCCTGATCAAGGGAATCTTCTGGTAAGGAGGATGAGGATGTCAAGGGAAAGGGAAAAAAGGTCAATAAGGTCTCTTTTTCTACTTCCTTTGGTGGTTTGGAGTTGTACTCTTGTGGTGGACAGTCAAGTGGTGAATGCTTGGCTGGTGTTTATGATGTGGAAGCAGGAAAGGTGGGGAGGACTAAGAGCAGTTCTCAGGCACAACCAAAGCCTAAGGCTTCAAAGATGGATCCTAAGCTGAGTGCAGCTAGGAAGAAGTACAGCAAAGAGGAGCTGTACAAGATGCAGAAGTGTATGGCTGACATGGGCCCCCCTAGTTTTGGCGCATTGGACATGGATGGTGAGCCAATGCCAATGGAGGGGGATTCTGATTCTGAGGAGGACATCCCTTTGGCTTCATTTATAAAGCCTGCTGGAGTTAAAGGTTCAGGTGAGGGATCTGGTTTGGTTCCTGTTGATGGTACTGGTCCTCAAGAATCTTCTAGGACCAAGGTGGTGAAGCCAAGGGCTCACTTTGAGAGGCCAGTGGTTTCTGGTCAAGTCAATGTTATAGACTCTGTCCTTGAGAGGATGAATAAGGGTCAGGTTTCACTATCTTATGGGGAATTGTATGCTATCAGTCCAGGGTTGGCTGATAGGCAGAAAAAGTTGTTGAACAGGAGAAGAGTTTCTTCTGGTGAGGTAGAATACATTTGTGATTCTGCTGAAAAGTTTGGTGAGGGGTTGGAAACTCATTTTTCTGCTCCTCTGGGATATGTCAATGTCACTCTGAATGGCAGGGAGGCAAGGGCATTGGTGGATTCAGGATCTCAGATAAACCTGATTTCTTTGTTTGAGGCAACTCATTTTGGCCTCCCCATCAAAACTGGTATTGGTGGGAAGTTGAGAGGGATCGGTGGTCATGTCACTGAATTGGTTGGAACTTCAGAGTTTGTGAAGTTAGATGTTGGTGGAGCCTCAGGGAAGGTTCATTTTTACATTGCTAAAGGTAATGTAAAAGCAGTTTTAGGCGGGCCATTCTTGATGGATTTTCAGGCAAGAATTGGTTATCAATTTGATTTGGGAATCAGCTTGGAGTTGACTGGTGAAGATGAAAGGAGGCTTCACATGAGGTTATCATCCACTGGAGAGGATGGTTGGGAGACCAGGCCTGGTTTATCTTCAATGAGCCAGTGCATGGATTGTTGCAGGAGAAGGAAAGAAGTTGTTGCCGCCTCTGTTTTTCTGGAGTGTGGCTCAGGCTCTATTGAGAGTCTGTCTTTTTTAGAGTAATTAGGGCTTATCACCCTAGTGCTACAACCTCTCCCCAAGATGAGGAAATCCCTGGTTGTAGTAGGTCAGCTTTCTTGGAGATATACAAAGTGGATTTTCAACTTTCTTTTTTTAATTTTTCTCTTCTCTGAAATTATTCATCAAATTTTTTATCAAGTCTCTGTTCTCTCTCAAGATTCTTAATTACCTTTAATTCAAGCTCAAGGAGGACGATTGGTTATATATCTTTATTGAAAGATATGTGGAAAAGTTTTGGAGTGGTGAGATTGGGGTCTAAAAGTAAGTCCTCCCAATTGTGCACTGCTAGGGTTTCTTCTACACCTTTCAAAAACATTACCTGGGCCACACCTGTGAGCATTGGGGAAACCCCTGGTTATTTTTTTAAGTCAGAAGAAAACTCAAGAAAAGAAGATAAAAATTTCAAGATAATTCAAGAAAATCAAGAAAAAAATCTGAAGATAATGAAGAAAGAAGATTCAAAAATTTTTTGTAAAGATCGGCAAGATCAATTTTTGGGCCTCCAGCATGAGGTTAAACTGCAAAAATTTAGAAGAGTTGATTCTGAAGATGAATCAAGATTTGAAGATTTGGAAGACAAAAGTGAAGATGAAGATTTGGTATTTCAGAAAAGTTTTGGAGTGGTGAGATTGGGGTCTAAAAGTAAGTCCTCCCAATTGTGCACCGCTAGGGTTTCTTCTACACCTTTCAAAAACATTACCTTGGCCACATATGTGAGCAATGGGGAGACCCTTGGTTTTTGTTCCAGGTCTGGTGGTGAAGATTTCCTGAAGATCCCTCAAGTTGAAGGTGGAGCGGCAAAGTATAAGAAGGTAGCACAGAAGATTAGGCCTGTTAATGAGTCTATGCCTGTGGGTTTGAATCCGCCCTTGAAAATACCTCCTTTGTCAAGAGATCCGTACTGTACTCCTTTGGTGAAGAATCCTCCAGAATTCGTAGAGACGGCTAGAGTGACTGTGGAAAGGTTAAAAGTTGTTAATTTTGGTCTTGATGGGTGGTTGTCTGAAGAAGAAAAGAAGTTGTTGTTGCACGTTATTGTGCTAAGGGAAAAGGGTTTGGGTTTTGTTGAGGAGGAAAGGGGTGTGTTGAAGCACACTTATGGGGAACCTTACTTGATTCCTGTGGTTTGTCATGAACCTTGGCAAATCAAACCTATTCTGATTCCAGCTGCTATTAGAGAGGATTTTGTGGAGATTGTTAGGGAAAGAGTCAGAACTGGGTTATACGAACAATTGACATCCAGCTACTCAAGTCCGGTTTTCTGTGTAAAGAAGCAGAATGGGAAGTTGAGTATGGTTCATGATCTTAGAGCCTTGAACAGAGTCACTATCAAGGAAACTTGTATTCCACCAAGTGCAGTAGATTTTGTTGAAGCTTTTTCTGGAAGGGTGTGTTATGGTTTGGGTGTTATTATGGGTGGTTATGATGAGAGGGAACTTCATACGGATTCAAGGGCTCTCACAACTTTTGAGACTCTTTTGGAAAGATTTCGGCTCACTAGGTTGCCTCAAGGAGAAACTAATTCAGTGGCAGTAAATCAAGCACAGATGGCTTGGATTTTTCAGGATGAGGTTCCTACTCATGCTGGTATTTTTATTGATGATGGTGGAATTAAAGGACCATCCACTGATTATGATAATGAGGTTTTAGCGGAGAATCCTGGCATAAGGAGGTTTGTTTGGGAATATGCGATAACTCTAGAGAGAGTGTTGTTTGGGATTGAAGAGGCTGATTTGACCATTTCAGGGTCAAAATTATGTTGTTGTGTTCTTGCCTTGAAAATTCTGGGTCATGTGGTATGTAAAGCAGGAAGGATTATGGCGAAGAAGAAGATTATTAAAATACAGTCATGGTCGAGGCCTAAAAATACTACTGAAGTCAGTGGATTTTTGGGTGTGTGTGTATATGTCAGAATTTTTATTAATGATTTTTCTTTGTTGGCTTCACCTTTCAGGAGGTTGACAAGGAAAGATGCAGATTGGGAATGGACTGAAGAGTGTGAAGTGGATTTTCAGAAGTTGAAAAAGGTTGTTGGTGAAGATATTGTTCTTCACAAGTTGGATTATGGTGTTCGTGCTGGAAAAATTTATCTGGAAGTGGACTCAAGCTATATTGCTTCTGGTGCTGTTTTGTCTCAGGAGGATAAAACTGGGAGGGTCAGGCCAGTATGATATGAGTCTGTGGTGTTTAATGAGGTGGAATCTAGGTATTCTCAACCTAAGTTGGAATTGTGTGGTGTAGCAAAAATTTTAAAGAAGCTACAGATGGTTTTGTGGGGGCAGCATTTTGAGCTGCAGGTGGATGCAAAATCTTTGGTTCAGATGATCAATACGCCTAGTCTTCCAAATGCTCTGATGACTAGGTGTGTGGCATTTATTCAACATTTTTCTTTTGACCTGGTACACAAACCAGGCAAAACTTTTACTATGCCTGATGGATTATCAAGGAGGCCACCTACAGATGAAGATTCTGAGGCTGAAGAGTTTGATGAAGATGTTCCAGTGGTTAGGGCCAGCGCAAAGGGTGCTGATGATTTTTCTGACCTCCCCCAAGAGGCTGAACTGGCTGGATCTGATCTTGATTCTGGTAATCGGGATGTTTTTGTTGATGAAGATGGAGTTGTTGTTTGGGACAGCTCAAATTTGGAAAAGGGTGTTTTTGTTAGTGAACTGGATTCTCACAAGATTCAGTGGAAAGAGAAGGATGTGCCAAAATTTAAGGATTAGTGTCCTGGTTGGGCTGGTCAACTGGCTCATGTTCACGCTGGCAATTTTGATGACAGAGTTGTACCCTTGGATGTTGTTTTATTGGATTTCGAAGATGAGACCTGGGGTCAGTCTGGGTTTTATCTTATTTTGGTTGAATATCTGTTGACCTTGGAGAGGCCAGATAGTTCTGATGATGATACTTGGTTGGCAATTAAGAAGAAGAGTCCTGGATTTTATGCGTCAGGAAGAAGGTTTATGAGGAGAAGGCATCCTAATCCTCAAGTTGTGATGACTCAGAAGAAGGGTCAAGAACTTGTGTTGAAGTATTTGCATGAAGACCTTGGTCATAGAGGCTTTGGGGAGACTTATAGAAGAGTAGCTGACAGATTTTGGTGGCCAGGTATGAAGTTGGCTGGGCAGGGTTGGGTTCAATCTTGTGAAGAATGTCAAAGAAGAAGTCACTTGAAACCTAAAGAGGCGGGCCGTGCTACTGGTGAAACAACTGTTTTTGGAAGGGTCAGTCTGGATGCTGTCCATATTAAAGAGGGCAGGTATAAATACTTGATTGTTGCCAGGGATGATTTGTCTGCTGGGTTGAGGCAGTGCCTCTGGTTAATTTGACTCCCAAGAATGTGGCAGAGTTTTTGAAGGAGTGGATTTATAGGTATGGGTTGATGTAGTTGGTGACTGTTGATGGCGGGCCAGAGTTTGGTTCCGAATTTTAAGAAGCTGTGGCTAGTGTTGGTTCTAAAGTTAGAGTAACTACACCTAATTATCCTGAAGCTGAATGCATGGTTGAAAGAAGCCGTCAAGTTATCAAGAATGCTTTGGTGAAAATGTGCGGAGATAGTGCTGAAAAGTGGAGGCATTATTTACCCTTGGTGTTATTTGCTGATAGGGTCACTGTGAAGAGGACAACTGGCTATTCTCCTTATGAATTAATGTTTGGTCAGAAAGCTGTTCTTCCAGTGGATTTGGAAGCTGTCTCTTATCTAGGAATTGATTGGGATGACGTGCACTCAACAGAAGATTTGCTCTGTGCCAGGATGCAACAGTTGGAATGTAGAGAGGAATGCCAAGAGAAGGCATACTCTAGAATGATGAAGATTAGAAATCAATCAGTCAGGTACTGGGACAAGAAGTTGGCTCATAGACTCAGAAATCCCTTGAAACCTAGTTGTTTGGTCTTGGTGTATAATAGAAGTTTAAAGAGTCAGTGGGGAAAAATGTTTGCTGACAGATGGAATGGACCTTACAGAGTCAGATCTCAGGTGTCTGGAGGTTCTTATGTTTTGGAGGAGTTGGATGGTGCAGTGTTGAAAAAGAGAGTGGCTGCTGACCAGGTGACAAGGTTCTATCCCAGAGGCACTAAGCATGAAGAAGATTGACTCAGCAATGAGGATAAACTATGGAACGTTCTTTAAATTTTGGATTTTGGTGTTGCAGAACAACTTTTGTGTTGGAAACTTTTGTTAGAGGGTACCAATGAGCGGGGCCTCTAGATTTTGCCTTGGCAAGAGTGGGGGTGACTGATGGGCTGGCTGCTCTATCAACAGTTACCCCAGATTGTCTGTTTCCAACCCTTTCTCTTAATTTGGTTGAACCCTAGTATTGGTTTCTTTTCACAAGTTTTTAGTCCTCTATGACTTTAAACTGGAATTTCCTTTGGTCTTCAAGTGCCGGACTCCTCACTTTTATTGGTTTTGGTTTATTGTGTTAGATGTTGTGTTTTGTTGGTTAGAAGGTACCCAGGGGGGGCTTCTAGATTTTATTTTGGCAAGTGAAGGGGTAACTGATGAGATGGCTGCTCTGTAGAACAGTTACCCCAGAATGTCTGTCTCAAGTCTTTTGTTTGTTCCAGTTGAATTCTAGTTCTGTTGTTTATTATTCAGGTTTCAAGTCCACTATGACTTTAAAATGGTTTGGGACTGGCTCCTTTATCTTTGGTTTTTTTGGGTTGGCTGTGGATCACTGGTGGTCTCCCATCATTTTTACTTATTGGAGGGAGCCCACCCAGTGATCATTTCTATGGACTGGACCTTCTCTTAATTTGGACCATCTTTGGAGCTGGACTGTCTTGATTTTGTAGTTTATGTTTTGCTAGATAGTAGTTTTAGATTATTTTCTTTTTTCCTCTTTTTTTCTTTTAATTTTTTTATGGGGGTTGTTAAAATTATAAAATAAAATATATAGGGTGTTACCACATCAGGGTCACCTGGATGTGGGCAAGCATTGGTGGGGAAAGGCTCATCAATTGGCCGGGCAGTTCTATTGTATCATTTTAGTTTATTTTATTTTCATTTTCTTTAATTTCATTTTTTATTTTTTTATTCTCATTATTAACCTTAATTTATGTTTCTTATTTCAAATTTTTAAAGAAAAATTTCTTTAAGGTGTATCCACATCAAGGTGCACTTGGATGTGGGCAAGGTATCAGGGGATCAGCTCATCAATTGGCTGGGGGATACCATTTGTATTTTTTTTTATATTTTATTATATTTCATTTATTTTTATTTATTTATCAATTTTTAATTTTAGTATATTAGTAAAAAAAAAAAAAAATTAGAATTTATAGTTATTAATTGTTTTTTATTATTTATTTATTATTATGTTTCTAATCTTTTTTCAAAGGCTCATTGTCTGGATGATGAAGCTTCTGGAGGCGGGTCTGGATTATGATGTCGTTTTTTTTTGTTGGGGTTGTTGGAAGCACTGTGTTCTTTGAAGTGCATCCTGCTGGAGAGATTATATGGATTGTAATGGGCAGGAATTGAATTAGAGGGAATTTCAGAGGAGGAAGAAGAAGAGGCAGGAATGGAGTGCTGAAAGGTGTGCTTAATGATCCTAGACATCTTCCAGTGTTCATCCAACAGGTGCTTTCTCAGGGATTTTTCAAAGTCATTCAAAGGTCCATGAAGGGTAAAGGCATTTAGCATGTTGGAACACATGGTGCTTAGGTGTTGTTTCATGTCTCCATAATCCAGGGTCAAAGAAGTTTCTAGAGGTTGGCCAACTCCAATAGCAGATTCAGGAGGAGGGTTGCCAACTAGACAAGAAGAATTGGATCAGTAATTATTTTTGTTGAAGAAATGGGATGAATTAATTTGGTACTTACAGATTGGAAGCTCATCAAATTTGTAAGCAGCCGGAATTTGGACTTCTGAAGAATTTGGAATGGTCATAGTAGGTGGGTCAATCAGGGAAAGATATGGATTCTCTTGGTCTTCCTCTGAAAGATTTTGAGAAGGTGAACTAGGAGGCTGATGTTCCTGGGGCCTAGTTGGAGCAGCAAGATTGTTGTTGTTGTTGTGGTTGATATTCCTGTTGCATTCAGCTGGAGGAGGCTCCGGTGATGGAGTACCAGGGTTTTTAAAAGATGGAGAAGGAGAGGGTGATTCGGAAGCAGATTAATCTCTTCTGGATGGAGCTTTTGAGGGAATGGAACTGTCAGAAGAATAGTTGGCTGACAGAGCAGAGGTGTAGTTTTGTTGTCTTGACTGGGGACGAAGTTGTTGCTTTGGTGCAGTGTTGGGTGCTCTGGTCACTTCCTGGGGTCCTCTGGCAGGTCTCCTAGAAGTTTGGGAAAATTTGGAGATTTTGAACCTTGGAAGGGTTGGCTGCATTGCTCTGGGAGCAGTGGGAGGTAATTGTGTGGAGTTCTTTTTGTTGATTGGTTGAATTTGGCTGTTTTCTGGTTGTTTTTGGAGGTTTTGAGCCTGATTTTCCCTGTCTAGTGAGGCGGGCGGGCCGCCTGGATGCGGTCTAGAAGCCTAGGAGCTGATTTTGAAGCTTTTGGAGCTAATTTAGCAGAGATAAAAGTAGTTTCTTGGGAAGCTAAGGCTGGTCTTTTGGGAAGAGTTCTGGAAGCTGAGCTTCTGGATCTTCTGGAAGGTGCTGAAGATAAAGAGGAAGAGAAAGGACCAAGCTCTGGGGATCTGGTAGGGGATCTGGAGATGTATTTATGAGAAGGTGAAGGAGGAGGAATAGGGTAGTTGGCATCTTTGTCACATTTTTTCTTTTTGGAGTAGCAAGAATCACAAGCTCTGTTGTAGAATTTGGCTTCAGGAGTTGGAAGAGTGAATGTGCAAGGTCTGCACATGTGGATGCACTGTTTGCAGGCATAGTCCTTGGGAGCAGTGAAGCAAGTGTCACGCGCCACGTGACACTCGAAGCGAAATTAACTCAATAAATCAATAATATCGAGTCCTAAATCTATACTCGAAGCGCAGAAAGCAATTCTCCATAGCAACTGCAATTTTCCTTTGTGTACTTACTATTTAACTGCGCTAGCCTAAACTCTAAATCTAAATTAGTCAATCTCCCAATAGGGTACCTTAGTCCTTTTCAATAAGCGACGCACAGCACTAGGATCAACGAAATAGTATAGTAGTAGTTTTTTTTTCATTAAAGTTTTGTTAATTAATTAAAAGGGGTAAGTTGAGCATGGACGGATATTTAGTGGAGAGGGTCTAAGTGTATGTTAGTAATGGTCAATGGAATGGGAATGCTGCGATGGAAGGGAGGTCAATGCGAGGAGGAACAAAGGATATAAAAGGAGTTGGGTATTTGGTTCGATATTCCTTAGAATTAAATTATAATATCGTATTTACATTAATAAGTGGTAAATCCTTAGAAGTTAAATCATTGTTATTGTATCTTTCTTTTACCTTCTCAATATTCATTTCTAAATCCTAAATCTTTGATTATTGAGTTTCCAACCCTTCGTGAGATTTTAAGAATTATTATTACCTTGCAACTAGTTTATAATTCTTCTCGATCGAATCTCAAACCTATAGCTATTACTTCGAGTGACCTTCGAATCATTTCCTCGAATCATTCCTCTGTGCTTTGAAGAAGTTTCTAAAATCCCTCATCTCACTTACAGGAACATCCTCGACCTTGTGCATAGGTCGTCCGGTGACAGCAAGGAAGAGTAGGGGGGTCAACAACAGAGGATCCAGCCATGATCTGTGGTGAGAAAAGATGATGGAAAGAGATAGGAAGGAGATTTTTTTTCAGTGATGGGTAGATGATGAAGTGAAGGTGGAAGTTCAGCAGGTTGGCTGTAGAGGTATTCTGTATGAAATTGGATGCGTCTATTTTATGAAAAATTCCGCCAGTCCATCAAGACTTTAAACTGAAATCTTGTTTCTGGCAGTCCTCCAAGACTTTAAACTTGCTGGTTTCAAGTTTATTATCAAGATTAGTCTGTCAAGACTTTAAACTGAACACTGTGTTAGTCCCCCAAGACTATAAACTGAGGAATGGGTTTTGTTGTTGGAGTTGGTTTTGAAAGATTGGTGGAGGGTATCCACAGGGGGAGCCTCCGAATTTAGCAAAGGCAAGTTTGGGGGCAATTTTTTGGCTGGCAGCTCTATTCACAATTACCCCAGAATGTTAGTTTTTTCTTTGTGTCTTAATGTGGTTGATCTCTGGTTCTGGGTTTATGATTTAGGTTTTGAGTCCCCAAGACTTTAAACTGAGGGTTTTTGAGTCCCCCAAGACTATAAAATGAGGATGGTCCCCCAAGACTTAAAACTGAGGGTTGTTTTGTGGTTACATCCTATAGAGGGTTTGGTCATTTTTTCTTTTCTGAATCAAACTCAAGAACTAGTGGAATTACAGAGGGAATCAAGAGATGAAATGAAGTGTTCAGAATTAGCCTTGAACTGGTGAATGAAGTTTCTTCTGTTCTAAATGTCCTGTGGATCTCTAGCAGGAGTGGATTGGAAGTAGTGAAGCAGAAGTTGTTTCTGTTGAGATGTGTGTTGTTGGAACTTGGCCTTGATAGTGGGCAAGTGGTTTGGTGTTGGTGCTTTAATGGATCCTATATTGTTATCATCACTGTCAGAAGATGGAGGAACTGAGAATTCATCAGTTTTATAAAGTGGAAAGAAGAAATGAAAGTTCATTACCATCAGATGGACCAGGAATGGTGGAACTTGTTAATTTAGTTGTTTGGCACTCTTCTGGGAAGGGTGTAGTTTATTGATTAATCTGGGAATCAAGATGGATGGCCTAGATCATTTGATGCTGGTGGAAGATGGACCAGGTTGAGGTGGAGGTGAAGCTGTTGCAGAAGATAATGGACCAGGTCTGTAGCAGGACTTCTTTCTGGAGTGGCAGACATCACAGGAAGTTCTGTATGGATGGACAGGAGGTGTGATGGTGCAGATTAAATTATTGTTGATGCAGTATTGGCAAGGACCCATTTCAGAGGCAGATTTGGAAAGAAAGTTGAACATGATGGTTTGATGAAGAAAGAATGCGGAAATTATCAATTGGAGGGAGGATGTGGTCTTTCAACATTGGCAGGGGCCTTTGTTGTGTGATTTGGCGCTGTTTGTGCATGTCTTAATTGACATCTGCTAAAGAATTGGGTATTTTTCTGGTTTTATTCTGTGGATATTGGGTCTGCGGGTATGTGGGTACTATCATTGGATAGCCCTGGTTTTTCTCTATATTTTATGTCTTGTAGACATTTTTCATATTCTAAGTTTTAAGGGGTCATTTCCTCATTTTTCATTTATAAAAGATTGCTGTTTAATTTTGTTTTTCGTGTTTTACGGGCTAACCTTAAGTCTTAGGATTAAGTGCTTAGTACCATTGGATAGAGCTAATTTTTCTCTATATTTCATGTCTCAATGTTGTTATAGTGAAATTCCGTGTTTTAAAGGTTTTAGTAGTTGTAGCTAATTTTTCTAAGTAGATTAGTTGTTTTTATTGGTTTTCTGGCTTCAGGGAGGCTGGGCCGCTTCAGGCGGCATCTCCGATGTCAGGCGGCCCACCCTCCTCTGTTTTAGGAGGTTGGGGAGCGCTCGAGGAGGGTTTTTTATGCAATTTGGCAGGTACAGGCACCAGATTGGTGGGTGCGCATGAGCTCTTAGTTAGTGGTCTGTGTGTACATAGTGAATAAGAAAGTTTGGGGCAACCTTAATCATCATACAACCATCCAGAGGTGATATCATTGTTCCTCACTCAGTTTTCACTGTTTCTGGCCACAATTGGCTGTGTTTGTTGCAAGTGAGTTCTTCATTTAACTTAACTTTGGCAACTGTTTTCTCTGTTATAGTCTTGCAAGCTATAGCAAGTATTATTTCTGTCTCTGGTGTGGATTTGCAGCTTACATCAAGTATCTTTGCCGTCTTTGCTGTCTCTGGTGTGGACTTTGTTCTACATTTCAGTTCTTTGGTCTGATAGTCTATCTGGGGACTACTTTCTTGGCTCATCAAGCAGTCAAGTGTGTTGAAAAGGAGCTTTAGCAAAACAGGAACCAACTTACTTTAGCAAGTAAATCTCACTCTATTTTTTCTAAAGGGACAGGGGATTTTCTCTCTGGTTTTTCTACAACTTCCTTGGTCAAGGCCTATAGCTAGTACTATAGGATTGTCTACATTTCTGGCGCCCAACGTGGGGTAGAACTTGCTAGTTCTTTGGAATCTCTGTTTTCTTTGGTTGGCTCTTTTTGGTGTTTTGGTCTGGAGGAATGGCTTCTGATTCTGCTATTCCTGTGGTGACTGTCAGTGGGGGGGATGGTCCTCCTTCTGTGATGGTTAGGGAGTGTGTGAGGATTAAAAGTTGGGATGGTACCAAGTTTAATGGGGAGGATGTCAAGTGGTTTCTAGAGAAGTATGAAACTGCTTCTGGAGTGGATGGTGCTTCCTACCTGGACATGGTGAAGCAGATTATCTTCTTCATTGGTGATAGGTCAGTGGAGAAGGAGATTGTGGCCATGTCTGGCTACTAGAAGAGGGATTGGAAATTGTTGTGTAGGGAGATGGTGGATAGATGGGGTGTCAGGTTCACTATGGTGGATCTGAAAAAGGTTGTCAGTGAATGGCAATCTTTTGGTGGTGTTGGTAACTTACATAGTTACAGGAAGTTTCTGCTACAGTTTGATCCTGTGGTGGAATATTTAGTGGAAGTGGAGGAGCTGGCACATGAAAATGCTGCCAAGGATGTTTTTTGGTCTGCCCTGGCTAGAGATGTCAGGATGGATGTGTTGAAGGAGCTGTCAAGAAAGGAATTGATGAATACTCTTTCTAATGGGGACCAGAAGTTGCCTGCCTTGGATAAGGTGAAGGAGGCTGTTGAGGCCCATTTGAAGTTATTGGCTGTGGACACCTATCAGGAGGGGTGTGCCAAGTATGTCAGCAAAGTCAGTGAGGCTTTGGCTGAAGAGGAAGTTAAGGAGAAGAAGGAGGAGAAGAAATTGGTGCAGGTTCCCAAACAGGAGAGGTACCCAATGGTGGAGCAGTTGGCTGATCTTACAAAACAGCTGCACATTTTTGTTCAGGAGGCCAAGAAGGTTAATAAGGCACCTTCTCAGCCTAGAGATTTTGATAGGAGGGCTGGTAGGAGTGATCCTTGGGTTTGCTCTTATTGTGGTAGGAGGGGGCACAGGTCCAATGATTGTTGGGCATTGAAAAGAGATGTGTCTGAAGGAAAAGTGGAGTTAGATGGCAGGGTTTTTAAGTTCCCTGACGGTTCTTTTGTGAAGCCCAGTGAGGGGCAGGCTCCTGTGGATTTGGTCAGGAGAAGGGGTGGTCTCAATCAAAGGAGGTAAAGGTTTGAGGAGATTCCTGATCAGGGGAAGTCTTCTGTTAAGGTAGATGAGGACGTCAAGGGAAAGGGGAAGGAGGCCAATAAGGTCTCTTTTTCTACTTCCTTTGGTGGTTTGGAGTTGTATTCTTGTGGTGGACAGTCAAGTGGTGAATGCTTGGCTGGTGTTTATGATGTGGAAGCAGGGAAGGTCGGAAGGCCTAAGAGCAGTTCTCAGGCCCAACCAAAGCCAAATGCTTCAAAGGGGGATTCTAAGCTGAGTGCAGCTAGGAAGAGGTACAGCAAAGAGGAGCTGTACAAGATGCAGAAGGGTATGGCTGACATGGCCCCCCCTAGTTTTGGCACATTGGACATGAATGGTGAGCCAATGCCAATGGAGGTGGATTCTGACTCTGAGGAGGATGTCCCTTTGGCTTCATTGCCAAAGCCTGTTGGAGTCAGAGGTTCTGGTGAGGGATCTTGTTTGGTTCCTGTTAATTGTAAATCTGTTGGTGGTGCTGGTCCTCAAGAAGCTTCTAGGACCAAGGTGGTGAAGCAAAGAGCTCACTTTGAGAGGCCAGTAGTGTCTGGTCAAGTTAATGTTATGGACTCTGTCCTGGAAAGGATGAATCAGGGTCAGGTTTCCCTATCTTATGGGGAATTGTATGCTATCATTCCAGGGTTGGCACATAGGCAGAAAAAGTTGTTGACCAGGAGAAGAGTTTCTTCTGGTGAGGTAAAATACATTTGTGATTTGGCTGAAAAGTTTGGTGAGGGGTTGGAAACTCATTTTTCTGCTCCTCTGGGATATGTCAATGTCACTCGGAATGGCAGGGAGGCAAGGGCATTGGTGGATTCAGGTTCTCAGATAAACCTGATTTCTTTGTTTGAGGCAACTCATATGGGCCTACCCATCAAAACTGGTATTGGTGGGAATTTGAGAGGGATCGGTGACCATGTCACTGAATTGGTTGAAACTTCAGAGTTTGTGAAGTTAGATGTTGGAGGAGCCTCAGGGAAGGTTCATTTTTACATTGCTAAAGGTAATGTAAAAGCAGTTTTGGGTGGGCCATTCTTGATGGATTTTCAGGCTAGAATTGGTTATCAATTTGATTTGGGAATCAGTCTGGATTTGACTGGTGAAGACAAATGGAGGCTTCACATGAGGTTATCAGACCCTGGAGAGGATGGTTGGGAGACTAGGCCTGGTTTATCTTCAATGTGCCAGTGCATGGACTGCTGCAGGAGAAGGAAGGAAGTGGGTGCTGCCTCTGGTTTTTTGGAGTGCGGCTCAGGCTCTATTGAGAGTCTGTCTTTTTTAGAGTAATTAGGGCTTATCACCCTAGTGCTACAACCTCTCCCCAAGATGAGGAAATCCCTGGTTGTACTAGGTCAGCTCCCTTGGAGATATACCAAGTGGATTTTCAACTTTCTCTTTTTAATGTTTCTCTTCTTTGCAAGTATTCATCAAGTTTTTTATCAAGTCTCTGTTCTCTCTCAAGATTTTTAATTATTTTTAATTCAAGTTCAAGGAAGAAGATTGGTTATATATCTTTTTTGAAAGATATGCGGAAATGTTTTGGGGCGGTGAGATTGGGGTCTAAAAGTAAGTCCTCCCAATTGTGCACCGCTAGGGTTTCTTCTACACCTTTAAAAACATTACCTGGGCCACACCTGTGAGCATTGGGGAAACCCCTGGTTATTTTTGTAGGTCAGAAGAAAAATCAAGAAAAGAAGATAAAAATTTCAAGATAATTCATGAAAATCAAGAAAAAAATCTGAAGATAATGAATAAAGAAGACGCAAAATATTTTTGTGAAGATCGTCAAGATCTATTTTTGGGCCTCCAGCATGAGGTTAAACTGCAGAAAATTTTGAAGAGAGAAGATCATCATGATCGATTTTTGGGCCTCCAGCATGAGGATAAACTGCACAATTTTAGAAGATGTGATTCAGAAGATGAATCAAGATTTGAAGATTTGGAAGTTGGAAGTGAGGATGAAGATGTGGAATTGCGGAAAAGTTTTGGAGTGGTGAGATTGGGGTGTAAAAGTAAGTCCTCCCAATTGTGCACCGCTAGGGTTTCTTCTACACCTTTCAAAAACATTACCTTGGCCACAAATGTGAGCAATGGGGAAACCCTTGGTCTTTGTTCCAGGTCTGGTGGTGAAGGCTTCCTGAAGATCCCTCAAGTTGAAGGTGGAGCGGCAAAGTATAAGAAGGTTGCGCAGAAGATTAGGCCTGTCAATGAGCCTATGCCTGTGGGTTTGAATCCACCTTTGAAGAGACCTCCTTTGTCAAAAGATCCGTACTGTACTCCTTTGGTGAAGAATCCTCCAGAATTTGTAGAGACAGCTAGGGTGACTGTGGAAAGGTTGAAAGTTGTTAATTTTGGTCCTGATGGGTGGTTGTCTGAGGAAGAAAAGAAGTTGTTGTTGCACGTTATTGTGCTAAGAAAAAAAGCTGTGGCATTTGTTGAGAAGGAAAGGGGTGTGTTGAAGCACTCTTATGGGGAACCTTACTTGATTCCTGTGGTTTGTCATGAACCTTGGAAAATCAAACCTATTCCAATTCCAGCCGCTATTAGAGAGGATTTTGTGGAGATTTTTAGGGAAAGAGTCAGGACTGGGTTATACGAACAATTGACTTTCAGCTACTCAAGTCCGGTGTGGTAGCCTAAAGTATAGTATGGCACCTAAGTACGTAAATGGAGTTATTACGGCTTGCAAGATTGGCGTTATTATTTTTTTTATATAAAAGGGTTTTATTTAATTTATTTGAGTTTTAAATATGAAGAAATTGGTCACGAGCGAATGCCTACACAAAAACAATTTATTTTACAGAGAAAACTTATTTTTACGGTCTGAAAAGCTTATTAGTGTCAAGTAAAGTTACTCAAGAACCTTGGGAAATTTTTCCAGAATTTTTACTATTTTTCTTATATTTTTAAATGAATTTTAAAGTTTTATAGAAATATTTACGTTTTCAGAAAATTACTTAACTTTGATGAATTTTCACGGTGTAATTAGAGCTGCGCAGACTACGAAAATAGTTTGGAATATAAAGGGGAAGTAGCCCTATTATGCGTAATTTTTCTAGATTTTTTATTATAGTTTATAAGGTTCTAATTGAGTCCAGAAGTCCGGACGGACTCCGCTTTGACTCCGTACGGGCTCCAGATTGACTCTGGAAGAGCTCTGGAGGGGAAAACTTAGGCACGTGACTAGGAATACTTAAGCGCTTCTCAAACTCAAAATTGAGGGGGGGGGGACACAACATACAGCTTAATCTTTAACCACCACAGTCTCATTTTTTATTACTCAACAAATTAAATAAATTTGTAATACCCTTATAACTTTATATTTTATATATAACATTTTAGAAATACTACTTAACAATTTAAATCACACTTCATACAGGGTATCTTTAGAAAGTCTTCATCACTGGACTTGATTATTGCTGTCTCATAAAAATTCAAATTATTATAAAAACATAAAAGTCAATCTTTTCAGATCTTTCACTGGTACACCTTAATTGTTGTTATCAGTATTTCTTTTCTCAACAGCCACTTTTATTTAAATCTCAATAAGTGTTAATTATTTTAGAGTTTCATTATTTTTATTAATCAGATCCAAGTAGACTGGTTAGCTTAGTGATTTAGAATACCCATTTTGTTATTTTTATTGGAAGGACGGGGTTTTCAGCTAAATCCACATATCTTCTCCGGATTCTGCTTACAGCAAGGCGACTGTAAGAGTTTACCTTACCATACCGGTTTTCTGTGTAAAAAAGCAGAATGGAAAGTTGAGGGTGGTTCATGATCTTAGAGCCTTGAATAGAGTCACTATCAAGGATGCTGTTATGCCGCCAAGTGCAGAGGATTTCGTTGAAGCTTTCGCTGGAAGGGTGTGTTATGGTTTGGGTGATATTATGAGTGGTTATCATGAGAGGGAACTCCATACGGATCCAAGGCCTCTCACAACTTTTGAGACTCCTTTGGGAAGATTTTGGCTCACTAGTTTGCCTCAAGGAGCAACTAATTCAGGGGCAGTTTATCAAGCACAGATGGCTTGGATTTTTCAGGATGAGGTTCCTACTCATGCTGGTATTTTTATTGATGATGGTGGAATTAAAGGACCATCCACTGATTATGGTAATGAGGTGCTAGCGGAGAACCCTGGCATAAGGAGGTTTGTGTGGGAATATGCAATAACCCTAGAGAGAGTGTTGTTCAGGATTGAAGAGGCTGGTTTGACCATTTCAGGGTCAAAATTATGTTGTTGTGTTCCTGCCTTGGAAATTCTGGGTCATGTGGTATGTAAAGCAGGAAGGGTTATGGCGAAGAAGAAGATTATTAAAATACAGTCATGGTCGAGGCCTAAAAATACTACTGAAGTCAGTGGATTTTTGGGTGTGTGTGTATATGTCAGGATTTTTATTAAGGATTTTTATTTGTTGGCTTCACCTTTCAGGAGGTTGACCAGGAAAGATGCATATTGGGAATGGACTGAAGAGTGTGAAGTGGCTTTTCAGAAGTTGAAAAAGGTTGTTGGTGAAGATATTGTTCTTCACAAGTTGGATTATGGTGTTGGTGCTGGAAAAATTTATCTGGCAGTGGACTCAAGCTATATTGCTTCTGGTGCTGTTTTGGCTCAGGAGGATAAAACTGGGAGGGTCAGGCCAGTATGATATGAGTCTGTGGTGTTTAATGAGGTGGAATATAGGTATTCTCAACCTAAGTTGGAATTGTGTGGTGTAGCAAAAATTTTAAAGAAGCTACAGATGGTTTTGTTGGGGCAGCATTTTGAGCTGAAGGTGGATGCAAAATCTTTGGTTCAGATGATCAATGCGTCTAGTCTTCCAAATGCTCCAATGACTAGGTGGGTGGCATTTATTCAACATTTTTCTTTTGACCTGGTACACAAACCAGGTAAAACTATTACTATGCCTGATGGATTATCAAGGAGGCCACCTACAGATGAGGATTCTGATTCTGAAGGGTTTGACGAAGATGTTCAAGTGGTTAGGGCCAGCACAAACAATGCTGAGGATTTTTCACTCCTCCGCCATGAGGCTAAACTGGACGATTGTTCTGACCTCCCCCAAGAGGCCAAACTGGCTGGATCTGATCTTGATTCTGGTGATCAGGATGTTTTTGTTGATGAAGATGGAGTTGTTGTTTGGGACATCTCAAAATTGGAAAAGGGTGTTTTTGTTAGTAAACTTGATTCTCACAAGGTTCAGTGGAGAGAGAAGGACGTGCCAAAATTTAAGGATTGGTGTCCTGGTTGGGGTGCTCAATGGGCTCATGTTCACACTGGTGATTTTGATGACAGAGTTGTACCCTTGGATGTTGTTTTGTTGGATTTTGAAGATGAGACCTGGGGTCAGTCTGGGTTTTATTTTAGTTTGGTGGAATATCTGTTGACCTTGGAGAGGCCAGATAGTTGTGATGATGATACTTGGTTGGCAATCAAGAAGAAATGTCCTGGATTTTATGAGTCAGGAAGGCGGTTGATGAGGAGGAGACATCCAAATCCTCAAGTGGTGGTGACTCAGAAGAAGGGTCAAGAATTGGTTTTGAAGTCTTTGCATGAAGACCCTGGTCATAGAGGCTTTGGGGAGACTTATAGAAGAGTAGCTGACAGATTTTGGTGGCCAGGTATGAAGTTGGCTGTGCAGGGTTGGGTTCAATCTTGTGAAGAATGTCAAAGAAGAAGTCACTTGAAACCTAAAGAGGTGGGCCGTGCTACTGGTGAATCAACTGTTTTTGGAAGGGTCAGTCTGGATGCTGTCCATATTAAAGAGGGCAGGTATAAATACTTGATTGTTGCTAGGGATGATTTGTCTGGTTGGGTTGAGGCAGTGCCTCTGGTTAATTTGACTTCCAAGAATGTGGCAGAGTTTTTGAAGGAGTGGATTTATAGGTATGGGTTGATGAAGTTGGTGACTGTTGATGGCGGGCCAGATTTTGGTGCCGAATTTAAAGAAGCTGTGGCTAGTGTTGGTTCTAAAGTTAGAGTAACTACACCTTATTATCCTGAAGCTGAAGGCATGGTTGAAAGAAGCCATCAAGTTATCAAGAATGCTTTGGTGAAGATGTGTGGAAATAGTGCTGAAAAGTGGAGGCATTATTTACCCTTGGTGTTATTTGCTGATAGGGTCACTGTGAAGAGGACAAATGGCTATTCTTCTAATGAGTTAATGTTTGGTCAAAAAGCCGTTCTACCAGTGGACTTGGAAGCTGTCTCTTATCTTGGAATTGATTGGGATGACGTGTGCTCAACAGAAGATTTGCTCTGTGCCAGGATGCAACAGTTGGAATGTAGAGAGGAATGTCAGGAGAAGGCATACTTTAAAAAGATGAAGATTAGGAATCAATCAGTCAGGTACTGGGACAAGAAGTTGGCTCATAGACTCAGAAATACCTTTAAACCTAGTTGTTTGGTCTTGGTGTATAATAGAAGTTTGGAGAGTCAGTGGGGAAAAATGTTTGCTGACAGATGGAATGGACCTTAAAGAGTCAGATCTCAGGCGTCTGGAGGTTCTTATGTTTTGGAAGAGTTGGATGGTGCAGTCTTGAAAAAGAGGGTGGCTGTAGACCAAGTGAAGAGGTTTTATCCCAGAGGCACTAGACATGAAGAAGATTAACTCCGCAATGAGGTTAAACTATGGAATGTTCTTTTTTTGTTTTTGAATTTTTGTGGTGTTGCAGAGCAACTTTTGTGTGGACACTTTTTGTTAGAAGGTACCCATGGGTGGGGCTTCTAGATTTGATCTTGGAAAGTGTAGGGGTGACTGATGGGCTGGCTGCTCTATCAACAGTTACCCCAGATTGTCTGTTTCCAACCCTTTTTCTTAATTTGGTTGAACCCTAGTATTGGTTTATTTTCACAGTTTTTAGTCCTCTATGACTTTAAACTGGAATTTCCTCTGGTTTTCATGTGCTGGTCTCTTCACTCTTATTGGTATTGGTTTTTTTGTGTTGGACATTGTGTTTTTGTTAGAAGGTACCCAGGGGGGGCTTCTAGATTTTATTTTGGCAAGTGTGGGGGTAACTGATGGGCTGGCTGCTCTGTAGAACAGTTACCCCAGAATGTCTGTCTCAAGTCTTTTCTTTTTCCTAGTTGAATTCTAGTTCTGTTGTTTATTATTCAGGTTTCAAGTCCGCTATGACTTTAAAATGGTTTGGGACTGGCTTCTTTATCTTTGGTTCTTTCAGATTGGTGATGGATCACTGGTGGTCTCCCATCATTTTTACTTATTGGAGGGAGCCCACCCAGTGATCATTTCTATGGACCGGACTTTCTCTTATTGGGCCATCTATGGAGCTGGACCCTCTTTGATTTTGCAGTTATGTTTTTTCTAGATAGCAGTTTTAGATTATTTTCTTTTTTCTCTTTTTTTCTTTTAATTTTTTTATGGGGGTTGTTTAAAACTATAAAATCAAAAATATAGGGTGTTACCACATCAGGGTCACCTGGATGTGGGCAAGCATTGGTGGGGAAAGGCTCATCAATTGGCCGGGCAATGCTATTTTCTTTTTCTATTTATTATTTATTTCATCTGTTTCTGTGTTTCATTATTTTTCTTATCTTATGAATTTCTAAATATTTTGATTTTTGTTTTCTGTTAATCATTTAAAATATTTAATTGTGTATCCACATCAAGGTGCCCTTGGATGTGGGTACGGTATCAGGGGATCAGCTCATCAATTGGCTGGGGGATACCATTTGTATTATTTTTTATATTTTATTTTATTTCATTTATGTTATTTTATTTCATTTTATTTTTAAATTTTTAATTTAAATATATTAGTATCTCACTCAAAAAAAAAAAAAATTCTGAATTTATTTTTATTATTTGTTTTATATTATTATTATGTTTCTAATCTTTTGCAGGAGCTCATTTTCTGGATGATGAAGCTTCTGGAGGCTGGTCCGGATTGTGATGACGTTTTTGTTTTTTGTTGGGATTGTGGGAAGCACTGTGTTCCTAGAAGTGCATCCTGCTGGAGAGATGATAGGGATTGTAATGGTCAGGAATTGGATTAGAGGGAAGTTCAGAGGAGGAAGAAGAAGAGGCAGGAATGGAGTGCTGGAGGGTGTGCTTAATGATCCTAGACATTTTCCAGTGGTCGCCCAGTAGGCGCTTTCTCAGGGATTTTTCAAAGTCATTCAAAGGTTCATGGAGGGCAAAGGCTTTTAGCATGTTGAAACACATGGTGCTTAGGTGTTTCTTCATGTCTCCATAATCCAGGGTCAAAGAAGTTTCAAGAGGTTGGCCAACTCCAATAATAGATTCAGGAGGAGGGGTGCCAAATAGACAAGAAGAATTGGATCAGTAATTATTTTTGTTGAAGAAATGGAATAATTAATTTGTTACTTACAGATTGGAAGCTCATCAAATCTGTAAGCAGCTATGATTTGGATCTCTGACGATTTTTTAATGGTCATAGTGGGTGGATCAACTAGGGAAAGATATGGATTCTCATGGTCTTCCTCTGAAGGATCCTGAGAAGGTGAACTTGCATGCTGAGGTTCCTGGGGCCTAGTTGGAGCAGTGAGATTGTTGTTGTTGTTGTGGTTGTTATTTCTGTTGGATTCAGTTGGAGGAGGTGCTGGTGATGGAGTACCAGGGTTGTTAAAGGATGGAGCAGGAGAGGGGGATTTGGAAGCAGACTGCTCTTTTCTGGATAGAGAATTTGAAGAGATGGAACTGTCAGAAGAGTAGTTAGCTGACAGAGGAGAGGTGTAGTTTCTTTGTCTTAGTTGGGGACGAAGTAGTTGTTGTGGAGCAGTGTGTGGTGTTCTGGTTTCTTCTTGGGGTTCTCTGGCAGGTCTCTTAGATATCTGGTAAATTTTGGTGCTTTTGGACTTTGGAAGGGTGGATTGCATTGCTCTGGGAGCAGCAGGAGGTAGTTGGGCTGAGTTGTTGTTGTTGTCTGGATGAATTTGGCTGTTTTCTGGCCGTTTTTGGAGGTTTTGGCCCTGATTTTCACTGTTTGGTGAGGCGGGTGGGCCGCCTGGATGCGGTCTAGAAGCCTGGGAGTTGATCTTCAAGATTTTGGAGCTAATTTGGCTGAGATAAAAGCAGTTTCTTGTGAGGCTAAGGCTGGTCTTTTGTGAAGATTGCGGGAAGCTGAGCTTCTGGATCTTCTGGAAGGAGCAGAAGATAGAGAGGAAGAGGAAGGACCAAGCTCTGGGGATCTGGTAGGGGATCTGGAGATGTATTTGTGAGAAGGAGAAGGTAGAGGAATAGGGTAGTTGGCGTCTCTGTCACAGCTCTTCTTTTTGGAATAGCAAGAGTCACAAGCCCTGTTGTAGAATTTGGATTCAGGATTTGGAAGAGTGAATGTGCAAGGTCTGCACATGTGGATGCACTGTTTGCAGGCATAGTCCTTGGGAGCAGTGAAGCAAGGGAGAGTAGAAGGGTTAACATCAGGAGATCCAGCCATGATCTGTGGTGAGAAAAGATGATGAAAAGGGATAGGAGGAGATTTTTGTCAGTGATGGGTAGATGATGAAGTGAAGGTGGAAGTTCAGCATGTTGGCTGTAGGGGTGGTCTGTATGAAATTGGCTGCGTCTATTTTATGCAAAATTCCGCCAGTCCATCAAGACTCTAAACTAAAAAAAAAAAAAAAAAAAGCTATTTCATCAAGGCCAGTCCATCAAGACTCTAAACTGAAAAATCTGTGGTATCAAGGCAGTCCATCAAGACTTTAAACTGAAATCTGGTTTCTGTTAGTCCTCCAAGACTTTAAACTGGCTGGTTTTAAGATTTTATTAAGATTAGTCCATCAAGACTTTAAACTGAACACTGTGTTAGTCCCCCAAGACTTTAAACTGAGGGAAAAGTTTTTGTTGTTGGAGTTGGTTTTGAAAGATTGGTGGAGGGTATCCACAGAGGGAGCCTCCGAATTTAGCAAAGGCAAGTTTGGGGGTAATTGATGGGCTGGCTGCTCTATTCACAATTACCCCAGAATGTTAGTTTTTCTCTGTGTCTTAATGTGGTTCATCTCTGGTTCTGGGTTTATGATTTAGGTTTTTGAGTCCCCCAAGACTTTAAACTGAGGGTTTTTGAGTCCCCCAAGACTATAAAATGAGGATGGTCCCCCAAGACTTAATACTGAGGGTTGTTTGTGGTTACATCCTATAGAGGGTGTGGTCAATTTTTCTTTTCTGAATCAAACTCAAGTACTAGTGGAATTACAGAGGGAATCAAGAGATGAAATGAAGTGTTCAGAATTAGCCTTGAGCTGGTGAATGAGGTGTCTTCTGTTTTCAATGTCCTGTGGATCTCTAGAAGGAGTGGATTGGAATTAGTGAAGCAGAAGTTGTTTCTGTTGAGATGTGTGTTGTTGGAACTTGGCCTTGATAGTGGGCAAGTGCGTTGGTGTTGGTGGTGCAATGGATCCTACATTGATATCATCACTATCAGAAGAGGGAGGAACTGAGAAGTTATCAGTTTTAAAGTTGAAGGAATAAATGAATTTTCTTTACCATCAGATGGACCAGGGATGGGGGAACTAGTTGTTTTATGGGTTGTGGCACTCTTCTGGGAAGGGTGGAGCTTTTTGATTAATCTGGGTATCACGATGGATGGCCTAGATCTTTTGGTGCTGGCAGAAGAAGGACCAGGTTGAGGTGGAGGTGAATCTGTTGTGGAAGAAAGTGGACCAGGTCTGTGGCAGGTCTTCTTTCTGGATTGGCAGACATTGCAGCACGTTCTGTATGGATGGACAGGTGGTGTCATGGCGCAGATTAAATTATTGTCGATGCAGTATTGGCAGGGGCCCATTTCAGAGGCAGATTTGGAAGAAGGTTAAACATGGTGGTTGGATGAAGAAAGAATGCGGACCTTCTCAATTGGAGGGAGGATGTGGTCTTCCAAAATTGGAAGGGGCCTTTGTTGTGTGATTTGGCGCTGTTTGTGCATGTCTTAATTGACATCTGCTAAAGAATTGGGTATTTTTCTGGTTTTATTCTGTGGATATTGGGTCTGAGGGTATGTGGGTACTATCATTGGATAGCCCTGGTTTTTCTCTATATTTTATGTCTTGAAGACATTTTTCATATTCTAAGTTTTAAGGGGTCATTTCCTCATTTTTCATTTATAAAAGATTGCTGTTTAAATTTGTTTTTTGTGTTTTACGGGCTAACCTTAAGTCTTAGGATTAAGTGCTTAGTACCATTGGATAGAGCTAATTTTTCTCTATATTTCATGTCTCAATGTTGTTATAGTGAAATTCCGTGTTTTAAAGGTTTTAGTAGTTGTAGCTAATTTTTCTAAGTAGATTAGTTGTTTTTATTGGTTTTCTGGCTTCAGGGAGGCCGGGCCGCTTCAGGCAGCATCTCCGACGTCAGGCGGCCTGCCTGCCTCTGTTTTAGGAGGTTGGGGAGCGCTGCAGGAGGGTTTTTTATGCAATTTGGCAGGTACAGGCGCCAGATTGGTGGGTGCGCATGGGCTCTTAGTTAGTGGTCTGTGTGTACATAGTGAATAAGAAAGTTTGGGGCAACCTTAATCATCATACAACCATCCAGAGGTGATATCATTGTTCCTCACTCAGTTTTCACTGTTTCTGGCCACAATTGGCTGTGTTTGTTGCAAGTGAGTTCTTCATTTAACTTAACTTTGGCAACTGTTTTCTCTGTTATAGTCTTGCAAGCTATAGCAAGTATTATTGCTGTCACTGGTGTGGATTTGCAGCCTACATCAAGTATCTTTGCTGTCTCTGGTGTGGACATTGGTCTACATTTCAGTTCTTTGGTCTGGTAGTCCATCTGGGGACTACTTTCTTGGCTCATCAAGCAGTCAAGTGTGTTGAAAAGGGGCTTTAGCAAAACAGGAACCCACTTACTTTAGCAAGTAAATCTCACTTAATTATTTAAAGGGACAGGGGATTTTCTCTCTGGTTTTTCCCCAACTCCCTTGGTCAAGGCCTATAGCTAGTACTATAAGATTGTCTACAACATCAAAAATTGAGTGCTGAAGTTGGGAAATTTTCATCAAGCTGCACCAAGCATTTAATATATGGCTGTAATATATATGCAGCCATATTGGCAACTCTTGGTGCAGCAAGCCAACAAAAGGGCGAGTTAGGCACAGCATTTTTGACTGACAGAGACTGACATTTCTGACATTTATTACAGATCTGTCAGTGTTTTGCAACCAGTCTAAAATTGATCCACACAACTATGCAGCCACCAGGTCTCCCCTACCCAGGTTTCTCTCCTCCCATCCACCTCATCAACTTATCTATCCTTTTGATTGCATCAATCCCTTCCTTGCCATCCTCACCATCCTCATCATCCTCACCCCTCTCTTCCACCATTACTGGCACCTGATTTTCTTTCATTGGTAAGATAATTTTTTTTCTTTTCTTTTTTGTCATATTTTTCCTATTTTCACTGATTTCACTGATTTTTTTTCTTTTTCTTTTTGTCTCTGCCAGTGATAAAGCAAACCTCTCTGACTCTTGAACAAAATACTGGATTTATCAACTTTAGTATGTTTCATTTATTTCATTTTTTCCATTCTTTTTCTTTTTTTTTGGTTGTTTATGTTACTTGAATACAGGAAAAAATGAAAGGTGGACCCTGATATTTACCCAAAGATCAGGGTACACTGTTTTTTTTCTTTCTTTTTTGTCATATTTTTCCTATTTTCACTTATATTTTTTTTCTTTTTGTTTTTGTCTCTGCCAGTGATAAAGCCAACCTCTCTGACTCTTGAACACAATACTGGATCATAAACTCTAGTATGTTTCATTTATTTCATTTTTTCCATTCTTTTCTTATTTTTTGGTGGTTTATGTTAATTTTTTCTTCTCCTTTTATTTTTGAAGCCACCACCAAACTCTTGTTGACAGACATATCTTTTTTCATTTCTTGCTCTTTTCTAATTAAGTATATTTTTTATTTTTTAATTATTTTTGCATTTTTTTTTGCTTATTAAATTTTTTTTCTCTCAATCTTTTTAGGATTTATATTAAATATGATACTAAATTTAAGGTGAAATCTGTAATGGCTTTGTTAGATGGTGACTCACTAGATGAGATCAACTTGAAAAATGGCTAGTTGATTCATTGAAACACTTTACACTGTTGGATCCAGCTGTATGAAAGCACACAAGCTGTAGTGACTGACCCTTCCACTTATCTCAAACATGGGCAGCCATTCAAATTTTTGGATGAAAAACTTGACCTCTTGGAGAAGATTCTGGAAATTGACCCTACAAAATATCAGTGTGATTTACAAACAGAATTTCAGGAAAAGTATGACTTACATGTCTCTTAAACTACTATTCACAAGGAACTTGTGGTTTGTCTTCACATGATTAAAAAGGTGTTGCAAAAGTTTCATACAAAGCAGAATTGCAACAAAAGGATTGTTTATATGTCATTAATTGGTGAATATGATCCTTCTTTCCTTGTATTAACAGGTAAGCATTATTTGATTAAAAATATTTCTCAATCTTATCCTCATTAGTTTCATCTTCAATACCAGATGAATCTGGAATTTCTATGGAAGGGGTTGGGTGTAATGATGGGTGGGAAAAAGTAGGTGAACAAACAAAAAGGATGCCAAAGCCTACGAGTATATTTAGATTCAACATAATTCCTGCAGAATCTTCATCTGGTCTAGTTGCATCTACAATTCAAACAGGAATTGTTTGCAGAGTGCATTTTGAGTTTTATCAGGAAAATATCCTGGTATATTTTTTTTCTTACTTGGTGGGGGTAATTAAGGCAAAAATAAAAAAATTAAAATAGGAACAATTACTTACCTTTATTACAGGTCTGGGACAATTGTGTTTGAGTAAGATAGAAACTTTTTGCTTATTGAAAAAATTACAGAAAGATCAAGATATTCCTCAAAAATATCAACACTATTGATTTTTTTCTTCTTCTGAATAGAGAACTCTCTACTTAGGGGGATAATTCGACACCATGAGAAAGTTCCTCGATCAACTTATTTCTGTATATATGCAGCCAAAACAATTTCTTCTTCATCCTTAATTGTTTGCATCACACGTTGTCGAAGTGCCTCAAGATCATGGTTTGAAGCCTCCCAGACAAATGAGAGCTTTTCTGGCTTGGACTGTATCTTTTCTAAAGCAATAGTTTAATATTCATCATTAGAAAATGGTTTTTGGGTGATAGTTGGTTGATTCATGTTATGCATGTAGATTGTGAACACTATGTAAATTGTAATGTGGCCTGAGAAAGAATTAGCAGATCTGGTAGGAGAGATAAGGTCCCATGTAACATGTGATACAGAATTTTAAATTTGTCCTGAAACTTCAGAAGGAGATGGAAATTTGTTTGGTCTTGATACTTCAGAAGGTGATACATTGAAGAAGTCATAGCTGAAGCTTTCCTCATCATTGTTGATGCAGGTAATGTAGCTAGGAGGGAGGTTCACAAAGGGTAAATCCATTATTTCTGTATCTAGACATAAACAACAAAAAAATAAGAAAAAGAACAAAAAAAAAGAAATAAAGGAAAAATGAAATGAATGAAACAAACTAAATTTTACGATCCAGGATTTTGTTTGAGAGTCGAAGTGGTTGGTTTTATCTGTACCTAGACATAAAAACAAAAAAAAATAAGAAAACAAATGGAGAGAATGAAATATATAAAACATACTGAAGTTTATGATCCAGTATTGTGTTCAAGAGTCAGAGAGGTTGGCTTTATCACTGGCAGAGAAAACAACAAAAAGAAAAAAAAATATCAGTGAAAATAGGAAAAATATGACAAAAAAGAAAAAAAAACAGTGTACCCTGATCTTTGGGAAAAGATCAGGGTCCACCTTTCATTTTTTCCTGTATTCAAATAACATAAACAACCAAAAAATAAGAAAAAGAATGGAAAAAATCAAATAAATGAAACATACTAAAGATTATGATCCAGTATTGTCTTCAAGAGTCTGAGAGGATGGCTTTATCACTGGCAGAGGCAACAACAAAAAGAAAAAAAATATCATTGAAAATAGAAGAAATATGACAGAAAAGAAAAAACAAACAAAAAAATATTATCTTACCAATGAAAGAAAACCAGGCGTCAGTAGTAGTGGAAGAGAGGGGTGAGGATGGTGAGGATGGCAAAGAAGAGGTTGATACAATCAAAAGGATAGATGAGTGGATGAGGTGGATGGGAGGAGGGAAACCTGGGTTGGGGAGACCAGGTGGCAGCATGGTGGTGTGGATTGATTGTAGACTGGTTGCCTAGCACTGACAGAACTGTAATAAATTTCAGATATTTCAGTCTCTGTCAGTCAAAAATACTTTTCCTAACTAACCCTTTTGTTGGCTTGCTGCACCAAGAGTTTCCAGTATAGCTGTAGTTAGAGACACAGCAGCAGAAATAAAGTATCCTTTTGATCAAATTCAAACACTTAGTTGTGCAGCTTTGACAATAGGTTATGGGCTCTTGCACCTAATATTTATTTTCCTATTAAAAAAACAATATTATCTATCTCAATTGACTTAAAAAGGTCTTGTCAACCATTGTTTTATTTTCTCTTTTTTTTTTACTCTGCTATTTCTTTTCTCTTAAATTCTGTCAACTTTGCTTCTGTTATCCAAATTTCTTTATTTTTTTTCCTTTTTTTTGCTCTCCTTAACTCCCTTAAATCATATTATACAACCCTAATATATATATATATAAATAAATCAAAAGAAAGCAATTAGGTTGTTGCTCTAGCCAAGAATCAAAGTGTAGTAGTGGCCCTACTACTCTGAAAGCAAAAAAAACAAAACAAAAAAACAAACATAAAATAAAATAAATCTTACCAAAAATTTATTATTTTTTTCCTTTTTCTCTCCTTTCTTTCTCGTTTTTCCTTTCTTATTATTTTTCTTTTCTTTTTTATTATGTTTCTTCTTCTTTTTCTCTTTTCTCTTTTCTCTTTTCTCTTTTCTCTTTTCTTCCTTTTTTCTTTTATCCTTCTTTTACTCCTCTAATATGCCATCCAATCAAAAACCAACTCCCCAACACTACAACACACCTACATCTCACCAAACAATACCTTTCCCACCACCACAACAACCTGCAAATCTTGAAAGCACTCCTCAAGATACAGATCTACCAATGAATGACAAAGATGCTACTTCCGACATAGAGGATGCACCAAATCCAAGGGTCCTCCTGAGAATACCAGATGACTCTTATATACAAGACAGAATTGTCAAAGCATGAATGATTCTCAAAGATTTGAAACACACACTTCAAGATGATGGATCAAATTATCAAGAGTGGTACAGAGAAATCAGAGGCATAATGTATGATTTCACTGAGGAAAGAAATTTCCTTGAACAAAAAGGAGCCTCCAAAACGTAAATCAAAGAGAAAATTGGATGTGCAATTCTAATCAACTCAGTTGGCCCTGAAATGAAGTTAAAAATTTTCAGCCAGGCTATACCAGGAGCCCAGCAAATTATATGTTAATTTATTGAACCTGAAGGAGGGCGTAAGAATTGTATTTTATGTATATAAATTAATATATTATTGCATAATAAAATTATATAAGTATCTTATTAATAATAAGTGTTATATTAATTTTATTGTTATATAAATTTTTATACATTTAAATTAAGCTTAAATATATTTTATATTCTACAAATAATGGCACATTTTTATGTATTTAATAATTATAAATTAATAATTAATTAATTACAAAAACATATATTATAATTATATATGTAAAATTGACTTATAATGTAATTAAGTTAATTAATTAATTATATATATATTAAATAAAACTTCATTTATTATTAATAAATAATATTTGGCGCTTCTTTTGACCCTTATTTGTGTCAGGAAAAATTATTAAATAAATTATAATACTTATTTAATAACATAGTATTAAAATCCCCATTTTAAATTACAAATAACACTAAATTAATTATCTGTTTCATATAAACTAATTATTGAATTGATTAAATAGTTAAAACAATTACTTAAAACTGCTTTAAACTGAATTGAATCTATTCCATAAATTTTGGCATGAAAATAATTTTATTTTTTTTACTTAAAACCTTTACATGTCACTAGAATATCTGTTTTTGATTATTTTTACTCATTGTTCTCATGTTTCAGACTTACTTGGTTAATGATTATTTTAATTAAGTGTTTTGGGATGTTATGGTGGGAAAAGGATTAATTACTCATGGGTTTTAGTAAATTGTGTCATATTTTTCTCTTGATAGTCATGTTTCATTTTCTACTCTGTTATCTCTTGTTTTAGCTATTTATAATTTGTATTTATTGATTGGTGGCGCTTCAGGGGTCCCTTGGTCTATTTAAGGGCCTTGGATAATCCCCTTTAAAGCATCACTTACTATAAAACCAAAAATTTGAATATATTTTTAATAGGGGGTATCAATGTTGACCGATCCGCAATTAAATTAATTGCGGAAAATAATCTGCATACCCCAATTATCTTCCGCAATTATTTTTGCTAATAATTGGGTTATTAGACACTTTACGTGTCAATGTTCACCTCTTATCTGACATTTTTATCCTCAATATTTGATAACCACATCTTGGACAACTTTCTGGATATCCCAGCCTTCTACCTTGCTGCGCACTTCCATTCTCATCCCATCATGTTCATTCTATCCGCTCAGAATTTCTCCCCATTTCATCTATTTGATTCTTCTCCTTTTCATCTTGCTATCTCATCTGCTTGTTTCTGCTCCTTTTCATCTTCATTTATAATAACATGCCTCGTCATCCTAGATCTTCTCAAAGGCAGCCATCACCCAGTTGTTCTTCAATTCCCACTACTTCCTCTTTCCCCCGCTCAGCCAAGAAATCAAAGACTGTTCAATTAAAAAAAGATGAACATCTCATTCTTATCAACTGGCTGAAAACCAAATCTAACTATGATTCTTGTTTTGGTACTGAGTATGCCACGAAAGTAGGACGGCCCCCCACATCAAAAGTTAATGGCTATCTTCTAATGGCAAATGAATTACGCAATAAGACCAAGGGAAGGATTGATCTTTTGCCTAAACAGATGTCTGAACGCTTCAAGCATTATCGAGCAAAATACAAGAAGGCAAAGGCTCTTTCATCTTCCACTGGTTTTGGGGTTACTGACATTGATATAACTAAGGGTATAAAATCCATAGACAATAAACTTGATTCTTTATGTCCTTACTTTAAAGAGATGGATGCAATTTTTGGAGAGCGAGCCGATGTTAATCCTGTAAACATGTTGGATGGAGAAGATCCTATCTCCGAACATGATGTCGAAGCAAATCTTTTCCCATCCTCTTCCTCCACTCAAGCCTCCCCTCTTCTAAACTCTACAAATCTAGATAGCTTTGCTATTGATCCTATTGGCGATTTAACCCAACCCAATCTAACTCAGGTCTGTTTCTTTTATCTTATCAATTCTATTTTTTTATTTACTTATCTTTTTCTTATTTCTTAAAAGGCTGATGAACAAACCCAGGATCCTCAATCAACTGAGTATGAAGCTAGTGACAATGATGAGGAGGAAAATGCTACGTTGAACAAAAAGAGAAGGGCTTCAACTAGTCTAAATTTCCTCTCCCAAAGAAGACGAAAAAGTGATACTTCATCACAAACACCTTTTTCTTCGATAGAATAGTTTTTAGAGAAACGTGATGCTGGTAAGTGATATCATACCTCTTATTACTTTACTCTGCTTTTCTTCTACTTTATGTTAATTTTTATTCTCACTCTAGAACAAGTGGAAATTGCTAAAGAGACACTGAGCTTTGAAAAGAAGAAATACGAGCTCTCTTTAAGGAGGGATGACAGAGTACAAGATTTGGAAGAGAGGAAGTATGAGCTCTCCTTACGGAAGGATGATCGGATCCAAGATTTGGAGGAGAAGAAGTTTGAGCTCTCTTTACAGAAGGATGGTAGGGCCCAAGATTTGGAGGAGAAGAAGTTTGAGTTAACTCTTAGTATTGAAAAATCCAAAAATAAGGAAAAAACACTTGAGCATCAAAACTTAATGGAACAGATTAAGTATAAGCATGATCTCCAAGAAAGTTCTAAAAAGAAAGATTTCTTGATCGAATGCATTAAAGCAAACAAATCTGTTGAAGAAATAGAACGTTTAATGAAATTTTTTGTTGACTAGTTTCTTTTATTTCTTTCACACTTCATGTGTTCATATTTATTTGTACATAAATTTTACAATTATTTTCTGTATTTCTTGAAATATCGTATTTTAATGTTAAATATTCTTTTTTTAAATAAAATTTTCAAGTCTCCTTTGAAAATTTGACAATCCCCCACCCCTGGATTTTTTTGAAGTAAGGGGTGGGTATCACAAAAATTCTTTCATGTCATGAATCTTGAAAGTTTTATATGAAAATTTGGCTTTACTACCCCCTGCATTTTACCGGTATCCTAAAAATTCTTACATGTCAAGAATTTCACAAGTCTTATAAAAAATTTTGGCACAACCCCCCATGGATTTTATTGAAGTAAGGGACGGGTATCACAAAAATATTTACAAGTCAAAAAAATTCTATATCTGTTTAAAAAAATTGGCAATACTCTCCCCTGCATTTTATTGAAGCAAGGGGTGGGTATCACCAAAATTTTTCTAAGTCATCAATTTAACATGTCAGATTTGAAAATTTGGCAATACCCCCCCCTGCATTTTATTGAAGTAAGGGGTGGAAGTCATCTAAATTTAATATAATTACATAAATTATTAAATAAATATCTAATATATATCAATTTCCCTAGTTTAATGTAATGACAATCCCTCAAGCCAAAATGCAGACCAAGTCGAGAAACATAAGTTTGGGACTTTCTACAGGTATAGGAAAGAGGAACCCCATGAAACAAATAAATGTTATCATGATTACCTGTTATACAACACAAGGTCGATGGCTCATCACATTATTTGAGAAAATTGATATATAAAAAATATTTATTAAAAATTTATGAAAAAATATAAAATTTTCGATGACAACTCTAATCCCCATACTTTTTGGATCTAGATAAAGTTTTTTTAAATTGAATAACTTTACCTTCTTTCTTTACCTTATTGATTCTTTGTATCAACTTATTACTGATTTGAAATGAGCAACCGAAATGAGTGAAATCTTGACAGGATTTCAAACCAGGAGGAGCTTTGGTCGTTTGATGATTATCCTTAGAAGAATTCCAAATAGTTTCGATGATACCATTTCCCAAACCAAAATCAATGATGCACCGGTGGTCTGGAAAATATAAACCATGTCCTTTGATTTTAGCTGGAGATGGTATTGGGTGGCCAGTTATCAGATTGATATATGAGAATATTCCAAAAGTAAGAAAATTGGCATCATTCCTATCGATATGAATCCTATTGTGGAATCCAGAATGAGTGATAATAACATTAGAAAATAAAAGATATTTGTGGCTGATATCTTCCAATTCGGAGTCACACCAATTCGGTATTCCAACTTTGGTTGCAAGTTCATGATTTTTTTCAAATGCTTTATTACAGAGCTTGTTGAGTTGAAAAGCAAGAAAAGAGTCAAAGGAAGGTACAGTGTCCCATAAGCGAAAATCATCATCTTTTTGAGCTTTAGTGATATTCTTGACCAACGAATATATGCCTATATAATTGAAATGCCTAGATAATAATCATATAAGAGTTTCAGAATCCTTATCCTCTAAATATGCAATATAAAAATGTGAAATAAGACAAGTGAAATTTGGAAAAAAGGCTCAACTTCAAAGGTCAAAATCTCAGCAACCACTGAACCTAATTCAAACCTGTTTGTGGAAAATGAAAGATATGCTTTAGTAGAATCTTCAGTTAAAGGACATGCGATTTAAATAAACCTAACCCTAATTTGTAACATAAAAAAATGAAATAAAAATTTAAATTGGGAAAAAAAAGGCTTAACTTTAACGGTCAATATCTCAGCAACCACTGAATCAAATTCAAATCTGTTTGCAGGAAATGAAAGGTAGCCTTCAGGAGAATCTTCAGTAAAAAGAACATTAGATTTGAATAAACCTAACCCTAATTCCGAGTCTGATTTTCAAAATTTTACAAAAACTTGAAAAGTGGTAATGAAGATGAGATCAAAAGGAGTTTTATAAGTTCACTGTTATCCAGATAAGAGTCATACATATATTTAAGTATGAAGTTTTCATAAAAGGAATGAGATATCATATAGGCATGAAAAAAAGGAGATGAAACTTACCTTGATTGAAAAGTAGGAAAAATAGAGTGAGAAAGATTGATGTTGGAATTGTGGGGAAATTGAATATGGAGTAAGTGAAATGCATAAAGAATGTGCAATGTATGTGTTTCAATGAAATGGAGCCAAAAAAAAGTGAAATAAGGGAAAGGGGGGATAATGACAATGCCAAGGAGGGATGAAGAGTAGGGTGATGGAGCTAAAAAATAAAGTAAAGAGGGAGAAAAAAAAGGTTAATTATACCATTGAAATCCAAAATAACCACTTACAAAAAAAATTTAGATAAAAAAAATAAAATAAACAGAAAAAAACAAAAAAAATTATAATTAGTAATCAAAAAATCAAAAAAAAGAATAAAATGACTTACTTGGAGAGATGAGATGACAAAATGAATGAAACCAAATTGTTTGAGGGATGTTGGAGGAGAATAGGAAAAGGATATGAGGGATGAATGAAAAAAAAAATCACTGACAAAATATGCAATTTCAGAAAATATGCGATTTCATGTTGAGCTGGTGAAAGAAAACCAATGAGCCATCCAAAAAAGAGATATTCACTGTAAATTCAAAAAAAAAAAAAATGAATATGCAACAAACCAAAATACAAAACCAAGTGATTAAAGTACACAAAGAGGACATTTGGAAAGTATGAAAACATAAAAATAAAAAATTAAAAGGGTGAAGAGAAATGTTGGAGAGTAATTGCAGGCTTTTGACTCAAAGGGATGGTTGTGCCATCAACAAAACCTACACAGCCAGGGAAACCTTCAGCTTGCATTACTTGAGAGGATTCAAGTTGCTGTTCTGGAGTTGGCCAAGCAAGAGTTTGAGACTTGAGGGAAAGGATAGCAATCATACAGCGCTTGGTGTATAATATCACGGTACCATATCCTATGTTAAAGAGATTATCCAAACGTCTTACGGCAGCACCATTTCCATTTGAGCCAAAGCGACATAGAGCAACAGCAAGTTGGATGGCAGGATTACGCTGTTTTTTATGAGAATTGTTATGGAAGATAGGATGATTGGAGATGAGTTGATAAAGTTTGAAGAAAGAATCGGGAGAAGTTCTAAAAAGTTGTGTGAAGTTTAAATGAGGAATGTTGAGAATGGAGGCCAGATCATATCGGGGATCATGATAAAGATTTGGCCCCCTGGTGATGATGTAACGCTTTTTGGAAAGAAAACACATATAAGCTAAAGCATCTTCCAAATCAGAGTCAGATTTATAGTAAAGAACTAAAAGAAAAGTAATAGCATTCATTGTTGAGTGAAGTAGCTTCCTAGTAGAGAGGTGTTTCATTGTTGCCGGTGGAAGGGTTATGTGATGAGGGAAGTGGGAATTCACCGCCAAATGTGCAGTTGGGGTGTGTAGATAGAAAAAAAACTTAAGTGTTCGCCACCAAAATTAAGTAGCGTAGAGTGAGGAAATACTTAAGGATGGCATCAGCAATTATAAGTCATGTGACTTTCTTAAAAATCCATCATGGATGAGATGAGTTTGGGATCAGGAATTAGGAATGGAAATTGGGGTATAAGAGGCGGGATAATGCATTATCGTGGATTTCTTATCCACTAGCCCTGGGGCTAGTGGATAAGAATCTTCCGCAATTAATAATGTCTGATCCCGGGAAAAAAAATTCCTGATCCCTAATTGCGGATCCCTGAACATTGATACCCCCTAATATAAAACGTTTTATTATTATTTTTATTAGTACTAAAAATCTAATTTAAATTTTATATAACTATTTCCAGGTTGCTTTAAGTTTGATAGTAATAGTAGTGTTTTACGCGCAGAAATAATAATCATTACTTTAAATAAATATTGTCATTTAATAAAACCTCATTTTTGTGTCATCCCTCAAGAAAATTGTTGTTGCCTCTCTTTAAATAAATTAAATTATTTTATTATCTTAGTTCTTTTACTTCTTATAAACCTTTCTTTCCTATTCCCCTTTCCACCTCTTCTTCTTTCCCTTTTTCTTCCTTTTTCTAGACGACTGGCCGACAAGAGGGAGCCTTTCAAAACGACAACGACAATTGATACTTGCGACAAACAACATAGCTAACGGACCACCCAGCCAAAAAGAAACTTTTGCCGCGACCGTGTTTTGAACTTGGGTTTGATCTATTAGGTTTATATTAAATTAATTCATATATTATTTTAAAGTGATTTTCCGATCACTATAGTAAGTTAACCTTTGCACCTCTCACTCATATTACTATATTTTTACTGCAATAATAGTGATTGTGGCTTAATTGCTGATTCACTGGTTGAAAGTGTTTATTATTTTTTATTTTTTTTCCTAGTTGACCATAATAGAGTAAACCTCTTAGTCCTAGAAGACAATTAATAATTAATAAATTATTAAATTAATTTTATTATTATTTTTTGTATATTGGTTGACCATAATAGTACTCAGTACTTAATCCCAATTTTACCATCATATTAATTTCAGTATTAATTATTTTGGTTGAATTATAAAAACCTTTATTGGTTGGTCCCATTTTAATTAATGATTATTTCTTAATAAATAATTGTAATTACATTTGTTTGTATTATTTTTTTGTTAATTAATTTATTTTTGATAATAATTAAAAAATTTTTTTGTTAAAAATTCAATAAAATTTTTTTTTAAATAACAATTTGAATCATTAATTTTTTTTTTGATTCTATTTTACCAGTTTAAATGTCCAATAGTTTGGCTAGCAGCATGGATAACTTGCATGTGGATGAGATTGAAGTGGATAATGACACTGAATCGGTGGGTTCTTCTAAATTAACTTACAGAAATGATTCAGCTGACAAAAAACCTTCAGGACGTGGAAATGGCAAGAGAGGTGGAAAACCCCCCTCACCAAACACCTCTGAAAGAAGTAAAACCTCTAATAAATCAGGACAATCAACTAAAATGTATAAGAATAAAAAAGATACCTCTAACCCAACAAGTAAGCAATCTGTCCGGTCACATCAAAGAACTGAAGGCAGAAAGCATGAAGTACATGGCAAGGGTAGACACACTTTGGCAGCAGATGCAGGAATTGTTAAATCTCAAACAGGCTCAAACTCCTCATTTCCCAACCTCTCAGCCTCAGCCTCAACCTCAGCCCAATCAGGTACCCAGCTCCTTCATGCAAAATCAAAGCACTCTGCAAGTGGAACAGTGGAAATGGGATTACTTGATGAGCCATTACCAGCTCAACACCCTGGCTCATCCAGGACAAAAACCTACCATCCATCTCCTCAGCCCCATTCTTATCAGGGAGGCAGAAGAAAGAAGGCACAGGGGAAGTTTCCTCCCTTACCATGGTAAGTAATTTGTTTGATAAACATGTTGGCATGTATAATAACAAAGCTTCTTCAGGTAATCTTGTGAATTCTGGTGAAAGAACAGTTAAAACTTTAAAAAGACAACTTCCTTTAATGAGTAGCCCCAATGATGTAATTAGCAAATTATCATTTGATGAACCTTTACATTTGACTTCTACTTCTTTAATTAATCCTTCTCTTGCAATTAAGAATGATTCTGTTTCCCCTGAAGTCTATACCTTAATTGAGAAAACTTCTGAAGAAATATTGAAAGATACCCTTGATTTTAATGTTGTGAAAGACAAACATTTGAGAGATGTGTTAATCCATGAGAGTGATAGATTAAATAATTTGCACTTGCATTTTAAAGTAAGTTCTTCTGTACAGGATACAGTTTATTTTAAAATAAAAGAAACCTTGAATATTGTTCTTAGCCAACAAAAACAACTAAGGAGTTACCATAGAGCTATCTCAGATAGAAATATCAATCTACATAAAACCTTGAGTGAATTGAAACCCCTTATTGTGGAAAATTATTCATTAAAAAGTGAAATAAAATCTCTACAATTTGAGTTTAAAAAGCTAAAAAATGATTTCCATGCACTAAGTGCCAAACACACAGTTTCTGAGGACAGAAATGTTTTATCTCTTGCAAAAGTAAATGACCAGATGTCTGAAATTCCAAGGATAAGAGACTATGTGTCTGACCTGCAGGAAAAATTTTCAACCTTAACCATCAATAATTATGGTATAAATGAGAATGCTGCCCATAAGCTGCATAGAAATAAAGAAAAAGAACCTGAGCAGAGTTCCTCTATTCTTCCTCATATTTCAGCCATTAAACAAACTGAAAATGAGTCTGTAAAATCTTTTGCTACTAGCAAAAAATTTTGTGATGGTAATGTACCACCTGTTTCTTTAAATAATAAAATTTCTGAACACCTGGCTAAACTTCAGGAATTATTAATGATGAATAATTCAAACCAAAAAATGGACCATCCCAGTAGTCAGAAAAATTGGCCTAAATTGGACCAATATCCTACCTTTGATGGTGATTCTTCTTCTGATTGGCAGCACTTTATCCAAAGAATTGATAATTTAAAGAGATCTTATAAACTACCTGATGAGGAAATTGTTTCTAAGCTAATTTCCTTATTTTCCAATGTAGCCTTGATGTGGTATGAATCTGTCCTTTTAGATAACAATCATTATACATGAAATGATTGGAAATCCTTGATTGAGAATCAGTTTGGTGGTTCAAAACTCAGGTTAGCTCAGCAAAGACTTTATGAGAATACTAGATATGTATCCTCCTCTGTTGAAAAGCCCATTGTTATTCTTATGAAAGTAAAAAAAATCCTAAGAGCAATTGATCCAAAGATGGATTATGATATTTGGAGAGATAAAATCTTGTATAAATTACCAAACTCTCTTAGAGATTTAATTGTAGCTAGAACTGAGCATGTAAGGGAAAATTCTTCTTTCATTAATATCTAAAATGAGGTACTACTCAACCATAGATATGAACCAAAGAATTACCTTGGTAAATCTTATCATGATCAAAATAAACCTTCTACAAAGCCCCCAGAAAAATCTGGTAAACCCTCTGCCCCAGTTGCACCTAAAAAATATGCAACAAATACTTGTTTTAAATGTAACAAATCATGGCAAAAGGGTCATGTCTGTGACAAGAAAATTCATCTTGTTGAACAAAATGAGGACACTGATGAAGCTGAAATTGATGTCAATAATTCTTCTAGTGACTGTGAAAGTAATATCTCCTATGACAATGACTCTGTTAAAGATGTTTTGATGTTGGAACAGGATGTCCATTCTTTAGATAATATATCTGAAGAATGTGTATTGGATTTATCTTCAGTAGAAAATGCTGAGATAATTAAAGATATTACTAACAATACTATAGCCATATCCCCTTTGAAGGCACCTGTTATCATTAATGGTAAACATGTTGATGTAGTTCTTGATTCTGGCGCTGGAAGAAGTGTAGTGTCTGAAAAAGCTTTAGCTTCAGTAGATAAGGATTATTTGAGTAAATTATTACCTATAAATTCTGAAAAATGGAGAGGGTATGGTTCTACCTTAATTCCTATTGGCAAATACAAAACCTCTGTATTCTTCAAATATAATGGTGGTTTTGTCAGAGATATTTGTGAATTTGTTGTCATGAAAAATGATAATTTTAAGCAATCGGTTTATTATGGGTAATGATATTTTAACCATGTTGGTGTGAAATTGGACCCAGCAAATAATTGCTTCACCTTGGGATTGAATGGCAAAAGGAAATTCAAAATTTCCTCCTCTAGAAAACCTTCTGGGCATCTGTTAAAGTCTTGTAACTCACTGATGCAGTGTAAAGGCAGACCAACAATTGAAATGGATGATTTATTAACTGAAATAAATACTGCTTCTTTTGGTGGTCAGCTAACTAGTGAACAAAAGGATTTTATAATTGCCTTAATTACCTCTTTCCCTATGGCTTTTGCTCATGGTTCTCATGTCTTAGGAAGTGTTCAGGAGGAAATGAAAATTATTTTATCCTGTAATTTGAGTGATATTCCTCCTAGTCTTAAGAAAAAACCATATCCTGCTTCTCCAACAAAAAGAAAGTATATTGAAGATAATATTGCCACATTATTAAAAATGAATATTATTGAGAAAGTGGATGTCACCCCCAAATATTGTGTCATCTCCCCGGTTTTAATATCTAATGAAAAAGATAAGGCTTGATTATGTGGAGATTACAGAGCATTAAACACTTATACTGTTGATGATATTTATCCTTTACCCAGAATTAATTTAATACATGCTACCTTGCAAGGTGCAAAATTTCTTAGTTGTCTGGATGGAAATAAAGGGTATCATCAAGTTCCTGTTGAGAAAAATTCTCAAAATTTTTTGCTTATTGCTACTCATATGGGAATATATAAGTATGTTAGAATGCCATTTGGCCCTAAAAATGCCCCTTCAGTTTTTCAAAAAGTCATGGATAACACTTTCCATTAGGAAATAATTGAGGGATGGCTCATGGTGTATATTGATGATATAATAGTTTTTTCTAAAACTTTTGATGAACATATGGCTCATTTAAATAGGGTTTTCCAAAAAAAGGATGAAATCAATATGACCTTGTCCTTGAAAAAGTGTAAATTTGGTTTTCAATCTTTGAAAGTCCTTGGCCATGTTGTGTCAGGCCTACAAATTTGTGTAGACCAAAACAAAGTTGCTGTAATTCAAAATGTGAAAGCACCAACTTCTGTAAGAGAAATCCAAAGTTTTTTGGGTATGTGTGGCTATTATAAACAATATATTAAAAATTATCAATTCATAGCCTTTCCTCTTACCAAACTAACTAGGAAAGATGTTGCATTCATCTGGAATATTGACAGCCAAAAAGCTTTTGATACATTAAAATGTTGCTTAATGACAGCCCCTATCTTAGCTCTTCCAGATTTTAAAAAACCATTCGTCCTGTATACAGATTCTAGCTTTGTTGGTCTGGGTGCTTCCCTTCACCAGAAACAAATTATTAATGATAAATCATCAGAGGTTGTAATTTGTTATATTTCAAGAACCTTGAGAAATAGTGAATTGAAATATGGTGCCACTCAATTAGAGTGCTTAGCAGTTGTTTGGGCTCTTGAGAAGCTTCATTACTATCTAGATGACCAAAAGTTTGAATTGGTAACTGACTGTAGTGCTGTGAAGTCCCTCTTAAACCTGAAAACACCTAATAGACATATGTTCAGGTGGCGACTTGCTGTTCAAGAATACAGAGGACGGATGACAATTATCTATAGGGCTGGAAATGTTCTCTCCAATGTTGATATGCTGTCCAGATTGCCTCTGCCAAATAATGACTCAAATCCTGCTTATGTACCTGAAGATGATACTGGTCATATCCATGGTATATTTATAGTTGATATGGAAGAGGAGTTATTACAATTAATACTGGATTCATATGATAAGGATTATGATTCAAATAAATTGGTTACTATCTTAAATGATCCTAAGAATGCTTCAATTCAAGCATTGATAAAAACTCTTCCTGCAAAGTATCAAAATGCTTTGAGTAAAGGAAAGTTTTCTATTGAAGATGGTTATATATATTATAGAAGAAAGCTTACTAATGTAATTGTAATTCCTCCTTCTATGAAAGAAACTATCCTCAAACTTTGTCATGATGACATATTAGCTGGTCATTTTGATCTTGAAAAAACAAGGATTAGAATCAAAAACACTGCATGGTGGGCTAATATGTCTGAAGACACAAAATTATATGTTGAATCTTGTAATTCCTGCCAAAAAAATAGATTTCAAATCTTCCTACTCTGTTAAAAAAGTACAAAAAGAAAAAATCTTAGAATTTATTATTATTATTTTTTTTAGAGTGAGGGAGTGTCAGCCAGGCTATACCAGGAGCCCAGAAAATTATATGTTAATTTATTGGACCTGAAAGAGGGCTTAAGAATTGTATTTTATGTATATAAATTAATATTTTATTGCATAATAAAATTATATAAGTATCTTATTAATAATAAGTGTTATATTAGTTTATTGTTATATAAATTTTTATACATTTAAATTAAGCCTAAATATATTTTATATTCTACAAATAATGGCGCATTTTTACGTATTTAATAATAATAAATTAATAATTAATTAATTAAAAAACATATATTATAATTATATATGTAAAATTGACTTACAATGTAATTAAGTTAATTAATTAATTTTATATATATTAAATAAACTTCATATAGTATTAAGAAATAATATTGGGCGCTTCTTTTGACCCTTATTTGTGTCAAGAAAAATTATTAAATAAATTATAATACTTATTTAATAACATAGATTTAAAATCCCCATTTTAAATTACAAATAACAATAAATTAATTATCTGTTTCATTTAAACTAATTATTGAATTAATTACATAGTTAAAAAAATACTTAAAATTTTTTCAAACTGAATTGAATCTATTCCATGAATTTTGGCATGAAAATAATTTTATTTGTTTTACTTAAAACCTTTACATGTCACTATAATATCTGTTTTTGATTATTTTTACTCATTGTTTTCATGTTTCAGACTTACTTTGTTAATGATTATTTTAATTAAGTGTTTTGGGATGTTATGGTGGGAAAAGGATTAATTACTCACGGGTTTTAGTAAATTGTGTCATATTTTTCTCTTGATAGTCATGTTTCATTTTCTACTCTGTTATCTCTTGTTTTAGCTATTTATAATTTGTATTTATTGATTGGTGGCACTTCAGGGGTCCCTTGGTCTATTTAAGGGCCTTGGATAATCCCCTTTAAAGCATCACTTACTATACAACCAAAAATTTGAATATATTTTTAATATAAAACATTTTATTATTATTTTTATTAGTACTAAAATTCTAATTTAAATTTTATATAACTATTTACAGGTTTCTTTAAGTTTGATAGTAATAGTAGTGTTTTCCGCGCAGAAATAATAATCCTTACTTTAACTAAATATTGTCATTTAATAAAACCTCATTTTTGTGTCATCCCTCAAAAAAATTGTCATTGCGTCCCTTTAAATAAATTAAATTATTTTATTACCTTAGTGCTTTTACTTCTTATAAACCTTTCTTTCCTATTCCCCTTTCCTCCTCTTCTTCTTTCCATTTTTCTTCCTTCTTCTAGACGACCAGCTGACAAAAATAATCAACATCGCACCAAGCACAAATCCCTTCTGAAACATCAAAAGTGTTTTCAAAACAGTCTCCCAAGCATCCCAACTAAATTCAATTGAGAAACTAATCAACCTTTTATCCAAGGATTGTGATACTCCTGTAGAACTTATGAATCAATTTTAAGACACATTTGCCAGCCTCTGGGCTCAAGGTCTCACTGAAAAAGATATACTAGGATGTCTATGTCAATGAATAATTCAAAATTACCTATGTTTTAGCTCAGAAGTACAAAAAGAAACAGAAAAACTATGAAAATCAGATACAGCTATCACTGTAGTGATTCTCATCAAGATTTTACGTACAACATGGCAAAGAATGAAACATGATGATAATTTAACCAAGACTTCTTCTACTGTAACAGCTAATGACTCTTCAATACCTGACTCTAACATACTTACAGATTCTCACTCACTACCAATGAACTTTACTGCTTCTAACCCCACAACTGACTCTGTGGATATCTGTGAATCTAATTCTGCTACTCCAAGACCCCCTGATAACTGCTACATATGTAACTTGTCTAGCTACCTACAGGATCACTGTCCAAGGAGAATGTTCAATAAAAGACACAACTTCAATCCATTCATCCCAAAAAGACAAGCCGGTTACAACACTCACTATCCCATGGTAGCCCCACCCTCTATAATCCAACCAGCCATTGTACCCAACAACAACATACCTTTTAAACCAATACAACAACAAGTTCAAGAAACCAACACAACAGAAAATGGATTCTTAACAACCCATATACCCCCAGAGACAAAATAAAGGACAGAAAAATTCACAAACACCACAGGATAAGTCAATGTTTGCACAAATTTTCAAACTAAGTGATGACTTCCTCAAAGCTTCAGCAGCAGCTTTTGCAAGAATGAAACTATCTGACATTGACACATATTTTCTGAAGCCTATTTTTGACTCAGGTGCAACTCATCACCTTTCTGGTAATTTAAATGAGTAAGTGGACATCTCACCTTTAAAAACTCACATAGAACTGAAAGAAGGCACTAATGGTCCCTCACCTCTTCTTACAGGCAAAGAGAAAATACGTTTCCATGGACTCAATGGGGAAGTGATCAATATTAAACCCGTATTTTACTGCAAAGATTCTAGAGGTACATTAATATCCCCCACTACTCTGATTAAAAGAGACTCTAACTTCTCATGTGCTAGCTTCAATTATTTTCTCATCAGTTAAAAAGAAATTCCTATACTATTTGCTATCTTTATTAAAAGAAAATGGACTTTCAACAGTCCAATTCAAAATGATAATAGATTTCTTATTAGTGATGTATCTACTGATTCACCACTTGATAGTGAAATATGTAATGAAATAAAAGACTTAACTTTCCATCCAGAAACCTTCACTACACAATATAGGGGTTGGACTTTCTAGAAAGTCATCAACCTGAGCTGAGATGGAACTCAGATGAAACTCAGACTCACCACGCAATATAGAGGGCGGACTTGCTAGCAATTCCACAACCTTAAACCCTAATTCATACCTTTTTGAGCCCACATTTAATTAGTGATGAAACCACCAAGAAAAAATATTGACATTCTGGTGAACTCAATATGAATAAAACTCGAAAATTTAATGAAGCATAGGTAATAATACTTTGAACAAATCTTGAGATATGAAGAGTAAGATTTTTTATAGAAATTTTAATACAGTGCAGATCACACCCAAATTATTCTGAAAAATACATATTTTAAACTATTTAAGAAGTTTCTTTGCAATTTTTAAAAAAATTACAACAAAGTATAGATCCGGCAAGACACCATCTGACATAATTATATAAGTTTCCTTGGCCAGAAATACATGGAGAAAATATAATTTGAAATATGTCAATTTGTTCATAAAAGGTGGGACTGAGTTGAAAGGGAGGAAATTGGGGTTCAAGATGGTGGAGGTGAGGTAAAGGGGAGGAATGGGGCTACAAGGGTTGGGGAGGCTGGAGAGAGGGGTGAGGAAGGGTATATGGGGTAGCAAAAAGGTTTGGAAAGAGTTGGAAGGGAAGATTAAGGGTTTCCAAGACATTTTGAATGAAGAAAAGGGCCAGGGAGAGGTTGGGAGGGGTAAAATTGGGATCAAAAGAGGATGGCATACAATGGGGCTGGGAGGGTAGTGAAAGGGGTGGGGAGGGAAGACAAGCATGTGTTGATAGAATTGAAAGGGATGGGGATTGGTGCAAACAAAGTGTGAAAATAAGAGGATGAACTCTGCTCTAGGGGAAAAGAAAAGAGTTCACTGCCATAAAATATTAGCTGAAACATAGTTTTCAATTCTGTAAAAAGAGTTGTAGGTAATAGAAAAAGTCAATGATTTTTTTAATATGTAATCTGAAAGTTTTTTATAAAATTATTGTATTTAAGAATTGTGATATTTTCAATAAATTTTCATTGATCAACTTAAATTAATAAAGTATTATTTAAATAAGTTTCTTCAAAAAATACTGTGCATTGAGTAGACTCATGGAATGATTTTTTCTGGCTTCCATTCAGTTATCCTCACACTTTCACTATGTTTTCAATATAGATCCATTATTATTTGTGTGATACTTCAAGTGAAAGTTCAGTATTACTTCAGTCTGAGTTCCATCTGATTTCCATCTGACTTCAAGTTGAGGACTTGCTAGCAAGTCCCCCCAAATATTGCATGGTGAATGAACTCATACTGAACCCAAACTGAAATCTACTTGAAAACCCACCTAAAAATGTTCTGCTGAATGGTGTTCATTCCTGATTGTATGGTTACATTATCAATAGCTCAATGTGTGTTCAATCTGTGATGAGTTTGGGTCCAAGGTTGTGGACTTGCTAGCAAGTCTGCCCCCCATATTGTGTGGTGCTTTAGTCTTGAGATCCCCACCAAGTATCTGGAAATGAGAAAGAGAACCAAGAATAAAGAAACCTTATTCAACTGGCACTGCTTTCTTGGACATGCAAGCCTCTGACAGATGAGATAAATGTGTAGAGAAAAGATGGTACAGGGACTACCTGAATATCTCCCTGACAAAGAAATCATTTCTGACTCTTTCCAGATGTGAAAAAGTAGAAGATATTGCTTCCAAGAATTGACAGGCAGGAATCCTAATAAACTGGAAATTGTAACAATGGATCTGATAGGTCCCATGGAAGAGAAATCAGTTGATGGCAGCTTATATGCTCTAATGTTTAGAGACCTGGTTTTAGCCTAGGTATCTCCAGGACTGAGTATTTCCTATTCTTAAAATAATTAAACCTTAATTTCATTAAGCTTATAAGTAAAAATTATGGTTGTAGTAATTATATATATATATATTACACTATTAAATGACCTATATAATTTTAAATAGCTTATGAATAGCCCTAGAATACTTTTTAAGGTGATAATGGAGTCATAATATACTTAGCATAAGTGATATTACATAATTATAGATATACATAACTTATGTGTATACATTAACCCCATATTCAGTGAAATATGTAGTTATATTATGTATATGTAGGTCTATAAGAAGGTTTTAACCTCTAAATAGCCTATAAGCTTTATTTTTCTTCTTATTTTAGGTCATATGGACATATTAAATGGACTCACAATGCCTACACAAGCATATGCACCTTTTTCAGGTGCATATATCCAGTTTGGACAACTCAATCTGCTTCCTTTGATGGATTTTCATGGATTTATGGGTTGGGATATGATTACTGGTTTAATATGGATACTTGGGGATGTTATTGGGGACTTGGAAAGTTGATTTTGTCCCTTTATATGATTTGGGTCTCATTCTATACTTTTTTGATGAGTTATTTTACCTGTTTCTTTATGGTATCCACTTTTATCTGTTCTCTCTATTTATAGTATGGGTTTATGATATCATTAATTGTGATTGAGGGTCCTTAATGGAAGTCTAGGTGTTGAAACTTCTTGAAGTAGAAACCATGGGGAGGTGATGGGCCCTAAAAGTGCTGTTATTACCAGGGAGAGCAGTGACATCATCTGGATTGAAGGTTTGTGCACTCCAATGAATTTTTGGTATAAGTAAGGGAGGATTTGATGGGTTATTGGACATAAATTACTAACTAACATTCAAATAAACATTATAAAAAAATTATTATCATATAAAAATATATTTTAAATCATTTTAAAACTAATATTATCTTTATATTAGCTATAACTATATTTTATTAACCTATTTTCCACCACTAGCATGCACCAATCCAAATATTGTGAGTTAATATTGAGAATAACTATTTTATTAATCTTCCACTGTGTTTTAATCAATAAATCATCTATTAATAACTAAGAGGACAATTAATATTTACATTTTAAATCATACTTAGATACTAGCATACACTGACACCTGGCTACCATCTACAGTGAGTGCCATATAATAAGAAATAAGCCTGAAACAACAAAGACTATAATTGAAATTATTAATAGATTAGAAAAAAAACAGGCTTAAATGTAAAAATAATTAGATCTATGAATGGCAGAGAATTTAACAATAAAACAATTGACATGTTCACAAAAAAAAGGGAATCATTCATGAAAAATCATTGCCTTACTTCCACCAAAAAAATGGGAACATTAAAAGATAAAAATGTACAATTACAGAAACAGAAAGAAAAATTTCATTTGATAGTTGCCTTGAAAAATCTTTCTGGTGTTTTTCTTTCAAATGGGTGTCCTATTTCCTAAACAGAATACCCAATACCATTTGAAAAAAACATACCCCATATGAAGCACTCTTCAACATTCAACCTCAACCCAACATTATAGGGAGATTCGGGGAGATAACTTATGTACACATACCTGAAGAAAAAATCAAGAAAGTTGAACTACATGAAAACAGGTATATAATTGTTGGTTTCCCTGCAGGCATCAAAGGCTAGATCTTCTGGGACCCAGTCAATAGGAAAACAATAACATCAGCATAGGAAAACTTCAATGAAACAACACACAATAATGAAGAAAAAATGGCTATTGATTTCTTAAAGAATATCTTGGAAAATGATATTGACAACAGATTAGAGCGAGGAAATATCATACTTGAAGAACAAATTTTAGAACAAGAAAGATGATTTTAAGACGTTCAACTGAAATGTGGCTATTTTGCTACAAAATTACATAAAATTTACACATAAGCAATAAAATCTATGTGAAAAGACAAATGTAAAGCAGCATGTCAACAAGAAATTAATAAATTATAAACTATGTGTGTTTGGAAGCAAGAAATACCACCTGATGGTGCATGCATCCTTGATGCACAATCAGTATTTGCATAAAAGAAAGATATGGAAACTGGAAACACAAAACTGAAAACTAGATATGTAGCAAAAGGTTTTAAAAAAGTGAAAGGTATAGACTACTCATCCACCTTTGCACAAACAGAATCATTTACTTCTCAACAAATAATCCTCACAATTTTTGCAATGTTTAACTTGAAAGTTCATACCTTTGACATTACTGAAGCTTACCTACACAGTCCAATAGACAAAGAAGTATGGTTAAAAGACTGTCATGCGCCACGTGACACTCAAGGCAAAAGTAGCTCATTAAATCAATACTAAAGGGTTCAAATCCATACTCGAAGCGCAGAAAGCAACTTTCCATAGCAACTGCGACTTTCCTTTGTGTACTCGCTATTCAATCGCGCTAGCCTAAAACTCTAAATCTAAATTAGTCAATCTCTCAATAGTGTGTCTTAGTCTTTTCTCCAATAAGCGACGCACAGCGCAATAGTTAATATAATAGTACATTAAAAGGTTCATGAAATGTCTGTGGGTTATTAAGGGGTAGTGAGCATGGACGGAATGGTTAGTGAAGGATTAAGGGGGTTGACGGATGTTAGTGAGGAGGGTCCAAGTGTAACGGATATCTTTTAAATGGTTTGTGGTGTGCGGAATGGTGGATGAGTATGAGGTCAATGCGAGGAGGAGTAAAGGATATAAAAGGGGCTGGGTTTTTGGTTTGACATTCTTTAGAATTAAATTATGAAACATATTTATATTTAATAGTGATAAAACTCTAAGTGAAAATCATTATTATTGTATCTTTCTTTATTTTCTCAATAATCATATCTAAATCCTAAATCTTTGATTGTTGAGTTTCCAACCCTTTGTGAGATCTTAAGAATTTTAATATTACCGTTCAATTATATTAGAATTCTTCTCAAACATAGCTCGAAGCAGTAGTTCTTCCGTCAAGTCATCTTCTAATCACTTCCTCGAACTATCGCTCTGTGCTTCAAAGAAGTATCTGAACCTTTTATCTCACTTTCAGGAACATCCTCGACCTTGTGCGTAGGTCGTCCGGTGACAGTATAATTTAACTCTCCGTAGTTCTCATTCTTTGCACTACTACGTCCCTTTTCAGGTGTTTTCTCTAAATTCTTAAAATGGCACCTGTTCAACGCACTCCTCCTACAGGCGCTACTACTAGAGCTCGCGCAAGAGGCAGGCCAACAGCCACTAGGCCTGTTTCCCGCACTCACTCCTTGAAGCCACTTGACCTTAGGGAACTACAACATTCAGTCCAATCAGTAGAAGACATCCCACAAGATTTCAGTGATTCTAGTGATTATGAAGAAGGAGAAGATACAATGCACGAGGCACCATCCCCCCCTGCTAACCACCCTTCTGGTCAACCTTCAGAACCTAGACCATCCAATTCTCTGGAAGATTTCATGAGACTTTTCATGAAGAACCTTTCAAATTCAACGTCTTAAGAGGGATCTAAATTCAAAACTCCTTCCATGAAATCTCCTGATAAATTTGATGGAGAACATCCAGACAGATTGCGACCCTTCTTGCAAACCTGCAAGCTCCTGTTCCATAATGACCCTCGAACCTTCAATAACAACCGATCAAAAGTTGTTTATGCTTCTTCATTCCTGGCCGGAAAAGCAGCAAGATGGTTCGAACCTTATCTTCTCATGCTCTCTTCAACTGAAACCCACTTACTTATTAATAACTGGGAAAAGTTCGAAGACCAACTCTTCACGTTGTTTGGTGACCCTAATGAAACTGACAACGCAGAAATTGAACTTGATTTCCTTCGCATGAGTGATAATGGGAAAGCCTCTGAATATATCTCTAACTTCAGAGCGCTTCAAACTAGAGTAGGTTGGAATGATGCTGCCCTTAAGTATCATTTCAAAAAAAAAGAATTCCTTCAAGGATTCTGGATCAGTTAAATATTCACAGTCAGAAGATGACTACTTTAACAGATTTAATGGATTGAACCCTCGAACTTGACAGCGTTTACCAAGGACGACTTCAACATTGTCAATACACCAACAAATCTCAAGGCTTAAATTTCAAATCGGGACCTTCTTCCCACCCACGAACAACTCAATCCTCCTTGACTCAATCCAAACCTATTAAGGGAAAGGACAAACCTCGACAGAAAAGCTCGAACCCAGGCGATATCAGTAAAGTACTGGATCCTAAAGGGGAACTTAAAGAAGCTGAGAGGAAGAGGCGAACAGATAATGGGTTATGTATGTATTGTGGGGGTAAGCACAAGCTGGAAGATTGTGTAAAGTTGAAGGAAAGAGAAGGTACTAGTTCGAAGCCAAAAAACTAGTAGATAGTTTACTTGTGTGCAAAGAAAACTATCATATATCTCCCAGTGCACAGAATCTCCATGTCTTAAGGACTGGAGTTGCCTTAAACCGCTTGAGATTCATTCTTTTTCAGGAGGATATCCCCTTCAGTTGTCTTATAGACTCTGGAGCTTCAATTTCTTTTGTCAGTTCATCTTTTGCCAAGAAGTTACAGCTGAAATTTACAGATATCGATTGAACTCCAATTTATTTGGACGAATCAGAGGATTCCAAATATTGGGTCAGTAAGAAAGTTTTATGGGTTTTCAACTTTCCGAATTTTCCCCCCTTTGAGTGGGAACTTACAGTCTTGGAAGCCCCAAGGATGGACAATACCATTCTTGGCCATGACTTTTTAACGCATTGGAATCCTGAAATTGACTGGACATGGGGATTGATCACCCCACGGACTAAGTATATTTCTATTTCTTCAATGCATCTCAATAGGGAGTTAAACAACCTGCCTGACAATGTCCTGCTAGAGGACAAACCTCTTCCAGATGACTTGCAAGCATCTGATCTTTCTTTAAATGAGCAATTGGCTAACCCTTCTAGCTCGATGACTTCACTCGAAGAGGATTTAAATTGCCTCAAAGTAATTGAATTATGCTCTCTCAATTCTGGTCTTCCCTCAACAGATTCTCTCAAAGATGATGAGGACGACCAAATCGACGTTGAAGCCATTAAATTGACTCTACCAGAAATCTATCATGATTTCCTTGATGTTTTTTCAATCCGCAAGGCCGATACGTTACCACCTCATCAACCCTACAACCATCAGATAGAGTTAATAGGCCCAGTACCTCCGGCAGGTCCTGTCTATTCTTTGTCGAAGGACAAATCTCAAGTTCTTCGAGACTACATTGCAGAGAATGTAGCCAGAGGTTTCATCAAAGCCAGTAAATCTCCAACCGGCTCCCCTGTCCTCTTTGTAAAAAAGAAGGATGGTAGTCTTAGGTTGTGTGTTGACTATAGAAAGCTCAACACAGTCACTAAGAAGAATGCATATCCTGTTCCTCCTATGTCATTGCTTATTACCCTTTTTAATGGTGCTAATTTCTTTTCTAAAATTGATCTTAGAGGCGCTTACAATCTTATTCGCATTGCGGAAGGTCATGAACCACTGACTGCAATGCGCACTAGATTTGGTAGTTTTGAATATTTAGTTATGCCTTTTGGATTGTGTAACGCACCATCTACTTTTCAAACTTTTGTCAATGACATCTTTCAAGATGTTGTCAAACAATTTGTTGTCGTCTATTTAGATGATATTTTAATTTTCTCGAAGACACTGGATGAACATATTCATCATTTTTGACAGGTTTTAAATTGGCTTTGAGATCATGGACTCTATGCCAAGCATCATAAATGCGAATTCCATCTTAAATCTATTGATTTTTTGGGTTTTACATTATCCACTGATGGTTTAGTCATGGACAACAAAAAAGTTCAAAAGGTCCTGGAATGGCCTGAGCCCAAATCCGTTAAATCCCTCCAAGGATTTTTGGGATTTGCAAATTTCTATAGAAGATTTATTAAAGATTACTCTAAAATATTTCCAATCTTACTTCTCTTCTTAGAAAAGATATTCCTTTTGTTTTTACTTCTACAGCGCAAAAGGAATTCGAAGAATTGAAGACAGCGTTCACCACAGCTCCAATTCTTCGACAGTTTGATCCTACTGCTTTGACAATAGTCGAGACAGATGCGAGCAATTATGCTATCGCAGGGGTCATTTCTCAATTGAATCCGGAAACAAAACTGTTTCATCCTGTTGCTTTGAGTCATGCAAACTCATTGCAGCAGAGTTAAATTATGAAATTCATGACAAAGAGCTTTTAGCTATTATTCACTGTCTTAAAAAATGGCGCTCTTTTCTTCTCAGCCTAGATAGTCCTTTTCAAATTTTAACAGACCATAATGCTTTGAAATACTTTATGTCTTCCAAAGTGTTAACCAGGTGTCAAGCCAGGTGGGCTGAATTTCTGTCTGAATTTCCCTTTTCTATTTCCTATCGCCCAGGTAAGAACTGCATTGTCCCAGATATCTTGTCATGTCGGAACGACGTTTACCCACAGCGGGGGGATGCATTTGCTGACAAAAATCCAGCAAATGTGAAATCAATCTTCAACAAATCAATGTTAACGACTCATCAACTTAATTCAATAACAATTCAATTGTTTCAAAATCCACTATCCAACATCCTCAAAGCTCAGTCAAAGGACAATTATTGTTTAGGGTTAAAAGACAAAATACTCTCGAAGCAAGGGGCCAAAAGATTTAGTATTGAATCAGGTAGAGTAGTCATACCCGACAACAATGAGATAAAATTATGGATTTTCAACAGTCGACATGATTCTCCATTAGCTGGTCATTTTGGTGTTGATAAAACCTACCAGTTAATAGCGAGGGATTTTTTCTGGCCAGGTATGACCAGGGAAATCAAGGCCTATATAAAAGCTTGTTACAAATGTAATAGGAATAAGGCTCCCCGTCACCGGAAGTATGGGTTGCTTCAACCACTTCCTATTCCCTATAAACCTTGGGAATCTTTATCAATTGATTTTATTTCTCAACTTACTCTTTCTAATAATTTTGATGCTATATTAGTAATGGTAGATAGATTCTCAAAAATGTCTATTTTCATTAAAACCACTACTACTGCTACTGCAAAAGATCTGTCAAAATTTTTTTTAGAATATGTATTTTCCAAACACAGCTTACCTAATGATATTAGTTCAGATAGAGGCTCATTTTTTGTATCCACATTCTGGACTCAACTGTGTCGACAACTCAATATCAGGAGGAGCCTCTCCACAGCCTATCATCCCGAAACCGATGGGCAAAAAGAAAGGGTCAACCAAATCCTCAAACAATACCTTCGAATGTATGTCAGTTACCAACAAGACGATTGGACCACATGGCTACCATTGGCCGAATTTGCTTATAATAACTCAACTCATTCTTCGACACAAAAATCTCCTTTTGAAACTGTTTATGGAAGACATCCTCAATTCAATTCAATCCATGTAGGAACTAATCATCCTGCGGAACATTATCTTCGAACCATATCACGACTCCAAGAGGAACTTAAATCAAATCTGGAATTAGCGGTTCGAAGGTACAAGGAACAGGCTGACAAACATCAACAAACTGCTCCTCATTTTAAACCAGGTGACAAAGTATGGCTCAATGCACGGAACATTTGAACAACTCAGCCATCAAAGAAACTTGCTGAAAAATGCTTGGGGCCATTTGAAATCGACTCTCACTACGCAATATAGGGGGTGGACTTGCTAGCAAGTCCTCAACCTGAACTGAGATGGAACTCAGATGGAACTCAGACTGAACTCATACTGAACCCAAACTGAACTCTACTTGAACACCCACCTAAAACTGTTCTGCTGAGTGGTGTTCATTCCTGATTGTATGGTTCCTTTATCAATAGCTCAATGTGTGTTCAATCTGTTGTGAGTTTGGGTCCAAGGTTGCGGACTCACTAGCAAGTCCGCCCCCCATATTGTGTGGTGTCTGAAGTCTCTAAAACTGCATTTCAACTCAAGCTACCTCCTAAATGGCGGGCTATTCACCCTTTTTTTCACATATCTCTCCTGGAACTGGCTCGAGAAACATACCCGGGCAAGAACCAACCTCCTCCGGAACCGGTCGAAGTAGAAGACCATCTAGAGTGAAAAGTAAGCCGTATCCTTGATTCAAGAATGCGCAAGGGGAAACTTCAATACCTCGTGGAATGGGAAGGCTTCCTCGATGACTCAGACAAAAAATCCTGGGAACCAGCCATCAATGTTTCTAACGCCCCTGAACTCCTAAAATCTTTTCATCGTAAATACCCTTTAAATCCAAAACCTTAAAACTCTCTTTTTTTTCTTTTCTCAGTTTTTTTTTAAAAATCTAAAACATTTTTATTTCTAAAAAATTCTTTTGTTTTCTTCTTTATTCTTTCTCTTTTCAAAATGTTTCAGTCTTCTTTTAAAATAAAATAAAATAAAATAAAATTAAATTAAAAAAAAAAATTAAAATAAAAGTAAAAAAAAAAATAAAAAAAAAAGTAAAATAAAATAAAGTAAAATAAAATAAAAACCAAATTAAAATAAAATAAAAATAAAAAAAAAAATTCTTCTCAATTTTCTATATACATTTTTTCTTTAAAATTTTATTTTCCTCAAACTATCAAAATTCTTCACAAACATTACACGACCATCTTTCTCGAACTTCACTTTAACTTCTAAATCACCTTTTTAAATTCTTCAAAACAAATTGCTTCTTTCTTCAAAATCCTCTTAGAAATTTTATTTCGTCTCTTCTTTTCTTTCTTTTCTTTTTTCAAATAACTAAAATCCCTCAAATCTTCAATTAACCAACTTAATTAACAATTTTTTTTCCTACATTATCTCAATCAATTATTTCTTTCTTATTTCTTTCTTCTTACTTAATTCTTTTCTTTTTGAACTTTAAAACTAAAAACTCCTTCAATAAACTATTCTTTCTTTTTTTTTTCTTCATTTAAACTTCTTCTTTCAAAATCTTAAAACAAATTCTATTTAAATCTTTTTTTCTGTCTTTTCCTTCTTTCTCTCAAAATCTTATATAAAAAATAATAAAATAATAAAAAAAAAAATTCTAAATAAAATAACAAAGTAAAATAATTAAATACAAATTGTTTTTACATTCTTTTTCTTCTTTTCTCTTTTTATTTTAAATTTTCTCTTTTATCTTCTCCCAAACCAATCCCTTCATCTTCTCCAAAATTTCCCTTATCTCCTTTCTACATTTCTCAAAGTTCTCCCCCTCTCCTACCAGAATCAATTGCACAAGTTCAAGTAACTCCTTGGCTACGTTTAAGGAAGCGGCATCAACAATGTTATCAATCTTGCCGCTCAATTCTTCAATATATCTTGCTTGTTGAACCTGACGAGGTTTCATTGACCATACTTGATTGAGGGTTTCTTTGTTTTCCTCCCTTGAGGTAACAGTTGGTAATCTATCCTCCACTGACACTTCCACCGCAATGGGCCCCACAAGGGTCGCTTCCACATTTGAAGCTTCTGTCGTAGGGGCCTCGATGATGATGTCTGAATTCTAAAAAAAGAATCATTAGTAATTAAATTTATAAATTATAAAAGGGTGAACTTACTTCAAAGATTGGGTCAGGCTCCAAAAATAATCTAGGAGTGACCTTCTCTGCCACCTCCCTTTCCTCTTCGTCATCTTCGATGACCACCCGTCGTTTCTTCGGGGTTTTCCTCGAGATGGGAATTTCTTCCTCCTCTTTGACCAATTCGTCAACTTCCTCTTCGACGACCCCCCTCTTGTTCTCAGCCCTAGCAACCCAGATGTTCACATCATCTTCAAATTCTTCCTCATTTTCCCCCACCAATTGATCGTCCCCAATGGACACATCCCAGATGTCCTCGACTACTTCTTTCGTTTTAGGGATCACCCAATACTTTGTCTTAGTAAACCGACTTTCAATGTCGGCATTCTTTGCTAAGGCATCACACGCCACTCTTCTCCATCGGAAAAACTCGCACTTCTGGCGAGGCCCTCATGTCGCCGTGCAAGTCTTCAAAAATTGCTGTGTGACAACACCCCCACCCGCTTTAGGGTGTGGAGGCGTGGGAGTCGGTGTAGGGAAATCCGTCATAATGAATTAAAGTAATAAAATAATAATTAAGTAAATAGGAAGAGAAATTAGTGTGGGAAATATGTTTTACGCTCAACGGAGCTCGCGTTCTTATACCCGGGCATATGTCACGCGCCATGTGACACTCGAGGCAAAAGTAGCTCATTTAATCAATACTAAAGGGTTCAAATCCATACTTGAAGCGCAGAAAGAAACCCTCCATAGCAACTGCGACTTTCCTTTGTGTACTCGCTATTCAATTGCGCTAGCCTAAAACTCTAAATCTAAATTAGTCAATATCTCAATAGTGTGTCTTAGTCTTTCTTCCAATAAGCGACGCACAGCGCAATAGTTAATATAATAGTACATTAAAAGGTTCATGAAATGTCTGTGTGTTATTAAAGGGTAGTGAGCATGGACGGAATGGTTAGTGAAGGATTAAGGGGGTTGACGGATATTAGTGAGGAGGGTCCAAGTGTAACGGATATCTTTTAAATGGTTTGTGGTGTGCGGAATGGTGGATGAGTATGAGGTCAATGCGAGGAGAAGTAAAGGATATAAAAGGGGCTAGGTTTTTGGTTTGACATTCTTTAGAATTAAATTATGAAACATATTTATAGTTAATAGTGATAAAACTCTAAGTGAAAATCATTATTATTGTATCTTTCTTTATTTTCTCAATAATCATATCTAAATCCTAAATTTTTGATTGTTGAGTTTCCAACCCTTCGTGAGATCTTAAGAATTTTAATATTACCATTCAATTATATTAAAATTCTTCTCAAACATAGCTCAAAGCAGTAGTTCTTCCGTCAAGTCATCTTCGAATCACTTCCTCAAACTATCCCTCTGTGCTTCAAAGAAGTATCTGAACCTTTTATCTCACTTGCAGGAACATCCTCGACCTTGTGCATAGGTCGTCCAGTGACAAAGACCCACTTAGTTTTGAACAAAAAGATTGAAATTTTTTTAAACTTCTCAAAGCATTATATGGAAATTTACAGGCAGAAAAATTTTGGTGACAGCACCTTGGACACCAACTTAAAAATCTTGACTATGAAATATCTTCTTACAACAACAGTGTTTATTTCTTGAAAAAAAAATAAGACCAATGCAATGCTATGAGTGCATGTGGATGATGGGATTGTAACAGGCAACAACAAAAAAGTTCTAATACAAATCAAAAAAGATCTCAGTCATACGCTCATCATCAAATGACAAGATAAACTAAATGCAATAGTAGGAATTAAAATAGAAAGAAAAAAACATGGCTTCCAACTTAGACAACAAAGTCTTATAACCAAAATAATAAAAGCTCATAGCATTACAAATATACCCCATCATCAACCTTTACCCACCAATGTAGACTTATCAACAGCACAGAACCTAAAAGAATATCTATCAATTATCAGCTCATTAACATACATAACCACAGCAACATGACCTGATTTAAGTTTTTTGGTAAACTAGATGGAAAGACACTCAAAATGTCTTATGGAAGAACACTGGAGAGCACTGAGACACTTGTTTATCTAAAATTAACTTCCATCAAAAAACTACATCTTTACCCAATAAAAACATCTAATGTCATAAACCCTGAAGTCTACTCAGATACAAACTGGGGCAGGGAATACTCAAGATCAACGGGAGGCATTTTAATCAACATGAAAAATTCTACCATATTCTGGTCTTCAAAACAAATGCCATTGGTTGCATCCTCAACATTTCACACAGAATACATGGCACTTGGAAGTACTACAAGAATGGGTATATACATACAAAATTTACTGAATGACTTAATTGATTTCAGGGGCTCATTCCACCTTAAATGTGACAACCAAGCTTCTATTATAGTATCAAGTGAAAAAAGCTCAAACAAACAAACTAGACACAGTGACAGAGAGTTCTTTTTTGTCAATGAACAACTTCACAAGAAGAAAGAAATAATATTTTGAGTACCAACATCAGAGCAATTAGCCGATATAATGACTAAACAACTGCATGAAAAAGGATGCATAACTCTAGGTATTAAATAATTAAAAAATATTTAATTATTTTATTTTATTTAAATTTTTTTTTAAAAAAAATACACTCCTGTATATAGTTTTAGATATTTCCCAGTGTTAGCCTCTTGTTGAAAGGGCAGTTGTTAGGTCTCAACTTTGCCGCAGCCTAATTTATATATTCAGAGACACAGAAACAGTAATAGAGTATCCTTTTCATCAAATTCAACCACTAATTCATGCAGCTGTGACAATGACAAGAGAATCAATGACATTTTTTGCCTTTTCACCACCCAATTTTTTGAACTTTCAATAAAGAAACTCATCATTTATTGGCTTGAGACATTTCAAACAACTTTTTTTTTGCCTACAACAAGTCAAAATCAACAGTCTTTTCTGCTTCACAGTATCAGCCAATTGGACTCTGGAAAGAACCAGAGAACAGGAGGTACATACTGCTGAAACAGTATATCTACAGTAATGACTAAGAGCATCTGCAGCCACTTCAACAAGTATTCAGTAGCCATATGCATTTTACTGACGCCATTTGTTACTTAATTGGAACATTTATCAACTGTATGAAAATTCTTTAACTAAACATGCCTTAAATATTTTCCATCAATCATTTAACTCATTCAATAGCAAAAAGGACATCCATTTCATACTTCAACTCATACAGACACATCCTCAACAACATGACATAAATATTTATGCAGATTATAAATGAACTACAATAAATTGAAGAAGAAGAAATAATATTTAGAGATATTTTAGAGTAAAGGAAATCAAGTAATAAAGCCTATAAGAAATTATCTATTAATTGCTATTGCATTGATGGAAATCATCAGCTTATGAAAGACTACTGTGATAAAAATGGTGCATACAGCTAAACCATGTTTCACTTCTATTTTCCCATCGGGAAAACTCTATTTTTTTAAATTTCAAACAATATATGGCTTTATAATGTGTATATTGGACACAGAGGACTTTAAGTCAAATGTGGAGCACTTGGGTTGCTTGCTAATGCTTATCCATGACAGAGAAAGTTGTTCTTCTTGTGGGTGTCAATTAGGAGACATTTTTTTCTAATATTCAGTCAACATAAATGAGATATTATTGAGCTATTATAGATGAGAAGGTTTGGATGAAGTGTTTAATGCAAATATATGTAATAATTGAATGAATAGTAGTGGCTATTGTAGTGATAAGTGAGGTGAAAAAACAGATAAGTAATTAACAAGGTGCATCTGGCTTCAGTAGATAATGATTGAGTCAAAAATAAAGTGGCGCAAGGTTTTGGAAATTACAGAAGCTACTCAAGCAATTTTTCAAATTTGATTATATGATTACAGAATAAATTAGTTACTAGAGTCTAATTGAGCAACTATTGGGGAATAAGTTGGTAAAATATGCATACTGAACCAATTTACTGACACAGCTGCAGATGCTCTAAGTACATATGCTTCCCAAGTACATAACATCCCCCCACTTAGGCATTAAAACTAGTACAAAACTACCACTGTGATCCCCCCATCAATCATTCCACCCAACAAAATAACCAACTCTGTAGGAAAGAAAGAAAAAAAAATGAAAAAAAGAAAAATAACCATATCTTTACCAAATATTCCCCCCTTGCCACCATATCCTAAACTTTTATTTATTTATTGATTTTAAATTTATTTTAGCTTAAACAAACATCCTTATTTCTTAGAAAAGTGAGAGATGGGCCCAGTGCCTTAGTGAAAATATCAGCATGCATTTGAGAAGTAGGAACGCATTCTAAAGTAGCTTTTTTGAGGAAGAGTTGTTCATTTAAAATTTAAAAAGATCTATCAACATGCTTTGTTCTTTAATTTCTGGGATTATCTTTTAAGTTTTCCATTGCACCCTTTTTGTCACAAAATATTTTGATTGGAGAAATTTCAGGGAAGATAACTATGAGGAAATTTGAGATCCAGATAGCACCCTTCATACTCATTCCAAGTGAGACATATTCAGCTGTCATTTAAAAGTCACTAACTTTCAGCTGACACCTTGAGGTCCAAACAATGGGGCATTAATTGAGCAGAAGAGTATGACCTGACTGAGCTCTAGATAGTTCTATATTATTCCAGGTTTCATAAGAGAAGGAGAATAATTCAAGGGAAAGATAACCATGTGGTCTTCCAACATTGGCGGAGCCCTTTGTTGGTCTTCTTGGTGTTGTTTTGATATGTCTTAAATGTCATTGTTTAATAATTGGTTTTTTTTCTGGAATTATTCTGCGAATATTGGGACTGTGGGGATGTGGGTATAATTATTGGATAGCCCCAATTTTTCTCTATATTTTATGTCTTGATGACATTTTTCATATTCTAAGTATTTAAGGGATTATTTCTCATTTTTCATTTTAAAAGATAGCTGTTTAATTTTGTTTTTGCATTTTACAGGCTAACCTTAAGTCTTAGGGTTAAGTGCTTAGTACCATTAGAATGGGCTAATTTTTCTCTACGTTTCATGTCTTCATGTTGTTATAGCTTAATAATGTGTTTTAAAGGTTTTAGTAGTCATAGCTTATTTTTCTAAGTATTTTAAGTATTTTCGGAGGTTTTTGGTGGTTTCCTGGCTTCAGGGTGGTCTGGCTGCCTCAGGCTGGCCTCCCAATGTCAGGGGAACCACCTACCTCAGTGCTAGAAGGCTGGGAAGCGTTTCTAGAGGGGTTTTATGCAATTTGGCGCTCAGAAACGCCAAATTTGTTGGTGTGCATGGGCTCTTAGATAGTGGTATGTGTGTATATAGTGAATAAGACAGTTTGGGGCAACTTTAATCATCATACAACCATCCAGAGGTGATATCTTTGTTCCTCACTCAGTTTTCACTGTTTTATGGCCACAATTGGCTGTGTTTGTTGCAAGTTTAGTTCTTCATTTAACTCAACTTTGGCAACTTTTTCTCTGGTGTAGTCTTGCAAGCTATATCAAGTATTATTTCTGTCTCAGTTGTGGATTTGAATCCTACATCAAGTATCATTGCTTTCTCTGGTGTGGAAATCGGTCTACATTTCAGTTCTTTGGTTTGGTAGTCTGCCTGGAGACTACTTTCTTGGCTGATCAGGCATTCAAGTGTATTAGAAAAGGGGCTTTAAACAACAGGAACCAATTTACTGTAGTAGGTAAATCTCACTTATATTTTTCTAAAGTGATAGGGGATTTTGTTTTGTGGTTTTATCCAACTCCCTTGGTCAAGGTCTATAGCTAGTACTAAAGGATTGTCTACATTTCTGGCGCCCAACATGGGGTGGGACCTGCTAGTTCTTTGGAATCTCTGTTGTCTTTGGTTGGTCCTTTTGGTGATTTCAGTCTGGAAGAATGGCTTCTGGTTCATCTATTCCTGTGATGACTGTCAGTGGGGGGGGGAAGGTCCTCCTTCTGTGATGGTTAGGGAGTGTGTGAGGATTAAAACTTGGGATGGTACCAAGTTCAATGGGGAACATGTGAAGTGGTTTCTGGAGAAATATTAAACTGCTTCTGGTGTGGATGGTGCTTCTTACCTGGACATGGTGAAGCAGATCATTTTCTTCATTGGTGATAGATAAGTGGAGAAGGAGGTTGTGGCCATGTCTGGCTACAAGAAGAGGGATTGGAAGTTGCTGTGCAGGGAGATGGTGGATAGATGAGGTGTCAGGTTCACTATGGTGGATCTGAACAAGGTTTTCAGTGAAAGGAAGTGTTATGGTGGTATTGGTAACTTACTCAGTTACAGGAAGTTTCTGCTGCAATTTGATCCTGTGGTAGAATATTTGGTGGAGGTGGAGGAGCTGGCACATGAAAATGCTGCCAAAGATACTTTTGGTCTTCCCTGGCTAGAGATGTCAGGATAGATATGTTGAAGGAGTTGTCAAGGAAGGCATTGATGAAGACTATTTCCAATGGGGACCAGAAGTTGCCTGCCTTGGACAAGGTGAAGGAGGCTGTGGAGGCCCATTTGACGTTTTTGGCTGTGGACACCTATCAAGAGGGGTGTGCCAAGTATGTCAGCAAAGTCAGTGAGGCTTTGGCTGAAGAGGAGAGTAGAGTGAAGAAGGAAGTGAAAAATATGGTGGAGGTTCCCAAGCAGGAGAGGGACCCATTGGTGGAGCAGTTGGCTGATCTGAAAAAACAGCAACATATTTTTGTTCAAGAGGCTAAGAAGGTCAATAGGGCTCTTTCTCAGCCTAGATATTTTGACAGGAGGGTTGGTAGGAGCTAACCTTGGGTCTGCTCTTATTTCAGTAGAGGGGGCACAAGTCCAATGATTTTTGGACTCTGAATAGAGATGTGTCAGAAGGAAAGGTGGAGTTTTATGGCAGGGTGTTCAAATTCCCTGATGGTTCATTTGTGAAGCCCAGTGAGGGGCAGGCTCCTGTTGATTTGGTCAGGAGAAGAAATGGTCTCTATCAGAGGAGGCCAATGTTTGAGGAGATCCCTGATCAGGGGAAGTCTTCTGCTAAGGAAGATGAAGATGTCAAGGGAAAAGGGAAGGAGGTTAATAAAGTCTCTTTTTCTACTTCCTTTAGTGGGTTGGAGTTTTATTCTTGTGGAGGACAGTCAAGTGGTGAATTCTTGGCTTGTGTCTATGATGTTGGAGCTGGAAATGTGGGAAGACCAAAGAGCAGTTCTCAGGCCCAACCAAAGCCTAAGGCTTCAAAGGTGGATCCTAAGCTGAGTGCATCCAGGAGGAAGTACAGAAAAGAGGAGCTGTACAAGATGCAGAAGGGGATTGCTGATATTGTCCCCCCCAGTTTTGGTGCATTGAACATGAATGGTGAGCCAATGCTAATGGATTTTGATTCTGACTCAGAAGAGGATGTCCCTTTGGCTTCATTGCCAAAGCCTACTGGAGTTAGAGGTGTTGGTGAGGGATCTGGTTTGATTCCTGTTGATGGAAAATCTGTTGGTGGTTCTGCTCCTCAGGAGATTTCTAGGACCAAGGTAGTGAAACCAAGGGCTCACTTTGAGAGGCCAGTAGTTTCTGGCCAATTTAATGTTATGGACTTGGTTCTGGAAGGAATGAATCGGGGTCAGGTTTCCCTTTCTTATGGGGAATTGTACGCTATCAGTCCTGGTCTGGCTGATAGTTAAAAAAATTATTGAACAGGAGAAGAGTTTCTTCTGGGGAGGTGGAATACATATGTGATTCTGCTGAGAAGTTTTGTGAGGGGTTGAAATCTCATTTTTCTGCTCCTCTGGGTTATGTCAATGTCACTCTGAATGGCAGGGAGGCTAGGGTATTGGTAGATTCAGGTTCTCAGATTAACCTGATTTCTTTGTTTGAGGCTACTCATCTGGGCCTCGACATGAAGACAGTAATTAGTGGCCATGTCACTGAGTTGATTGGGACAGCCAAATTTGTAAAGCTGGATGTCTGTGGAGCCTCTGGAAAGGTTCATTTTTACATTGCCAAAGGTAATGTAAAAGCTGTTTTGGGTGGACCATTCTTAATGGATTTCCAGGCAAGAATTGGTTGTCAGTTTGACATGGGAATCAGTTAGGAGTTGACCAGTGAATATGAGATGAGGCTTCACATGAGGTTATCATCTCCTGGAGATGATGGTTGGAAGACCAAGCCTGGCTTTTCTTCAATGTGCCAGTGCATGAATTGTTTTAGGAGAAGAAAAGAAGTGGGTGCTGCCTCTGGTTTTCTGGAGTGTGGTTCAGGCTCTAGTGAGAGTCTGTCTTTTTTAGAGTAATGATGGCTGATAGCCCTAGTGCTACAACCTCTTCCCAAGATGAGGAACTTTCAGGATGTAGTCGGTCAGCTCCCTTGGAGATATACCCAGTGGATTTTCAACTTTCTATTGTTAATGTTTCTCTTCTCTGCAAGTATTCTTCATGTTTTTTTATCAAGTATCTGTTCTCTCTCAAGATTTTCAATTATTTTAAATTCAAGTTCAAAAAAGAAGATTGGTTATATATCTTTATTGAAAGATATGCGGGAAAGCTGTGGAGTGGTGAGATTGGGGTCTAAAAGTATGTCCTCCCAATTGTGCACCACTAGCGTTTCTTCTACGCCTTTGAAAAACAATACCTTGGCCACGTCTGTGAGCATTGGGGAAACCCCCCGTTATTTTTGTAGGATGGAAGAAAACTCAAGAAAAGAAGATAAAAACTTCAAGATAATTGAGGAAAAGCAAGAAAAAAATCTGAAGATAATTAAAAAAGAAGAAAATAATTATTTTTGTAAAGATCATCAAGATCAATTTTTGGGCCTCCAGCATGAAGTTAAACTGCACAAATTTTTGAAGAAAGAAGATAGTTGTAGACTGTTCTAAAGTACTAAGCAGTGGACACAATGCGAGATGGGTTGGTTCTTCTTTTTAATTTCTAAAAGAAGCGCCTGCCACTCTTATTTTAAAGAGAGAGTAATAATGTGCAACGCTAATATTTGACTAGAAAGTTTATAAGTTGAGATGAGTTAAAGATAAGGAAAAAAACAAGTATTACTATCTGGATATTTCTATTATTAATAAGCGCTATTATCCACATCTACTCCCTCTTGAAGCGCTCTCTTTGAATATGCCTTATTATAGTAATAAAATATCTCTAATAATAGTTAATCCCACTGAATCTATATATTCTCTCTAATTTGGGCTCTTTCACTAACTATATGAAATACACACACAGAGGCACGAACTCTAAAAGACTCAGAAATACATTTTAATATTCTCTCAAACAATTAATCACAAAAGATCTAATATCTTATACTGGGTACTATGACTATAGCTACTCGTATATCTCTATATTGATTTTTCTATGATCTGCTTTTTAAAACGACAACTAATACGATTTTTCTTATTTTTTTATTATTTTCTTTCCTCTGAGTAGATAGATCGACCAGTCCTCCTTTTATATTTTTACAGCGCTTAAGACACAGTTCACTAATGGATCTCCAGCGCTGACTCTAGCGCCACATTATTAAAACAACAACTAATCAATTAGTAAACTACATACACCGCTTGTAGAAACTACAGCACCTAAATCATACCCTATAATTACTAACACTAGTATTAACTTGTTTCACTGATGCTCCACATATGCGCTTTTAACTATACCTTGTTTTGTTTCAGCGCTAGTTCCAGGTTTGACTTGCCCTAACGCTGCGTCTAGTTTCCTTAACTCTTGGGTAGTTTTACGTTTGAGTCCCCACTCTCTTTGCTTTTAATACTAAGTTCATAGTTCCGACAGCTCGCTTAACTAGTTAGCCTTCTTCATTACTTGTCTCAGTAGGTTATAGAACTTGCCACGGTACAGTATACTATGCACTTGAGTCATCCTTAAGCCATAACTCCTGCTTTAATGCGTAACACACAATTATTGGAAAATCGAAATCCATATTGTTTAGCGCTTGCGGTCGTAAATCAATAACACACAATTCCCCTATTGTGCAGCACATCTTGCTGCAAAATCCAAGCACACAGACCCTTAATCCTTTTCCGCGCTTCTATTTCCTTTGTTCATTGAAACACACAAATACATATTATATTTTTATACTTCCTGCTGCGCTAACTCCCCTTTATTCTTCCTGGACTACACGCGCTGATTGGTCTAAATTCAGGCTTCCTGTGAGGCGCGTACCACATTGTCAAGATCAAATTTTGAGCCTCCAGCATGAGGTTAAACTGCACAAAATTTTGAAGAAAGAAGATCATCAAGAGCAATTTTTGGGCCTCCGGCATGAGGATAAACTGCAAAATTTTAGAAGGTGTGATTCAGAAGATGAATCAAGATTTGAAGATTAGGAAGATAGAAGTGAGGATGGAGATGTGGAATTGCAGAAAAAATGTGGAGTGGTGAGATTGGGGTCTAAAAGTAAGTCCTTCCAATTGTGCACCAATAGGGTTTCTTCTACACCTTTCAAAAACATTACCTGGGCCACACATGTGAGCAATGGGGAAACCCTTGGTTTTTCTTCCAGGTCTGGTGGTGAAGACGTCCTGAATATCCCTCAAGTTGACAGTGGAGCCGCAAAGTACAAGAAGGTAGCGCAGAAGATTAGGCCTGTCAATGAGCCTATGCCTGTGGGTTTGAATCCTCCTTTGAAGAGGCCTTTGTTGTCAAGAGATCTGTTTTGTACTCCTCTAGTGAAGAATCCTCCTGATTTTGTGGAAACCGCTAGGTTGACTGTGGAGAGGTTGAAAGTTGTTAATTTTGGTCCTGATGGGTGGTTTTCTTATGAGGAAAAGAAGTTGTTTTTGCACATTATTGAGCTCAGAGAGAAAGAGGTGGCATTTGTTGAAGAAGAAGGGGTCTGTTGAAACACTCTTATGGGGAACCTTACTTGATTCCTGTGGTTTGTCATGGGCTAAACTGAATGATTGTTCTCGCATCCACCAAGAGGTTAAACTGGATGGTTTTGATCTTGATTCTGGTGGTCAGGATGTTTTTGTTGATGAAGATGGGGCTGTTGTTTGGGATGGTTTGAAATTGGAGAATGGTTTTTTGGTTGGTGAACTGGATTCTTTTAAGATTCAGTGGAAGAAAAAGGAGGTGCTAAAGTTTAGGGATTGGTGTCCTGGATGGGCTGGTTGTGTAGCTCATGTGTACACTGGAAATTTTGATGACAGGGTTGTACCCTTGGATATTGTATTGTTGGATTTTGAAGATGAGACCTGGGGTCAGATTGGGTTTTATTTTATTATGGTTGAATATCTGTTAACCTTGGAGATGCCAGATACTTGTGATGATGATACTTGGGTGGCAATCAAGAGAAAGAGTCCTGGATTTTATGTGTCAGGAAGGAGGTTGAGGAGGAGGAGACATCCGAATCCTCAAGCGGTGGTGAATCAGAAGAAGGGTCAAGAATTGGTTTTGAAGTCTTTGCATGAAGACCTTGGTCATAGAGGCTTTGAGGAGACTTATAGAAGAGTAGCAGATAGATTTTGGTGGCCAGGAAAGAAGTTGGCTGTGTAGGGTTGGGTTGAATCTTGTGAAGAATTTCAAAGAAGAATTCACTTGAAACCTAAAGAGGTTGGCCCTGCTACTGGTGAAACAACTGTGTTTGGAAGATTCAGTTTGGATTCTGTACATATCAAAGAGGGCAGGTATAAATACTTGATTGTTTCCAGGGATGATTTATCTGGTTGGGCTGAGGCGGTGCCTCTGGTGAATTTGACTGCCAAAAACGTGGCAGAATTTTTGAAGAAGGAATGGGTGTTTAGGTATGGGTTAATGAAGTTGGTGACTGTTGATTGAAGGCCAGAGTTTGGAGCTTAATTTAAAGAAGCTGTGGAAAGTATTGGCTCTAAAGTCAGAGTGGCTAAACCTTATTATCCTGAAGCCAAAGGAATGGTTGAAAGAGGCCATCAAGTTATCGAAAATGCTTTGGTGAAAATGTGTGGAGATAGTGCTGAAAAATGGAGGCATTATTTACTCTTGGTGTTATTTGCTGATAGAGTCTCTGTGAAAAGGACAGCTGGCTATTCCCCTGATGAATTAATTTTTGGGCAGAAAGCTGTTCTACCAGTGGATTTGGAAGCTGTCTCTTTTCTTGGAATTGATTGGGATAATATATGCACAACAGAAGATTTTCTCTGTGCCAGGATGCAACATTTGGAATGTAGAGAAGAATGCCAAGAGAAGGCATACTCTAGAATGATGAAGATAGGAAATCAATCAGTCAGATACTTGGACAAGAAGTTGGCTCATAGACTCAGGAATCCCTTGAAATCTGGTTGTTTGGTTTTGGTGTATAATAGAAGTTTGGAGAGTCAGAGGGGAAAGATGTTTGCTGACAGATGGAATGGACCTTACAGAGTCAGATCTCAGATGTCTGGAGATTCTTATGTTTTGGAGGAGTTAGATGGAGCAGTCTTAAAGAAGAAAGTGGCTGCTGATCAGGTGAAGAGATTTTACCCTAGAGGCACAAAAAGGGAAGAAGATTGACTCCGCAATGAGTATAAACTATGGACCATTCTTTTAATTTCGGATTTTGATGATGCTGTGCATCTATTTTGTTGGAAACTTTTTGTTAGAGGGTACCCATGGGTGGGGGCTTCTAGATTTTGTTTTGGCAAGTGTGGGGGTAACTGATGGGCTGGCTGCTTTATCAACAGTTACCCCAGACTGTCTGTTTCCAACCCCTTCTCTTAATTTGGTTAAACCCTAGTATTGGTTTTTTTTCACAGGTTTTTAGTCCTCTATGACTTTAAACTGGAAATTCTTTTGGTCTTTAAGTGCAGGACTCCTCACACTTATTGGGTTTGGTTTAATGTTTGGATTTTGTGTTTTTGTTAGAAGGTACCCAGGAGGGACTTCTAGATTTTAACTTGGCAAGTGTGGGGGCAACTGATGAGCTGGCTGCTCTGTAGAACAGTTACCCCAAAATGTCTGTTTCAAGTATTTTGTTTGTCCTAGTTGAATCCTAGTTCTGGTTTTTTTATTCAGGTTTCAAGTGCACTATGACTTTAAACTGGCTTACTTGTTTGGGACTGGCTTCTTTTGTCTATTTGGTTTGGTGGGGGATCACTGGTGGTCTCCCATCATTTTTACTTATTGGAGGGAGCCCACCCAGTGATCATTTCATTGGACTGGACTTTCTATGGATCTGGATTTTTTTCTTTTTCTTTCTTTAATTTTTGTGTCTATGGTTGTGTTAGATAGTAGTTTTGATTATTTTCTTTTTTCTCTTTTTTTCCATAAATATTTTTATGGGAGTTATTAGGATATAAAGAGGTAAAAATCACAAACTATATTATATGGTGTCACCACATCAGGGTCACCTGGATGTGGGCAAGTATTGGTTGGGAAAGGCTAATCAATTGGCCGGGCAATGCTATTTTCTTTCTTTTTCTTATTAATCTCTCAATTTCTATTTATTTTATATTTCAATTCATTTAAAAATTATTGAACAGTGTATCCACATCAAGGTGCACTTGGATGTGAGTAAGGTATCAAGGGATCAGCTTATCAATTGGCTGGGGGATACCATTTGTAATTATTAGTTATCTCATTTTATTATTGTTTTTCATTTCATTTAAATTTCTGAGTACTCTTATTTTGGGGTAATTTTATTTATTTATTTTCAAGTTTTTTTTAATATGTTAGTAGTTTAAAATAAAAAAAAAATAAAAAAATAATAAATATAATAAAAATAAAAATAAATAAAATAAAATAAAAATAAAAATAAATCAAATTTATATATATATATTTCTGTTAATTATTATTGTTCTCTCTATTTAGTGACTTATTAATTTCTTTCTTGTTTATTTTAATGTCTGGAAGAAGAAGCCTCAAGCTGTTGGTCTATATTATAATGGCATTTTTGCTTTTTGTTAGGATTGGAAGAAGAACTGTGTTCTTTGTGGTGTAGGGGGCTGGAAAGAGTATATGGATTGTAATGGTCAGGGAACGGAGTGGAAGGTAATTTTAGGGAAGAAGTGGAAGAAGCGGGGATAAAGTGTTGGAAGGTGTGCTTGATTATTCTAGAAATCTTCCAGTGGTCATCAAGGAGCTGTTTTCTCAGATTCTTTTCAAACTCATTCAACGGACCGTGGAGGGAAAAGGCTTTAAGCATGTTTGAACACATCATTCTTAGGTGTTGTTTCATGTCGGCTTAATCCAGCATTAAGGTAGTTTCTAGAGGTTGGCCAATCCTAATTAAAGTTTTAGGAGGTGGGGTTCCAACTACAAAGAAGAATTAGATCAGTCATTGTTCTCTTTTAAAGAAATTGGATTTATTAACTTGGTACTTACAGATTGGGAGCTCATCAATTTTGTAAGCGGCTGTGATTTGAGCTGTGGAAGAAAGCTGAATGGATGTTGAAGGAGGATCAACCAGATAGGGGTATGGATTCTCATGATCATTTTCCAAATGGTGTTGAGAGGATGAAGGAGAAGAAGGGCCTTCCTGTGGCCTGGTGGGAGCGACAGGGCTGCTGTTGTTGTTGTGGATATTATTATTGCTTGACCCAGTTTGGCTGGACACTGGTGGTGGAGTACCAGGGTTGTTGAAGGAAGGATCAGGAGAAGGTGACCTGGAAGCTGATTGTGATTTTCTAGATGAAGATCTAGAATAAAGGGACCCATAAGAGGAATAATTGGCGTACAGAGGAGAGGTTTAGTTATTTCTTCTAGAAGTAACCGGAAATTTTTGTTTTGAAGCAGTGTTGCGTGCTCTGGTGTTTTCAGAAGGTCCTCTGGCAGGCCTTCTAGAGATGTTAGAACTTTTGGGGGTGTCTGAGGAAGAAATTTTGTGTGTACGCATTGCTCTGGGAGCACTTGGAGGTGGTTGCTTAGATTTGTTGGGGTTTAATGGTGTATTTCGGCTGTTATCTGGCTGAATTTGGGAGTTTTGAGCCTGATTTTTGCTTTCTGGCAAGGCAGGCGGGCCACCTGATGTGAGGAGGGCTGCCTAGACGCGGTCTAGCAGCCTGGGAGCTGATTTGGAAGTGGATTTGGCTAAATTTGCTGAGATAGAAGCAGATTCTTGAGAAGATAAAGCAGGTATTTTAGGGAGTGATTTGGGAATAGAGCGGTGTGATCTTCTGGAAGGAGCGGAAGATAAAGAAGAGGAAGCAGGTACAAGTTCTGGTGACCTGGTAGGAGATCTGGAAATATATTTGTGTGAAGGTGAAGGCAAATGTATTGGATAGTTGGGGTCTCTGTCACATCTTTTCTTTTTAGAGTTTCAAGAATCACAGACTCTGTTATAGAATTTGGCTTGAGGAGTAGGAAGATTGAAGGTACAAGGCCTGCACATGTGGATGCACTGTTTAGAAACAAAGTCCTTTGGAGCAGTGAAACAGGGAAGGTCCACTGGGTAAAAATCTGGGGATTCAGTCATGATATGTGAAGAAAAATTAATGAAGAGAAAAGAGATGAATAAAAAATTTTTCAGTGATGTGTAGATAAAGAAGAAAGAGTGGAAGTTCAGCAGGTTGGCTGTGGAGCACAGTGCATGGAGATGGCTCCGCCTTTATATTCAAAATGTGTGTAGTCCGTCAAGACATTAAACTGAACACTGGAAGTCCTCCAAGACTTAAAACTGGCTGTTTATTTAAAGATTGCTTCAAGATTTTTATTTTTTATTACTAATGTGGTTCTGTAAGTCCTTCAAGACTTTAAACTGAACACCGTGGATAGTCCCTCAAGACTATAAACTGAGGATGGTTGTTGGTTGAGTCCTTCAGGACTATAAACTGACAATGTGGAGTTGGTGTGATTCAGGCAGAGGGCATCCAAGGGGAGTCTATGAATTTTGTTAAGGCAAGTGTGGGGGTAACTGATGAGCTGGCTGCTCTGTAGAACAGTTACCCTTACATTTATAAAACTATAATATATAAAAAAGGCATCAGATATTGTGTTTATATTAAAGCTACCTTAAAAAAAGATATTTTTTTTTGTTTTAGATATAAATTATTCAGATAATTATGAGTATCACATTATTTTTTTAAATTTTTATGAATAGTCTAAACTGAAGCCTCACAGGATATCTTTGGTTATTTTTTAAAAAAGGCAGTAAACATCTTTTTCACCAATTGAAATTGTACTAAAAACTCAAATAATAAACTAAATTTTTTGTCAAAATATTTAATGAAGAGCTAAAAGACTCTCTGATTGAATAGATTTTTATTTAAATATATTCATTCTAATATTGGTATTTGATAAGACAAATTACTAAGTAGAATTTTATAGTTTTGTTTACTAAAATAATTCAAATGAATTGAATTCAATAAAATTAAATACTTAATAGATCCATAATAAATCTTTTACCTATCATTGTGATTATCATTCACAATGCAACGTGGGGGGCAGACTTGCTAGCAAGTCTGTAACCTTGAACCCTAATTCATATCTTTTTGAGCCCACATTGAATTAGAGATGAAACCACCAAGAAAAAATGTTGAAATTCTGGTGAAATCAATATGAATACAACTTGAGCATTTAATGAAGCATAGGTAATAATACTTCAAATTAATCTTGAGATATGAAGAATGAGATTTTTTTATAGAAATTTTAATACAGTGCAGACAACACTCAAATTAATCTGAAAAATACATATTTTAAACTATTTAAGCAGTTTATTTGCAATTTTTTAAAAAAAGAACACCAATGTATAGATCTGGCAAGATTCCATCTGACATTATTATATAAGTTTCTTTGGCCAGAAATACATGGAGAAACTAAAATTTGAAATATGTCAATTTGTTCATGAAAGGTTATTTTGTGCATTTATATTATTTATTGTATTATTTTCAAGAATTGTAAAAATTATATAATTATTTTATGACTAGATAATATTGAATATTATAAATCATTAAAATATTTAAAGAAAGCGCAAAAATCTTAAAAATGATGTTAAAAGGACTTTACTTAGACATATAATTTTCAAATTCAATTGACATACTATATTTCACTATTAAATAAAAAAATCTCATACTAATATTTATTAAAATTAATTTCCCCTCTTCTTCAAAATTTTCAAAATATTAAAATGTAGATTTTTATTTGATTTAAGTAAATGAAGAGAATAACAGTATAGGAGTTGTGTATTTTTAGTATTAAAGGTATTTCTGTTCCCACTCTTTGTAACATATTTTATATATTTTATATTTTTTGTATATTTATTGTGTATTACTATCTTCTTTTAATGTCTTTTTATACTCACTCTCATGAATACCCCACTCTTTTCCCTTTGAAATATTTCTTTATCCTCAACTCATCTTTCTCCCCAACATTTTCACTCCCTTGTCATCATTTTCAGCCCTTATCCACACTTGCATCTCCCTCTCCATGCCTCTATACCCCTCTCCATTCTTCTCCTTCCAGTTTTCTTACCTCCCCATTTTTACCTAACACTTTATTTTTATATACAGAAATAGGGACTGAGCTAAAAGGGAAGAAATTGGGGTTCAAGGATTGTGGAGGCAAGGTAAAGGGCAGGAATGGGGCTACAAGGGTTGGGGAGACTGGAGAGAGGGGTGAGGAAGGGTATATGGGGTAGCTAAAAGGTTGGGAAAGAGTTGGAAGGGAAGATTAAGGGTTTCAAGGCGTTTTGAATGAAGAAAAGGGTTGAAGAGAGGTTGAGAGGGGTGAAATGGGGATCAAAAGAAGATGGCATACGATGGGGCTGAAAGGATAGTGATAGGGGTGGGGAGGGAAGACAAGCATTTGTTAATAGAATTGAAAAGGATGGGGATTGGTGCAAACAGAGTGTGAAAATAGGAGGATGAACTCTGTTCTTTGGGCAAAGAACAGATTTCACTGCCAAAAAATATTAGCTGAAACATAGTTTTCAATTCTGTAAAAACAGTTGTAGGGAATAGAAAAAGTCACTGATTTTTTTTATATGTAATCTAAACGTTTTTAATAAAATTATTGTATTTAAGAATTGTGATATTGTCAATCAATTTTTATTGATCAACTTAATTTAGTAGAGTATTATTCAAATAAGTTGCTTCAAAAAATACTGTGCGTTGAGTAGACTCATGGAATGATTTTTTCTGGATTCCATTCAGTTATCCTCACACTTTCACTATTTTTTCAATATAGATCCATTATTATTTGTGTGATACTTCAAGTGAAAGTTCAGTATTACTTCAGTCTGAGTTCCATCTGATTTCCATCTGACTTCAAGTTGAGGACTTGCTAGAAATTCCCCTTCAAATATTGTGTAATGATCAAATCATTGATAGATTTTCAATGTATATATTTTTAGTTGAAAAGGAGGTGTTTTAATTTTAAGCTTCAAACTGCTTCTGTGAAAACATTTTCTCTAGAAAACAGGAATTAGAACCTATACTATTGTATTAAATCACTTCTTTAACACCTTCAAATTTCAATGTCTACTATATTCATTTATAATACATAGAAAAACTTATATTAATTAAGATATAGTCAATTTAATGCTATCTTTTTCCACTGAAATAGATAGAAAAATCTATTGTATAGTTTTTACAAAATAAATATCAGATATTATTTTTTAAATGAGAAGGTGAAACAATCATGAAAAATATCCCTTTTTACTACTTTATAAATTCTTTAACAATAATACTGTCTAAAATAAAATCTCAAAAAAAAAATTTCACATGATAAAACTTTTTGAAATTTGAGGTGTTAATTTCCAGGTGAACACTGTTGTTATACCAAAATATAACATTTAAGAATAGGTTAGCATTAAAATTACAGCTTTAAGAAATATAAATTTGCTTTTTGTCTTATATTCAAATTTTAAATTCATTTTAAATGCAATTTTTGTACATTGAAAATTCACTGAGTGGTGATTAATTTTTTCAATTTGTGAGATCACTCTACCAACTTAAATATGCCTATGGAATTCCGTTTAAATGAACCATAAAAAGCTCCAAAATATCAGTTTTTATTTCTTTTATGAAAATCATAATAGGAAATTTCTTAGCAGTTGAGGAATAACTAGATCTAAACAAAGGCAAAAATTAATTTTCTTTTTTTTAATCATTCTCATGTATTTCAAAAACTCAAAAACTTTACTACAATCTACTAAATTAAGATGAGCCTTCTTTAAATACATATAAATAAAAAAATTTCATCCTTGCTGTTTTGAATGAAGAAGCTGTGAGAGTGCTTCATTGAGCTATAAATTTTTTAATAACACACTGATATATTTTGTTTATTTTGGTTATATAAGTATTACACCGTATGAAGGAATAAAAATATAATATTTCTGATGTTTCCACATGTTTTTTATATAACTAAAGTGAATTAAAAATAATTATATTTCATAATCAAAATTTTTTGAAATACATCAAAAATGATGAGGTCATATGGTTTCTATTTAAAAATTAAAACATAAAATACTGGTTTAAAAGGAGTTTTCAATAACAAGAGCCACTGATTTTATTGTATAATTTCTCCATTAACATTAATAGGGGGTATCAAAGTTAGAAATTTGTAATTATTTATGAGGTTTTTAACAACACAAAAATAAAGTTACAGAGTTGACATTATTTCTCAGTAAAAAGGTGTTTTTGGAGCACAATATGCCATATATGAAACACTAATCATGGTTTATTTGGTGGAAAAAAGAGGTATTTTAAAATGAAATATTTCTAACTTTGATACCCCCTAATATAATCATTAGACAGGTTGAAAGCTATGCTTTTGAAATAAATAATATAATTTTCAGAATTTTTACTTATCAAGTGAAGCTCATTATGAAAAACAAATTGTGTTTTATGAAAAATTACTATGAATGGACCAGAATTTTAATCTCCTGCTTTTTATATTTCTATTGATTATTCATTACACTCTCACCATTATTTCAGCACAGATTCATCTATCCTTGGTTAAGAGTTTAAGATGAGTTCAATGTAGAGTTCAGTATCAGCTCATTATAGCTTCAGTCTAAGTTTCATCTGAGCTCCATCTGACTTCAAATTGAGAACTTGCTAGCAACTCCACCCCAAATATTGTGTGGTGAATAACATTCCAATGAAATATTGACAGAAAATAGTTGAGAATCCACTTGAATTATCTCCTAGTGAGCTGACCTTTTGCAATCCAGGATCTCTTCTTGAGGAGAGATTGCAACATTAGAGCAATAAGCCCTTACTACCCCAAAAAATGAGGGTACTCATACTTATCTTTTTCAATTAATTCACAAGAAGCTGAACTTTTTATTTGTCTCTTCTTGGTGCAAGAACAACACTGACACATTGTGGTAAGACCAGGTCTTGTTTCCCAGAAATCGCCTCCTGGAGGTACCAATTGTAAATAAAGCCTTCTCATATTGTAACCAGTAATCTCTAAACTAATTCCCATACCACTCTGTTAATGTATCCTTGCTTCAAAATAAATCATAAAATGGCCACCAAGAACCATTTTTCTGATCCTCTGGCCACATTAAAGTGCACTCTTCCAACAGATCCACCAATACATAACTTGACATGCTCTGCTGTACCCATAAGTTCAGTAAAATGACCACCTATGCATCTTAATTTACCACCAGTACCATTTTTGATTGGCAAGCCTATGATAGTTGCTTTCTCTAAATATATTAAATTAATTTGTGACCCATAATTGACCAGGGCTTTCACCTCTTTACCATGTAACAGCACCATTAAATACCCTAAAGGAGTCAAAAAATGAGTTTCAGCTTCCTCTCCAAACTTTTCAACATTTTCACATATATACTGCACTTCTCCAACTAATACCCATCTCCTTTTCAGATGCTTCTTTTGCTTCTTGGAAAGGGCAGAATTAATCATAAATAATTCACCTAAATATATAGGATTCTGGAGTTTACTCACTCTACCCAAAACCATCTCCATAGCATTTTCTTTAACATATAATACTGGCCTTTCATATTGAAATTTTTTTAATACCCTTGGCCTTGGGAACTTCTTGAGGACCCACATTTCCATCTTCACACCCCATTATAACATCTTCATCTACCATAACCCTAGCTCCATCACCAGCTTCTTTTACAAGTCCTTATCTATCACTGGTTCTCATTACCCCTTCCATAATAGTAGAACCAGAAAAACTTGGTCTGGGAAGAGATGCAATTGGTACATCTTCTTCAGAATCAGATTCTCCATCCAAAGTCATTGGATCACCGTTTAAATGAAATTTTTCAATAACTGGTAGACCCCATATATGCCATTCCCTTCTGCATTTTTAAAACTTTGTCCTTGGTGTATGGTTTCTTTTCAATCTTTTTAATGTCAGCCTTGCCCGGTGTGGTACCCCCATCTCAGTTAACTTATCTTTTGGGCCAGTCAGCTTGCGTATCCCAGGAAGAACAAAGGAGAAGTATAGTGCAGAAGATAGTGCTATTATAAATATGTAATTATAATTTAGAAAGAACAAAGGGAAAGAGAAGCACCAAAGAGGATTTAGGGTCAGTGCGCTCAGAATTTACAGTGGGATTTTCCGCATAAAGGAATTATCAACTTAGGAGTTCCAGCGCTGAAAATTATGGATTTGAATTCTCCAATAATTGTGTTTTATGCATTAAAAATGAATTATGGAACAAGGAAGGCCTCAAGTACATAGTATACTGCACTGCGGCTAAAGTGGTAACTTACTGAAATAGGTAATGTAAGTTGCAAAGTCAATTGTCAGAACTATGGACTTAGTAATGAAACATGGAGAATGGGGACTCAATCACAAAATTAACCAAGAGTCAAAGAGACTAGGATTAGCACTGAAAGGTGACAACACAGGAAGTAGCACTGAAACAATGCAAAGGTACAGTCATAAGCGCACTTGTGGAACATGAGTGAAAAAAGTAAATACTTTTCAGGCTGAGGTCAAGTACAGAGACATGAACTAGCTTAAATGGTCAGCTTTCTAGAAGATTTTAATGCTCCTATATGAATACTGTAGTAAAAATCCAATAAGTATTAAAATATAACTCAATATAAGGGTCTCAGTAATCTTAATATTACTAATTATATATGGCTTACAATCTTATAGTTGGTAGAAAAATAGATTTAATAAATTCAGATACTATTCAAAGACTTTAATAAGTACTATTGATATGTATTGTAATTTTATAGGTTATATTTTTAATTGTAATGATCAAGAATGTAAAAAACAAGACCAAAAACCCTCTCCTTTTATACACAATTACTTCCCAAATGAGCTCCTTAATATACCAGCCCTATAAACAGTTAATGACGCCTAATTCCAGATGATAGACATGTCCAACAACACAAAGAAATACCAGTAACATAATTAGAATGATATCACCCACCAAAATCCTGTAGTAATAGGGATAATCCATCAAAAATAAAGAATAAGCAAAAAAGAGAGTATATGTGTATTATAAATAAAAATAAATAACCAAAAAGGGAAAATTAAGACTGATTATTACTTAATAATAAGGAGGAATAACCGTAGAAATTTTGGGGCTAATCATGACATTATACTATGTTAAATCCCCATTCAAAAATAACCAGAATTGACTGAGAAACCACTTAAAAACCCAAAAAAGGGCATGAGATGTGGGGTAACTACATACGGTCCTTGGCAGGAACATGCATGGGTAAATTATTTACTAATCTAGTCAAATTTAAGCATGGTAGAGAATTAAAGCACCAAGATTGAGGTTATTAATGAAATTAGTGCATATAAAGAGGGTCAATGCATTTATAATTAAGCTAGGATACTAAATAAGCACCTGTCACCTATTTCAGTGTGTTTCCCCACAGTGGATGTAGAATGTGGGGTAATTATAGTGTGAAAAATCTAACTTTTCTGATAATGAAGCTTTTCACATGGGAAAAATGCAGGCAGTATGTGGCCAGTACACAGAAGTCATTTCTGGCATAAAAAACACCAAATTAAAAAAAAATTATTTTAATGCATTTGAGTAGCCAATAAAATAGTCCTAATTATGAAAAATTGATCTGTCAAAGCGCATTTTAAATATTATTAAATTTATAGTGCATATAATCAACTTTTAAGTGATTTAGAGTGCATTTCTTGTTTTTTACATAAAACAATGAAAAAAACTGCTTTAAGTCTACTTAAAAATTATTTAGCCTTATATTTAAGGTTCTTAAAATTACGCTAACATATTCCAACTTAATATTAAGTACACAAAACTTATAAAAAGTGGATATATGCATGTATATAAGGTGTTATAATGGCATATTTTGTATATTATCATAAATTTACTTATATATACTATTTATGTACTCTAATTTATTGCTCCCATGTATATTCTGTGTTTTTAACATAGCTTATAAGTACTTTTTACTCAGTCTTGGGGATATTCAGGCTGACACTAGACCACCCAAAAAAAGCAATAAAATAATGATAAGTTATACACTTTTTTATTTTATATTATTTTTCAGGTATTCAGAAAATTCTGTAGCATTAAAGATTAATTCTTTAAAGAAGTAAAGCATAAAAAATATAATGAGTACTGGTTTTTTAACCCCTCAGCTTTTTGAACAGAATTTTATTTCTGTTTAAATTTTTTAAGAAGGGAGGATACATATGAAATTTATTTTTCAGGTATCCATTTATCAAATTCATTTGATTTCCCCTTAAATCTTAATAAATACTCAGTTCTTTTCTCTTTAGTAAGAATTCTTTTCCTGATTATTTTTTCATTCTCTGCCTTTTCCACAATTTATTCAGGTTGCTTCTTAGGACTTCCTCTTCTTTTTGGAAAAAAGTCAGGATCATTTGTATGGTAAGGTTTTAATAATGAGATAGGTAAAACTGGATGTTTCCTATCATATGGAGCATATAATTTAATTTCCAAAGCATTATTTAAAACCATTTTTTTGTCTACAAAAGGTCCTACAAAAGGATCCTTTAATTTAAAATTACCTTTTAAGTTAAAATTTAGTGTTGAAATTAGGACTTCATCTCCTTTTTTAAACTCCAATTCTTTATGAGATTTATACCACCTTTTCTTTTCATATTCAAATGCTTTTTGGATGCATTCCTTTGCATGCTTTCTACAAATTTTTTAAATATGAATGAAGGATTTAGTACCAGGGTGTATATCTAACCTTGGTAATATATTTAAATGATTTACTGGGGTATTTGGTACATATCCCAGCCAGAGTTCAAACAGTTTTTTCTCTGTTACAGAATAAGTTGTGCTATTATAAGCAAATTCAAAGCCAGGAATTAATGTTTCCCAGTCATGTGTGAATTGCTAATTGTCTTTGTATTCCAATCGAAAGGCACAATATCTTTTGATCAATCTTCTAGAGTCTGTATCATTCTCTCAGCCAGCCCATCACTTAGTGGATACTGTGCTGTAGAAAATTTCAATTGACAACCTGATACTTCCATCAAAGATGTTCAGAACTCTGAAGTAAATTTAGGGCCTCTGTCAGACATTATGGCTTTGGGGAACCCAGAAGTATTCATCATTTGAGTCCACCATAGTAATGCCAAGTATTTTTCAGATACCTCTTTATGGATAGGGATAAAATTACACGTTGTAGACAATCCTATAGTACTAGCTATAGGCCTTGACCAAGAGAGTTGGAGAAAACCAGAGAGAAAATCCCCTGTCCCTTTAGAAAAATAAGTGAGATTTACTTGCTAAAGTAAGTTGGTTCCTGTTTTGCTAAAGCTCCTATTTAACACACTTGACTGCTTGATGAGCCAAGAAAGTAGTCCCCAGATAGACTACCAGACCAAAGAACTGAAATGTAGAACAAAGTCCACACCAGAGACAGCAAAGATACTTGATGTAGGCTGCAAATCCACACCAGAGAAAGCAATAATACTTGCTATAGCTTGCAAGACTATAACAGAGAAAACAGTTTCCAAAGTTAAGTTAAATGAAGAGCTCACTTGCAACAAACACAGCCAATTGTGGCCAGAAAACAGTGAAAACTGAGTGAGGAACAATGAGATCACCTCCGGATGGTTGTATGATGATTAAGGTTGCCCCAAACTGTCTTATTCACTATGTACACACAGACCACTAACTAAGAGCCCATCCGCACCCACCAATCTGGCGCCTGTACCCGCCAAATTGCATAAAAAACCCTCCTGGAGAGCTCCCCAACCTCCTAAAACAGAGGCGGGCGGGCCGCCCGACGTCAGAGATGCCGCCTGGAGTGGCCCGGCCTCCCATAAGCCAGAAAACCAATAAAAACCACTTTTCTACTCCAAAAAATTAGCTACAAATACTAAAAACTTTAAAACACGGAATTTCACTATAACAATATTGAGACATGAAATATAGAGAAAAATTAGCTCTATCCAATGGTACTAAGCACTTAACCCTAAGACTTAAGGTTATCCTGTAAAACACAAAAAACAAAATTAAACAGCAATCTTTTATAAATGAAAAATGAGGAAATGACCCCTTAAAACTCAGAATATGAAAAATGTCTACAAGACATAAAATATAGAAAAAAACCAGGGCTATCCAATGATAGTACCCACATACCCGCAGACCCAATATCTGCGGAATAAAACCAGAAAAATACCCTATTCCCTAACAGATGTCATTTAAGACATGCACGAACTGCGCCAAATCACACAACAAAGGCCCCTGCCAATGTTGGAAGACCACATCCTCCCTCCAATTGAGAATTTCTGCATTCTTTCTTTATCCAACCACCATGTTTAACCTTCTTCCCAATTCTGCCTCTGAAATGGGCCCCTGCCAATACTGCATCGACAATAATTTAATATGCGCCATGACACCACCTGTTCATCCATACAGAACGTCCTGCAATGTCTGCCAATCCAGAAAGAAGACCTGCCACAGACCTGGTCCACTTTCTTCCACAACAGATTCACCTCCACCTCAACCTGGTCCTTCTTCTGCCAGCACCAAAAGATCTAGGCCATCCATCGTGATACCCAGATTAATCAAAAAGCTCCACCCTTCCCAGAAGAGTGCCACAACCCATAAAACAACTAGTTCCCCCATCCCTGGTCCATCTGATGGTAAAGAACATTCATTTTTTCCTTCAACTTTAAAACTGATAACTTCTCAGTTCCTCCCTCTTCTGATAGTGATGATAACAATGTAGGATCCATTGCACCACCAACACCAACGCACTTGCCCACTATCAAGGCCAAGTTCCAACAACACACATCTCAACAGAAACAACTTCTGCTTCACTACTTCCAATCCACTCCTGCTAGAGATCCACAGGACATTGAGAGCAGAAGACACCTCATTCACCAGTTCAAGGCTAATTCTGAACACTTCATTTCCTCTCTTGATTCCCTCTGTAATTACACTAGTACTTGAGTTTGATTCAGAAAGAAAAATTGACCACACCCTCTATAGGATGTAACCACAAAACAACCCTCAGTTTTAAGTCTTGGGGGACCATCCTCATTTTATAGTCTTGGGGGACTCAAAAACCTAAATCATAAACCCAGAACCAGAGATGAACCACAGTAAGACACAGAGAAAAAACTAACATTCTGGGGTAATTGTGATTAGAGCTGCCAGCCCATCAATTACCCCCAAACTTGCCTTTGCTAAATTCGGAGGCTCCCTCTGTGGATACCCTCCACCAATCCTTCAAAACCAACTCCAACAACAAAAACTCCTTTTTCCTCAGTTTATAGTCTTGGGGGACTTACAACCCTCAGTTTAATGTCTTGGGGGACTAAACTAACAACAATCCTCAGTTTAAAGTCTTGGGGGACTAACACAGTGTTCACTTTAAAGTCTTGACAGACTAGCCTTGATAAAATCTTGAAAACAGCCAGTTTAGAGTCTTGGAGGACTAACAGAAACCAGATTTCAGTTTAAAGTCTTGATGGACTGTCGGAATTTTGCATAAAATGGAGGCAGCCAATTTCATGCAGCACACCTCTACAGCCAACCTGCTGAACTTCCACCTTCACTTCAACATCTACCCATCACTGACAAAAATCTCCTCCTATCCCTTTTCATCATCTTTTCTCACCAATACATCTCCAGATCCCCTACCAGATCCCCAGAGCTTGGTCCTTCCTCTTCCTCTCTATCTTCTGCTCCTTCCAGAAGATCCAGAAGCTCAGCTTCCCGCACTCTTCCCAAAAGACCAGCCTTAGCCTCACATGAAACTACTTTTATCTCCGCCAAATTAGCTCCAAAAGATTCAAGATCAACTCCCAGGCTTCTACACCGCGTCCAGGCAGCCCGCCCGCCTCACCAAACAGTGAAAGTCAGGGCCAAAACCTCCAAAAACGGCCAGAAAACAGCCAAATTCATCCACACCACAACAACAACTTAACCCAACTACCTCCTACTGCTCCCAGAGCAATGCAATCCACCCTTCCAAAGTCCAAAAGCACCAAAATTTACCAGATTTCTAAGAGACCTGCCAGAGAACCCCAAGAAGAAACCAGAACACCACACACTGCTCCACAACAACAACTTCATCCCCAACTAAGACAAAGAAACTACACCTCTCCTCTGTCAGCCAACTAATCTTCTGACAGTTCTATCTCTTCAAATTCTCCATCCAGAAGAGAGCAGTCTGCTTCCAAATCCCCCTCTCCTGCTCCATCCTTTAACAACCCTGGTACTCCATCACCAGCACCTCCTCCAGCTGAATCCAACAGAAATAACAACCACAACAACAACAACAATCTCACTGCTTCAATTAAGCCCCAGGAACCTCAGCATCCCATTTCACCTTCTCAGGATCCTTCAGAGGAAGACCATGAGAATCCATATCTTTCCCTAGTTTATCCACCCACTATAACCATTACAAAATGGTCAGAGATCCAAATTCCAGCTGCTTACAGATTTGATGAGCTTCCAATCTGTAAGTACCAAATTAATTATTCCATTTCTTCAACAAAAATAATTACTTATCCAATTCTTCTTGTCTATTTGGCACCCCTCCTCCTGAATCTATTATTGGAGTTGGCAAACCTCTTGAAACTTCTTTGAACCTCGATTATGGAGACATGAAGAAACACCTCAGCACCATGTGTTCCAACATGCTAAAATCGTTTGCCCTACATGGACCTTTGAATGACTTTGAAAAATCCCTGAGAAAGCACCTACTGGACGACCACTGGAAAATGTCTAGGATCATTCAACAAACCCTCCAGCACTCCATTCCTACCTCTTCTTCTTCCTCCTCTGAACTTCCCTCTAATCCAATTCCTGACCATTACAATCCCTATAATCTCTCCAGCAGGATGCACTTCAAAGAACACAGTGCTTCCCACAATCCCAACAAAAAACAAAAACATCATCACAATTCGGACCAGCATCCAGAAGCTTCATCATCCAGACAATGAGCTCCTTCAAAAGATTAGAAACATAATAATAATATAAAACAAATAATAAAAATAATTTCAGAATTTTTTTTTTTTTTTTTAATTTTTTTTCTTTTTTTTACTACTAATATAATAAATTAAAAATTTATAAATAAAATGAAATAAAATAAAATAAATGAAATAAAATAAAATATAAAAAATAATACAAATGGTATCCCCCAGCCAATTGATGAGCTGATCTCCTGATACCTTACCCACATCCAAGTGCACCTTGATGTGGATACACAATTAAATCTTTTAAATGATTAACAGAAAAAAAAAATTCAAAAAATTTAGAAATTCAGAAGATAATAAAAATAATTAAACACAGAAACACATGAAATAAATAATAAATAAAAATAAAATAGCATTGCCCGGCCAATTGATGAGCCTTTCCCCACCAATGCTTGCCCACATCCAGGTGACTCTGATGTGGTAACACCCTATATTTTTGATTTTATAATTTTAAACAACTCCCATAAAAAAATTAAAAGAAAAAAAGAGAAAAAAGAAAATAATCTAAAACTGCTATCTAGCAAAAACATAACTGTAGAATCAAAGAAAGTCCAGCTCCATAGATGGTCCAATAAGGGTAAGTCCGGTCCATAGAAATGATCACTGGGTGGGCTCCCTCCAATAAGTAAAAATGATGGGAGACCACCAGTGATCCACCACCAATCTGAAAGAACCAAAAATAAAGAAGCCAATCACAAACCAGTTTAAAGTAATAGTGGACTTGGAACCTGAATAATAAACAACAGAACTAGAATTTAACTAGGAAAAACAAAAGACTTGAGACAGACATTCTGGGGTAACTTTTCTACAGAGCAGCCAGCTCATCAGTTACCCCCACACTTGCCAAAACAAAATCTAGAAGCCCCCCCTGGGTACCTTCTAACAAAAACACAACATCCAACACAAAAAACCAAAACCAATAAGAGTGAAGAGACCGGCACTTGAAAACCAAAGGAATTTCCAGTTTAAAGTCATAGAGAACTAAAACCTGTGAAAAGAAACTGTTGAGCTAGGAAAAGCAAACCTCACGCTTATCCACTTTTCACATTCAAAAGATACTAATAGTAAATCTAATATTTGTTCTATTCAACATAATAATGAAACCAAAACTTCAAGAAAAGCAGAATCAATTATACTCACAAAAGAAAGGAACAACATTAGTAAAAGAAATTGCTACAATAAAATGGCTTTTGAGAATGAGGAAAAGCTACAAAAGATAGAAAGAAGAAAGACAAAGACAAATAAAAGGCATTGTACACAAAAGGTAATTTGGGTCATGGAATGTTATGAATGACAGATTGGGGGACACACGCATCAATGGATAGGGCATCTGTATAAATAGCCCCCCCTCTTGTATCTTAGTTTTAGTTAGTTAGAGAATTAGAAATATATATATTCACTTTAATATTCTAAAATTCATTCTGATTTCAATAGAAACCAATGCTAGGGTTCAACCAAATTAAGAAAAAGGGTTTGAAACAGACAATCTGGAGTAACTGTTCTACAGAGCAGCCAGCCCATCAGTCACCCCTACACTTTCCAAGATCAAATGTAGAAGCCCCACCCATGGGTTTCTAACAAAAGTTTCCAACAAAAAGATGCATAGCATCACCACAAAAAAAAACAAAATTAAAGAATGTTCCGTAGTTTATCCTCATTGCGGAGTCAATATTCTTCATGCCTAATGCCTCTGGGATAAAACCTCTTCACTTGGTCTGCAGCCACCCTCTTTTTAAAGACTGCACCATCCAGCTCTTCCAAAACATAAGAACCTCCAGACGCCTGAGATCTGACTCTGTAAGGTCCATTCCATCTGTCAGCAAACATTTTCCCCCACTGACTCTCCAAACTTCTATTATACAGCAAGACCAAACAACCAGGTTTCAAGGGATTCCTGAGTCTATGAGCTAACTTCTTGTGCCAGTACCTGACTGATTGATTCCTAATCTTCATCATTCTAGAGTATGCCTTCTCTTGACATTCCTCTCTACATTCCAACTGTTGCATCCTGGCACAAAGCAAATCTTCTGTTGAGTGCACATCATCCCAATCAATTCCAAGATAAGAGACAGCTTCCAAGTCCACTGGTAGAATGGCTTTCTGAACAAACATTAACTCATAAGGAGAATAGCCAGTTGTCCTCTTCACAGTGACCCTATCAGCAAATAACACCAAGGGTAAATAATGCCTCCACTTTTCAGCACTATCTCCGCACATCTTCACCAAAGCATTCTTGATAACTTGATGGCCTCTTTCAACCATGCCTTCAGCTTCAGGATAATATGGTGTAGCAACTCTAACCCTAGAACCAACACTAGCCACAGCTTATTTAAATTTGGCACCAAACTCTGGCCCACCATCAACAGTCACCAACTTCATCAACCCATACCTATAAATCCACTCCTTCTTCAAAAACTCTACCACATTCTTGGCAGTCAAATTAAACAGAGGCACTGCCTCAACCCAACCAGACAAATCATCCCTAGCAACAATCAAGTATTTATACCTGCCCTCTTTAATATGGACAGCATCCAGACTGACCCTTCTAAAAACAGTTGATTCACAAGTAGCACAGCCCACCTCTTTAGGTTTCAAGTGACTTCTTCTTTGACATTCTTCACAAGATTGAACCCAACCCTGCACAGCCAACTTCATACCTGGCCACCAAAGTCTGTAAGTTACTCTTCTATAAGTCTCCCCAAAGCCTCTATGACCAAGGTCTTCATGCAAAGACTTCAAAACAAACTCTTGACCCTTCCTCTGAGTCACCACCACTTGAGGATTCGGATGTCTCCTCCTCATCAACCGCCTTCCTGACACATAAAATCCAGGACTTTTCTTCTTGATTGCCAACCAAGTATCATCATCACAACTATCTGGCCTCTCCAAGGTCAACAGATATTCCACCAAACTAAAATAAAACACAGACTGACCCCAGGTCTCATCTTAAAAATCCAACAAAACAACATCCAAGGGTACAACTCTGTCATCAAAATCACCAGTGTGAACATGAGCCAATTGAGCAGCCCAACCAGGACACCAATCCTTAAATTTTGGCACGTCCTTCTCTTTCCACTGAACCTTGTGAGAATCCAGCTCACTAACAAAAACACCCTTTTCCAATTTTGAGCTGTCCCAAACAACAACTCCATCTTCATCAACAAAAACATCCTGATCACCAGAATCAAGATCAGATCCAGCCAGTTTAGCCTCTTGGGGGAGGTCAGAACAATCATCCAGTTTAGCCTCATGGGGGAGGAGAGAAAAATCCTCAGCACCCTTTGTGCTGGCCCTAACCACTGGAACATCTTCATCAAACTCTTCAGAATCAGAATCCTCATCTGTAAGTGGCCTCCTTGATAATCCATCAGGCATAGTAAAAGTTTTACCTGGTTTGTGTACCAGGTCAAAAGAAAAATGTTGATTAAATGCCACCCACCTAGTCATTGGAGCATTTGGAAGACTAGGTGTATTGATCATCTGAACCAAAGATTATGCATCCACCTGCAGCTCAAAATGCTGCCCCCACAAAACCTTCTGTAGCTTCTTTAAAATTTTAGCTACACCACACAATTCCAACTTAGGTTGAGAATACCTAGATTTCACCTCATTAAACACCACAGAATCATATCTTACTGGCCTGACCCTCCCAGTCTTATCCTCCTGAGACAAAACAGCACCAGAAGCAATATAGCTTGAGTTCACTGCCAGATAAATTTTTCCAGCACCAACACCATAATCCAACTTCTGAAGAACAATATCCTCACCAACAACCTTTTTGAACTTCTGAAAAGCCTCTTCACACTCTTCAGTCCATTCCCAATCTGCATCTTTTCTGGTCAACCTCCATAAAGGTGAAGCCAACAAAGAAAAATCCTTAATAAAAATCCTGACATATACACATACACCCAAAAATCCCCTGACTTCAGTAGTATTTTTAGGCCTTGGCCATCACTGAATTTTTTTAATCTTCTTCTTCGCCATAATCCTTTCTTCTTTACATACCACATGACCCAGAATTTCCAAAGCAGGAACACAACAACAGAATTTGACCCTGAAATGGTCAAACCAGCCTCTTCAATCCTAAACAACACTCTCTCTAGAGTTATTGTATATTCCCACACAAACCTCCTTATGCCAGGGTTCTCCGCTAACACCTCATTACCATAATCAGTGGATGGTCCTTTAATTCCACCATCATGAATAAAAATACCAGCATGAGTAGGAACCTCATCCTGCAAAATCCAAGCCATCTGTGCTTGATAAACTGCTACTGACTTAGTTGCTCCTTGAGGCAACCTAGTGAGCTGAAATCTTCCCAAAGGAGTCTCAAAAGTTGTGAGAGGCCTTGAATCCGTATGTAGTTCCCTCTCATCATAACCACCCATAATATCACCCAAACCATAACACACCCTTCCAGAAAAAGCTTCAACAAAATCCTCTGCACTTGGTGGCATACCAGTGTCCTTGATAGTTACTCTATTCAAGGCTCTAAGATCATGAACCACCTGTAACTTTCCATTCTGCTTCTTTACCCAGAACACCGGACTTGAGTAACTGGATTTTGATTGTTCATATAACCCAGTCCTGACTCTTTCCCTAACAATCTCCACAAAATCCTCTCTAATAGCGGCTGGAACCAGAATAGGTTTGATTTGCCAAGGTTCATGACAAACAACAGGAATCAAGTAAGGTTCCCCATAAGAGTGCTTCAATACACCCCTTTCCTCCTCAACAAAAGCCACAGCTTTTTCCCTTAGCACAATAACATGCAACAACAACTTCTTTTCTTCCTCAGACAACCACCCATCAGGACCAAAATTAACAACTTTCAACCTTTCCACAGTCACCCTAGCTGTCTCTACAAATTCTGGAGGATTCTTCACCAAAGGAGTACAGTACGGATCTCTTGACAAAGGAGGTCTCTTCAAAGGTGGATTCAAACCCACAGGCATAGGCTCATTGACAGGCCTAATCTTCTGCGCAACCTTCTTATACTTTGCCGCTCCACCTTCAACTTGAGGGATCTTCAGGAAACCTTCACCACCAGACCTGGAACAAAGACCAAGGGTTTCCCCATTGCTCACATGTGTGGCCAAGGTAATGTTTTTGAAAGGTGTAGAAGAAACCCTAGTGGTGCACAATTGGGAGGACTTACTTTTACACCCCAATCTCACCACTTCAAAACTTTTCCGCAATTCCACATCTTCATCCTCACTTCCGACTTCCAAATCTTCAAATCTTGATTCATCTTCTGAATCACATCTTCTAAAATTGTGCAGTTTATCCTCATGCTGGAGGCCCAAAAATTGATCATGATGATCTTCTCTCTTCAAAATTTTATGCAGTTTAACCTCATGCTGGAGGCCCAAAAATAGATCTTGACGATCTTCACAAAAATATTTTGCGTCTTCTTTATTCATTATCTTCAGATTTTTTTCTTGATTTTCATGAATTATCTTGAAATTTTTATCTTCTTTTCTTGAGTTTACTTCTGACCTACAAAAATAACCAGGGGTTTCCCCAATGCTAACAGGTGTGGCCCAGGTAATGTTTTTAAAGGTGTAGAAGAAACCCTAGCGGTGCACAATTGGGAGGACTTACTTTTAGACCCCAATCTCACCGCCCCAAAACATTTCCGCATATCTTTCAATAAAGATATATAACCAATATTCTTCCTTGAACTTGAATTAAAAATAATTAAAAATCTTGAGAGAGAACAGAGACTTGATAAAAAACTTGATGAATACTTGCAAAGAAGAGAAACATTAAAAAGAGAAAGTTGAAAATCCACTTGGTATATCTCCAAGGGAGCTGACCTACTACAACCTACGATTTCTGCATCTTGGGGAGAGGTTGTAGCACTAGGGTGATCAGCCCTCATTACTCTAAAAAAGACAGACTCTCAATAGAGCCTGAGCCGCACTCCAAAAAACCAGAGGCAGCACCCACTTCCTTCCTTCTCCTGCAGCAGTCCATGCACTGGACCATTGAAGATAATCCAGGCCTAGTCTACCAATCATCCTCTCCAGGGGATGATAACCTCATGTGAAGCCTCCTTTCGTCTTCACCAGTCAACTCCAAACTGATTCCCAAATCAAATTGATAACCAATTCTTGCCTGAAAATCCATCAAGAATGGCCCACCCAAAACTGCTTTTACATTATCTTTAGCAATGTAAAAATGAACCTTCCCTGAGGCTCCTCCAACATCTAACTTCACAAACTCTGAAGTTCCAACCAATTCAGTGACATGGCCACCAATCCCTCTCAAATTCCCACCAATACCAGTTTTGATGGTGAGGCCCATATGATTTTCCTCAAACAAAGAAATCAGGTTTATCTGAGAACCTGAATCCACCAATGCCCTTGCCTCCCGGCCATTCAGAGTGACATTGACATATCCCAGAGGAGCAGAAAAATGAGTTTCCAACCCCTCACCAAACTTTTCAGCAGAATTACAGATGTATATCACCTCCCCAGAAGACACCCTTCTTCTGGTCAACAACATTTTCTGTCTATAAGCCAACCCTGGACTGATAGCATACAATTCCCCATAAGATAGGGAAACCTGACCCTGATTCATCCTTTCCAGGACAAAGTCCATAACATTAACTTGACCAGACACTACTGGCCTCTCAAAGTGAGCTCTTTGCTTCACAACCTTGGTCCTAGAAGCTTCTTGAGGACCAGCACCACCAACAGATTTACCATTAACAGGAACCAAACCAGATCCCTCACCAGAACCTCTGACTCCAACAGGCTTTGGCAATGAAGCCAAAGGGACATCCTCCTCAGAGTCAGAATCCACCTCCATTGGCATTGGCTCACCATTCAGGTCCAATGCACCAAAACTAGGGGGGCCCATTTCAGTCATACCCTTCTGCATCTTGTACAGCTCCTCTTTGCTGTACCTATTCCTAGTTGCACTCAGCTTAGGATCCCCCTTTGAAGAATTTGGCTTTGGTTGGGCCTGAGTACTGCTCTTAGGCCTTCCCACCTTTCCTGCTTCCACATCATAAACACCAGCCAAGCATTCACCACTTGACTGTCCACCACAAGAATACAACTCCAAACCACCAAAGGAAGTAGAAAAAGAGACCTTATTGACCTCCTTCCCCTTTCCCTTGACGTCATCATCCTCCTTACCAGAAGACTTCCCCTGATCAGGAATCTCCTCAAACCTTGGCCTCCTTTGATTGAGACCACCCCTTCTCCTGACCAAATCCACAGGAGCCTGCCCCTCACTGGGCTTCACAAAAGAACCATCAGGGAACTTAAAAACCCTGCCATCAAACTCCACTTTTCCTTCAGACACATCTCTGTTCAGTGCCCAACAATCATTGGACCTGTGCCCCCTCCTACTGTAATAAGAGCAAACCCAAGGATCACTCCTACCAGCCCTCCTTTCAAACTCTCTGGGCTGAGAAGGTGCCTTATTAACCTTCTTAGCCTCCTGCACAAAAATGTGAAGCTGTTTTGTCAGGTCAGCTAACTGCTCCACCATTGGGTCCCTCTCCTGTTTGGGAACCTGCACCAAATTTTTCTCCTCCTTCTTCTCCCTAACTTCCTCTTCAGTTAAAGCCTCAGTGACTTTGCTGACATACTCGGCACACCCCTCCTGATAGGTGTCCACAGCCAATAACTTCAAATGGGCCTCAACAGCCTCCTTCACCTTATCCAAGGCAGGCAACTTCTGGTCCCCATTAGAAAGAGTCTTCATCAATTCCTTTCTTGAAAGCTCCTTCAACACATCCATCCTGACATCTCTAGCCAGGGCAGACCAAAAAACATCTTTGGCAGCATTTTCATGTGCCAGCTCCTCCACTTCCACCAAATATTCCACCACAGGATCAAACTGTAGCAGAAACTTCCTGTAACTATGTAAGTTACCAACACCACCATAAGATTGCCATTCACTGACAACCTTGTTCAGATCCACCATAGTGAACCTGACACCCCATCTATCCACCATTTCCCTACACAACAATTTCCAATCCCTCTTCTTGTAGCCAGACATGGCCACAATCTCCTTCTCCACTGAGCTATCCCCAATGAAGAAGATAATCTGCTTCACCATGTCCAGGTAGGAAGCACCATCCACTCCAGCAGCAGTTTCATACTTCTCTAGAAACCACTTGACATCCTCCCCATCAAACTTGGTACCATCCCAAGTTTTAATTCTCACACACTCCCTAACCATCACAGAAGGAGGACCATCTCCCCCACTGACAGTCACCACAGGAATAGCAGAACCAGAAGCCATTCCTCCAGACCAAAACACCAAAAAGAGCCAACCAAAGAAAACAGAGATTCCAAAGAACTAGCAAGTTCTACCCCACGTTGGGCTCCAGAAATGTAGACAATCCTATAGTACTAGCTATAGGCCTTGAACAAGGGAGTTGAAGAAAAACCAGAGAGAAAATCCCCTGTCCCTTTATAAAAATAAGTGAGATTTACTTGCTAAAGTAAGTTGGTTCCTGTTTTGCTAAAGCTCCTATTTAACACACTTGACTGCTTGATGAGCCAAGAAAGTAGTCCCCAGATAGACTACCAGACCAAAGAACTGAAATGTAGAACAAAGTCCACACCAGAGACAGCAAAGATACTTGATGTAGGCTGCAAATCCACACCAGAGACAGAAATAATACTTGCTATAGCTTGCAAGACTATAACAGAGAAAACAGTTGCCAAAGTTAAGTTAAATGAAGAGCTCACTTGCAACAAACTCAGCCAATTGTGGCCAGAAAACAGTAAAAACTGAGTGAGGAACAATGAGATCACCTCCGGATGGTTGTATGATGATTAAGGTTGCCCCAAACTGTCTTATTCACTATGTACACACAGACCACTAACTAAGAGCCCATGCGCACCCACCAATCTGGCGCCTGTACCCACCAAATTGCATAAAAAACCCTCCTGGAGCGCTCCCTAACCTCCTAAAACAGAGGCGGGCAGGCCGCCTGAAGTGGCCCGGCCTCCCTGAAGCCAGAAAACCAATAAAAACCACTAATCTACTTAGAAAAATTAGCTACAACTACTAAAACCTTTAAAACACGGAATTTCACTATAACAACATTGAGACATGAAATATAGAGAAAAATTAGCTCTATCCAATGGTACTAAGCACTTAACCCTAAGACTTAAGGTTAGCCTGTAAAACACAAAAAACAAAATTAAACAGCAATCTTTTATAAATGAAAAATGAGGAAATGACCCCTTAAAACTCAGAATATGAAAAATGTCTTCAAATCATAAAATATAGAGAAAAACCAGGGCTATCCAATGATAGTACCCACATACCCGCAGACCCAATATCTGCCGAATAAAACCAGAAAAATACCCTATTCCCTAACAGATGTCAATTAAGACATGCACAAACTGCGCCAAATCACACAACAAAGGCCCCTGCCAATGTTGGAAGACCACAACGTTTTTGTTAATCTATCTACAATTACCCAGCAAGAATTGAGACTTTCTTTTCCTGAAAATGGCAAGCCAGTGACAAAATCCATGTTTATAATTTCCCATGGAGCTTTTAGCTGCTCTCTTTGTTGTAACAACCCAGCTCTCATCCCAGTTAATCTTTTAGATTTATGACAATTGTCACATGTTTCAATGTATTTTTGTACATCTTCTTTCATGTTTATCCACCAGGCAGTATTTTTAACTCTGGTTAATGATTTGTTAAAATCAAAATGAACAGCTAAGATGTCATCATGACAAGTACTCAATATTAACTATTTCATAGAAGGTGATATAAATATTAAATTACTTAGCTTTTTTCTGTAATATATATATCCATCTTTAATTGAAAGTTTACCTTTTTCCAATGGATTTTTATACCTTGCAGGCAAGGTTTTAATTAATGCACTAATAGAGGCATTAGTTGGATCATTTAAAATGGTACATAATTCACCACACAATATGGGGGGCGGACTTGCTAGCAAGTCCGCAACCTTGGACCCAAACTCACCATAGATTGAACACACATTGAGCTATTGATAAAGGAACCATACAATCAGGGATGAACACCACTCAGCAGAACAGTTTTAGGTGGGTGTTCAAGTAGAGTTCAGTATGGGTTCAGTCTGAGTTCAGTCTGAGTTCCATCTGAGTTCCATCTGAGTTCAGGTTGAGGACTTGCTAGCAAGTCCACCCCCTATATTGCATAGTGATTTAGACAAATATTTATCAGATGAATAATTTTCCAATATATTTTGAATAAACTCTTCCTTTAAATCCACTATGTAAATCCCAAAAACATGTATAACATCATTTTAAGGTACATAAGCTGGGTTGTCAGAATCATTTGGCAAAGGGCTTCTGGATAATAAATCCACATTAGAATGCAATGTTCCTTCTCTATAAGTGATTTATTCTTCCTCTGTACTCTTGTACAGCTATTTGCCATCTAAACATGTTCCTTTTAGGTGTTTTCATGTTTAGTAATGATTTCACTGCACTGCAATCTGTTATTAATTCAAACCTCTGGTCTTTCAGATAGTAGTGAAGTTTCTCCAAGGCCCACACAACGGCTATAAATTCCAGTTGGGTGGAACCATACCTTAATTCTGTCTTTCTTAAGGTTCTGGATATATAACAGATAACTACTTCACATAATTTTCCATTTATTATCTGTTTTTGCTGTAAGGAAGCACCTAACCCTGTACAAGATAAAAGGTAGGTTAAAATCTGGCAGTCCCAATATTGGAGCTGACATTAAACACTACTTCAATTTATAAAAGGTGTTTTGTCTTTCATTATTCCAAAGGAAAGCTTCATTTTTCCTGATTAATTTTTTTAAAGGGGCTGCAATGGATTGGTAGTTTTTTATATACTGCCTATAATATTAACACACACCTATAAAACTTTGAAAATCTTTCACATTCTTAGGTATACTAATGTTTTTTATTGCTGCCACTTTATTCTGGTTAACACAAATTTTTAATCCAGATAAAACATGTCCAAGTACTTTCAAGGATTGAAACCCAAACTTCCATTTCTTTAATGCAATTGTCATATTAATTTCATCCATTTTTTGAAATACTCTTTTTAGGTGATTTAAATGTTCATCATATTTTTTTGAGAACACTGTGATGTCATCAATATAAATTAAAAGCCATCCTTCAATCATTTCCTGATGAAAAATACTATCCATCAATTTTTGGAGGACTGAAGGCCCATTCTTTGGGCCAAAAGGCATTCTCACATATTTATATATCCCCATGTGTGTGGTTATGAGTAAGAAATTCCAAGAATTCTTTTCAAAAGGAATTTAGTGGTAACCTTTGTTTCCATCCAGACATGAAATATATTTTGCTCCTTGTAAGGTAGCATGGAAAGAAGCTATCCTTGGTAGAGGGTAAATATCATCCACAGTGAATGTATGCAGAGCTCTTTAATCACCACATAATCTTTCTTAAAAATGGTGAAATAGCACAATACTTAGGTGCTGTGTCAACTTTTTCAACAATAACCATCTCTAACAGCATTTTAATATTGTCTTCAATGTCTTTCCTTTTTGCAGGAGAAGCTGGGTAAGGTATCTTTTTCAAGATGCCAGGAATATTATCCATATCACAACTTAAAGAGATTATCATCTTGTGGTATTTTACCAATCCTAGTTCATTTGAACCATGAGCAAATGCCATAGGATAAGATTTTTTAAATCTCAAAATATTTTTTTCTTCAATTTTTGAGAGTTGAGGACTGAAGGAGGCTTTTTGGATTTCATTTTCCAATTCTACCACTTCAGAGGTGGTTTTTCCACCTTGCAGTTGTTCTTCTTTAGGAGCAATGGAATAAACTAAATTTTCAGAGCAATTTTTATATTTTCTTTTCCCATTTATGCCTATAGTGAAGCAAATATTTTCAGGATTTAGTTTGATGCCAAATTTGGTCAATAAGTCATTGCCAATAATAAGCCAATCACTACAATTATAATTATCCATTACCACAAATTCACACACTTTTCTTACATATCCATTATGATATTTAAAGAATACAGCAGTTTTGTATTTTAAAACTGGATTTAATACTGAACCAAAACCCCTCCAGTTCTTTGTCTGTACAGATTCTAGTTTTTCCTTATACTTACTATCTAGTTTCATTAAAGTGTTAATAGAAACTACGCTACTTGCAGCCCCACTGTGAAGAATGGAATTCATTTCTTTTCCATATATAATAACAGGCACTCAATTAGGTGTGATTTTGTAAGTATCATGAGATACATCTTTGATAATTTCAGCTTATTCAATGGAAGTTAAAGATGTATCTGTATGAGTTATTGCATCATTCAGGAACATAATATCCTGCTCTAATACATATATATCATTTTCATCATCACTGCAAGAAATGTTACTTTTACAATCCTCACTAAATTCCTCCTTTTCATCTTCATGATTACTTTCTCCAGAATCTTGTGAATTTTCAATAAAATTTATTCTTTTCTTACAAGTATTACCATTAGTGCAAGTTTCATTACATTTGTAGCAAAGGTTATTTTCTTGTCTTTTAGGAACAAGGGGAGCTGAAAGTTTTTTCTTCTCCACTGGTAACTTATTTGTAGTAGGTTTTACTACCTCAAGACTTTACTTTTAATTATTATACCTGGTTTCATATTTGTGGTTCAATAATATTTCATTGCATATATTAATAGATCCACAAGTATCTTTGATGGTTTCAGTTCTAGCTACAATAATGTCTCTGACTGATATAGGCAATTTACATATTATTTTTTCTTTCCACTCATCATAATCCATTTTTGGATCCTTGGCTTTCATGATTTTTATTAAATTAATTAAAAATACCATAGGTTTATCTCCAGCATTTGGTTTATATCTGGCTTTATCATACAATCTTTTTTGAGTGATTCTAAATTTTGGGCCACCAAATTGCCTTTTAATTAGTGCCTTCCATTCATTCCAGGAGTAGTTAATTCCCTCTCTAAATACAGATTCTAACCATAATAATGCCACATATTTAAATAAAGATATCAATTTTGATGTAATTTCCTCATCAGTTAATTTGTATGAAACTTTTGAGTTATCAATTCTCTGAATGAATTGTTGCCAATCAGGTTTTGAATCCCCTTAAAAAGAAGGGTACTGATATATTTTAGGCAAGCTCTTTTGGTTAGTTTTTGCTTCCCTAACCTGAGGAATATTAAGTTATTCACTTAATTTAGAAAGATGATCATTTATTTCATCCTTTACTGTTTTTATATTCTCAGAGCCTATGACACTATGTTCATGTTCAATCATTGGTTTATCATCTGAGTGTTTTGTAAAAACTGGTACTTTTTGCACATAAGAGGTAGTAAATTTTACTTTATCAGTATTTTCCAAAATTTTCTCTATTTCAATTTCTAATCTTTTTAACCTATCTTTTATTACAGGTACATGAGTTAATGTATCATTCACATTTGAAAAAGGCAATTTTACATGTCCCTTTATGGTAGCCATAATATTCTGAGAATGTTCCAATTTATTTTCTAAATTCTTAATCTCAGAGTTTAATCTTTTATTTTCATTGGTTAATTCATTGTTTGAATTCTCAATAATTTTTAACCTATTGGCTGTTGTACTCAATTATTGTGTGAGGTTAAATAATACACTTTCTGTATTTTTGTTTGACTCTCTAGAGAATTCTTCCAATTTTTCAATTCTTAATAATAATTTGCTAATTATTTTTGATTCCATTGGATTTTCTTTTAGAAAATATTCAATTTTTTCTGTTTCCGATTCAGAAGACTCATTATCAGGCTCAAGATTTAATTTTTTTGGTTCCATTTTTATATTAATAGCATTATCCTGGTGGTCAATAAAGCTATGTACATTTTCATCATTTAAAGACAAGTTTAACATGTTATTTTCAAATGAATAATTTTTTAAATCCTTATCAATTATATCCAGTAAATCTCTATCAATCTCATTACCTATAAGTAATTCATTGTTAGGATTATATAATTGATCCTGAGAAGATGGATGACTTACCAAGGTCTTATTCAATTTCCCCAGCCTCTCCTTAGATTTCCTCTGTAAGGGTGACTTCTGGAGCCCTGCTGTTGAGGGTTGTTGTATTTTTGGGCATGCCAGTCCCACTTCCATTTGCTTACAGTAATCTTTTAATCCTCCTCTTGGGATGGAGGTGTGGCTATGGAATTGTTGGGTGCAACTGTTGTTGGTTGAGCCTTTACTTCCACTAGAGCTTGATTGACTTCTATGAAACCCTGAGCTGCTCTTTTCTCCTGATTGTTTATCTGTTCTACTATGTTGTTGACTCTTAATGTTAAGGTGTTCAGTAGAGTGGATAGGGAGTGAACTAGTTCTTGTAAGGTATTTCTTGTTTTCTTTATTGATAACTGTTTTAACAATTTTTCCCTTTCCTCCAGAGACATTTGTGGAGTTTTGCTGTTTGTCGGGGAAACCTGGCCTTCCATTTGAATGTCCTGTAACAGGTCTTTCTGGTATAGGTCTTAAGATATAAGGTTTTGCCTTATTACTTACAATATCATTTTTGTCACACATTTTTACATGGAATTCAATCAAAGAATTTAAATTTGAGATATTAAACCTTCAGAAGGAGTTTTATCAGTATTTATCAATACCATTGAAGACAATTTTATTGCTTACTTGTAGGTATTAAGTGAATTTGTAAGTGCCAAAATTCAAATATGCTTTTATGTGGTCACTTGATTTAACTGGCCTACAATATGTAGCCTCGTTTTTATATTTAAAAAAGAAAATCCGTCAGTAAGATTCTTTCGAAATATTAAATGAACTTCACAAACCAATAAAAAGGGATTAAAAGTCCTGTTAAAAGAAAACAATTAATCAGTTTAACGGGTTTATTATCTGCAAAGATCACAAAATTAATTGGTCTTTTGAAAGACTCCCACTAATAACAATTTTATGTTAAATTAGTGGTAAAAAATTTTATTGGAAAAGATCACAGTATTAATTGGTCTATTGACAGACTCCCACTAATAACAATTATATTTTAAATTAGTAGTAAAACTGTTGATTAAATATCACATTTTTATTATATGACATGGCTTCTTTTTCTAAAATCACTAGCTAAATGACCCCAACCTGTTGTATTATCCAAATATTTCTATTGAGATTTTATTTAATTTTATTTAAATTTTTACTTACTGAAAGATAACCAACAGAATTCTTGAGGAAGGTCCCCAATTTTCAGGCTGAGGCCAAGTACAGAGATGTGAACTAGCTTAAATGGTCAGTTTTCTAGAAGATTTTAATGGTCCTATTATTGGCGCAACGGCAATGATTTAAGAGAAAGGGGTCAAAACAGATTAATTCATTACTATCACTGTGACACAGACTATATACAACGCTGCAGCATAGTTGGAACCTAACACCCACCCCTCCGACAAGATGCTGATTCCAGTATATAAAACTATTCACCATTTGTTAAATTTTGTTATGATAGCTATTAGGAATATAAAAGAGAAGAAAAATTAATGATGATAAAGAAGTTAAAATTGTTATTATTTGATACCTAAGTTTTCACATCCTCTGTCATGTAACTGTTTGTTTAGTTGTTTTGTCATTATATCTGCTAGTTGTTCTGATGTAGATACCCATGATATTGTAGCTTTTCTTTTGTGTAGTTGTTCATTTACATAAAAGAATTCCTTGTTGCTGTGTCTGGTCCTTTTATTTGAGCTTTCGTCATTTGATACCTTTATAGATGCTTGATTATCACATTTTAAATGGAATGGGCCTGTGAAATTAATCAAATCATTGAGTAAATTTTGAATCCACAAGCCCATTCTAGTGGCACCCCCAAGAGCCATGTATTCTGCATGGCATGTTGAGGAAGCAACAGATGGCATGCATTTTGAGGACCAGAATATTAAGGGACCTTGAATGTTGATAATCATGCCTCCAGTTGATCTTGAAAATTCCCCGCCCCAGTTCGCATCTGAGTAGACATCCATATTGATGGTATGTGAGGTTGATAGTGGATATAAGTGTAGTTTCTTTGTGGATGTATATTGTAAATAACCAAGTAAGTGTTTCAACGCTCTCCAGTGCTCGTTGGTGGGGTTTTTTGAGTGTCTGGCCAATTTATTTACAGAGAAACTAAGATCAGGACGAGTATCTGTGGTAAGATAAGTCAAGGAACCAATAATCGACAGATAATCTCCTGGATTAATAGCTGGGTGGTTTGGTGGGGCTGTGGAAAGGTCTATATTGGTTGGCAGTGGTTGATGGTGACATATTCCTGTTATATGATGAGTTTTTAAAATTCTATCAATCAAATTTTCTTGACTAAGTTGAAATCCTCATTCATTCCTTTCTATCTTGATGCCTACTATTGCATCCAGTCTATCTTGCCATTTGATGATGAGAGTTTGGCTTAAATCTTTTTCAAGTTGTTTCAGAAATTCATTTTTGTTGCCAGTTACGCTTCCATCGTCAACATGAACCCAAAGCATAGCCTTTGTGTTGTTATTCTTCAAAAAATAAACGCTATTGTCATAGGATGAAATTTCATAACCCAGGTTTTTAGTTGTTGTCCAAAATGTTGCCACCAGCAACTTGCTGCCTGACATGTGCCGTAAAGAGCTTTGAGCAATTTGAAAACTTTTCCATCTTTTCTTTCAAAGCCAGGTGGGTCCTTTACCCATACTTCTTTGTCGATTGGACTGTGCAGGTATGCTGCTGTGACTTCAAAGGCATGGACTGGCCAGTTATACATTGCTGCAATTGTGAGTATGATTCTTTGGGCTGTAAATGAGGCTGTTGGAGCAAAAGTGGAAGAGTAATCTATACCTTTTACTTGTTTAAATCTTTTTGCCACATATTGAGCCTTCAGTTTTGTGTTTCCTGCTGATGCATTTTTCTTTTCTGAAAAAACCCATCTAGCATCCAGTATTCTGGCTCCTTCAGGTGGTTCTTTTCTCTCCCAGACCTTCATGTTTGTTAAGTTATCTATTTCTTGTTGACAAGCTTTTTTCCATTCATCACCCTTCTCAGATCGTAAGGCTTCTTTAAATGTTTTAGGTAGCTGTGTTGCAAATTATTCACAATTTATTTGGATGTCTTCCACTAGACAATCTTGTTCAATCATTTTCTCTTCCAGATCAAAATTTCCTAGTATGAGATTGCTGTTGGCTAGAGTGTTTGCACTGTTCATTACAAAGTCGAGGGACATTTTATTTTCACTTCTTGTTTCGCATTCTTTGAAGCTGGCCCACGCATATGTTAAGAATTTCTTTTCTATTGGGTCCCAAAAAATCCAGCCTTTCATACCAGCTGGAAAACCTACAGTGTAACATCTTCTTTCTCAGACATCTAGCTTTTTCCTTTTCTCTTCAGGTATGTGTACATAAGCTACTTCACCGAATTTCCTAAGAATATCTATTTGCGGTTTAGTGTTGAAGAGTGCTTCATAGGTTGTAATTGAGTTGCAAATAGTGTTGGGTATTCTGTTTAGGAGATATGAAGCCCATTTGAAAGCAAAAGACCAGAAGGTTTTTCCAAGACGACTGTCAAATAGGATAGTTCTTCCCATTTCTGTAAAAGTACAATTAAATCTTTCAATATTTCAACTTTCTTGATGAAAATATGGTAAAGATTTTTCATGTATTATTCCGTTTTTTGTTGTGAACATGTCCATCATTTTATTGTTGAATTCTCCTCCATTGTCTGATCTAATTATTTTGACCTTCTGATTTTTCTGTTTCTCCAATCTTGTTATGATGTTGATGACTGTATGTGTTGATTCAGATTTGTTTTTTATGACGTGACACTCACTGTATCTTGTAGCCAAATCTCTGAAGGTTAAAGCATATAAACCACCGTCAACTCATTCTTCTTCAATTGCGCCGATTAAGTCCGTAGTTACTATTTCAAGTTTGTCAACTTTTCTACCAGTTGACTCAAGAAAACATTGTCTTCTACTTTTGCACATTTGACAAGAATCACATATAATATTTCCATTAGGCAATTTATCAGGTAATCCATGAACCATTTTCTCTTTGCACATCTTTCGTATTTGTCTCAGACTCGCATGGACGAGTAGACAGTGCCAAGTGTAGATGATTTCTTCATCTTTGTTTCTTTTTCTTAATTCAGGATACTTAGTTGGGATCTCAAAACTAAATATCGCTGGTTGTATAGGTAAAACATTTAATTCATTTTTATTATGGTCAGCATATAATAATTTAGTAGTTACATCAGAAGATATATTTAAATTATTGTTATGCATTGGACTATTAAATTTCCATTTCCTATTGATGAACATGGCTGACAGAATTGGAAGGCTGTGATAGCTGATGAGAAAATCATTGAAGTTAACACAGGAAAAGTTAGCACCACTCTTGATTAGGGATGCTGGAGAGATTAGCTTACCTCTAGCATCTTCACAGTAGTATACTGGTCTAATATTGATGATATCCCCATTGAGACCATGGAAGCGTATCCTCCCTTTGCCTGTAATGAGAGGAGAGGAACCATTAGTGGCCACTTTCAAAGCAATGGGATTTATTAGAGGGAGAAATTCAACTAACTCATTCAGATTACCAGAAAGATGATGAGTTGCACCTGTGTCAAAAATAGGGTTTGCCGAGTATGCCTCATTGTCTGATAGTTGCATTCTAGAAAAAGCAGCTGCAGATGCTTCTGGGGAGACATCAGTGAGTTCTACAATTTGTGCTGAAGCAGATTTTGCTTGAGGTGGTTGTGAGGTGTTGTGACGGTTTGTTTGTCGTTTAGGATAATTTGGGCGGTAAGAATCCATTTTCTGTGGTATAGGCCTCTGGTGGATGGGTATATTTGGTTTGGGTGGAGGATTGCTGTTAGGGACGATTGTTGGTTGTATGATAGAGGGCAGTACTACTATTGGATAGTGTGTACTGTAGCCGGCTTGCCTGTTTTGGAAAATAGAATTGTAATTGGAACGGTTGTTGAGGGTTCTTTTATGAGAGTTGGCTTGCAGATGACTTTATGAGTTACAGATATAGCAGTTCTCTGGAGATCTTTGAGTAGCAGCATTAGATTCATAGACATTGACAGAACCAGAACCAGAATCAGAGAGAGGTAGTTTAGCAGAAAGAGAAGCAGAAGATTTATTTGCAGTGACAGTAGTATTAGTAGTAGTAGTATTCAGAAGTTTATCATCATGTTTAAGTCTTTCCCAAGTAGTACAAAAGATTTTGTTGAGAACTGCAACAGTAATTGACTTGTCTTATTTGCATAGTTGTTCTGTTTCTTTGAGAACTTCTGAGCTGAACTGTGGATTGTCTTGAATTATAAGACATCCTAAGATGTCCTTTTCACTGAGTCCTTGAGCCCAAAAACAAGCACACGCATCTCGAAATTCGTTCATTAACTCTATGGAGTTGTCGCATTCTTTAGAACGAAGATTGATCACTCTTTCTATAGCATTCAGTTGAGCCACTCTATAAACAGTGTTGAAGACACTTTTGATATGGCAAAATGCAGTCTTGCTTGGTGTAACATCAATGATTTGAGATTTCATTTCCGGACCAACAGAATTGATCAGTATCGCTCAACCTATTCGCTCTTTGATGGAAATTTTTGAGGCCCCTTTTCACTCTAGGAAGTTGGTTTCACCAGTGAAGTCACTGATGATGCCTTGCAGTTCTCTATGCCATTCACGGAAATTTGAACCATTGTCTTTTAATGTATGTTGCCAGTCTTTAAAAAGCATCCTTGCCTTAACAATGCTGTCCCAAATATATGAGTTTTCTTGAATATGCAGTAGTACACGCGGATTAGGTGCATCCTCCATGTCAGACGTCACATCTTCATTATGAATTTGAGCTTCGTTTTTGTTTGTATTATTGTCTTGAGGTGGTTGTTGTGGATAACTTGGTATTGGACGAGAGGTTGGTGTATCGTAGTCTTGAGGGGTCGGTTGTTAATTGGACGGCATCATTGAAGTAGAGTGAGAAGAAGTGGAGAGAATGAAGAAGAAAAAAGGAAGAAAAAAGAAAAAAGAAAGGAGAGGAAAAAATAGAAGAAAAGAAAAAGATAAAAGGAGAAGAAAAAATTAAATAATAAGGAAAAAAGAAAAAAAATAGAGAAAAAGTAGAGAACGAGAACGAGAAACGGGGTAAAATAGAGGGATATATATATTAATAAAAGGTTTTTTTTTTGTTATTATTTTTATTTATTTTATTTTTTAATTTATTTTTTATTGGTTAAATTTTGCTTTCAGAGATATAGTGCCACTATCTTGCTTTGATGCTTGGCGAGAGCACCAACCTAATCGCTTATAAAATTGATGTTATATTTATATTATTTTTTTTTTTTATATAATATAATTTTTAATTTTTTATTAATATATTCTTTTATAAGTTGAGATAATTGCTTGTAAAATCAATGTTATATTTATATTATTATTTGTTTTTTTATTATTATTATTTTTATAATTTTATTATTATTTTTTAAATTTAATTTTTTTTTATTATAATATATATATTTTTAATTGGGAGTGAAGAAGAAAGGGAAAAGGAAAAAAAAAGATAAGAGAACTCTAGTGAGAGGAGAAAGAAAAAAAAAGGAAGAAGAAAAAAGAGAAAGGAAAATAAGAAGTGAGAGGAAAAGCGAGATGAATCGCTAGTAGAAAGAAAAAGGAAAAGAAAAAAAAGAGTAGGAGAAAGGAGAAAAAAAAATTGAGAGGTGATTGACAATAGGATAAAGGTACACGAGTGAACCAAAGGAAAAAAATAGACGACGATATTTCTTGAGTCCAAAGAAAAAACAGAAAGAGAGAGAAAAAAAAAGGCTGACTAGACCGTTTTAGTCGATTTAGATGAAAAACAAGAGAGAGACAAGACTAAGAGAAAAATTTAGGCACAAGAGCCCATAACCTATTGGCGCAACGGCAATTATTTAGGAGAAAGGGGTCAAAACGGATTAATTCATTACTATCACTGTGACACAGACTATATACAACGCTGCAGCATAGTAGGAACCTAAAACCTATATGAATACTGTAGTACAAATCCAATAAGTATTAAAATATAACTCAATATAAGGGTCCCAGTAATTTTAATCTCACTAATTATATATGGCTTACAATTTTATAGTTGGTAGAGAAATAGATTTAATAAATTCAGATACTATTCAAAGACTTTTATAATTACTATTGATATGTATTGTAATTGTATTGGTTATATTTTTAATTGTAATGACAAAGAATGCAGAAAACAAGACCAAAAACCCCCTCCTTTAATACACAATTACCTCCCCAATGAGCCCACTGATTTAACTGCACTATAAAAAGTTACTGACACCTCATTCCAGCTAATAGAAATATAAAGCAACAAAAAGAGTGACCAGTAACATAATTAGAATGATATCACTCACCAAAATCCTGTAGTAATAGGGATAATCCATCAAAAATAAAGAATAAGTAAAAAAGAGAGTATATGTGTATTATACATAAAAATAAATAACTAAAAAGAGAAAATTAAGACTAATTATTACTTAATAATAAGGAGGAATAACCGTAGAAATTTTGGGGCTAATCATGACATTATACTATGTGAAATCCCCATTCAAAAATAACCAGAATCGACTGAGAAACCACTTAAAAACCCAAAAAAAAGGCATGAGATGTGGGGTAACTACATGCAGTCCTTGGCAGGTGCTTAAATGGATAAATCCTTGACTAATCTAGAAAAGTTTAAGCATGGTAGTGAATTAAAGCGCCAAGATTGAGGTTATTAATGTAATTAGTGCATATAAAGATGGTCAATGCATTTATAATTAAGCTAGGACACTAAATAAGCGCCTGTTGCCTATTTTAGTGTTTTTCCCCAAAGTGGGCGTAGAATGTGGGGTAATTATAGTGTGAAAAAGCTAAATTTTCTAAAATTGAAGCTATTCACTCAGGAAAAATGCAGGCAGTATGTGGCCAGTACACAGAAGCCATTTCTGACATAAAAAACACAAAAGTGGAAAAGTGTTATTTTTATGCATTTGAGTAGCCAAATAAATAGTCCCAATTAATCCAAATTTATCTGTTTAAGCACATTTTTAATATTATTAAATTTATAGCACATATAATCAACTTTTAAGTGATTTAGAGTGCATTTCTTGTTTTTTACATAAAACAATGAAAACAACAGCTTTAAGTCTACTTAAAAATTATTTAGCCTGATATTTAAGGTTCTTAAATTTACCCTAACATATTTCAACTTAATATTAAGTACATAAGACTTATAAAAAGTGGATATATGCATGTATATAAGTTGTTATAATGGCATATTTTGTATATTATCATAAATTTACTTATGTATACTATTTGTGTACTCTAATTTATTGCTCCCATGTATACTCCGTGTGTTTAACATAGCTTATAAGTGCTTTTTACTCAGTCTTGGGGATATACAGGCTGACAATACTAGTTTTAGTAGGCTTAGGGTACGTTTAGGCGCTGTAGTTGTTACAAGCAGTGTCTTTTGTTTACTAATGAATTAGTTAGTGTTTTGCCAATGTGATACTAGAATCAGAACTGGAGATCCACTAGGGAGATTTGTCTGGAGCGCTGAAAAATTTAAGATGGAAAGGCTATCTTATAGGAGTAGGGAGAAGAGGGAGGAAAAAGAGTATTATTGAGATCAGTCATTTTGATTACAAAAATTAGAGCTTCATATTATATACTTTTGAAATATATTGTGATATATAGCAATTTTGTCTATTTTGTGATTATTTTGATAAAAATTTTGTGTGTCTGTGTGTGTATTTCACATATTTTAGTGAAAAAGCGCAACACAGAGTAGGATAAACCATTATTAGTTATTTTGTTGCTATAATAAGGCATTTTCAGGGAGAGCAATTCAAGAGGGAGTAGCTGTGGATATTAGCGCTTATTAAGAATAGAAATATCCAGATAGTAATATTTATTTTTCCTTATCTTTTAACTCATCTCTCAACTCATAAACTATCTAGTCAGATACTAATATTACACATTATTGCGCTGTCTTTAAAATAAGAGTGGAAGGAGCTTCTTTCTAGAAATTGAAAAGAAGAACCAACCCATCTCACATTGTGTCTACTTCTTAGTACTTTAGAACTCTCTATAATTGGTTTTCCAACAGTGGCATAATTGTAACTAGTGTTTTGATTAGATTGTTTGTTTTCAGGGTTTTGTCAAGTAGGCCTAATCAAGCCGGAGCTTCAGTGGAAAAGTAATAGGGTTCACAACAAGTGGATCAATATCTGTAATCAAAGGATAGTTTAGGACTGTATCGTGGATATAGATGGCTTAAATTATCAAATGTGTGTTTATTTTTGAATTTTGTTTCAATTCTTTATTTCAAAGATGTAACCTACTGTGACTAATCTAGGGGATTTCAGGAGAGAGTTAAATTTCCCAATAAATCAGCATCTTTGCCACAGAGGGTAACTACTATTATCAGGTGTAAATATGAAAGGTTGCGTTTTGTGGTAATTAATACCAAGAAGTTCTTACATAGCTTTGAAGAAGCTGCTGAAGTTCATGGAGCAACAGAATATGATATGGTGCCCCAAGTATCGTTCTTTGTACCAAATGAGTGCAAGGACCATCTGGAGGATCTAAAGGGTGACAAAGAACATGATTGGTCAGTGCTAAAGGAACAGATACTTAAGTGATGGACAAAGATTACTGAGGAAACTAGGTACACAGTTAAGGGTCTAGATGTCTTGGTTAAGAAGGCCAAAGCTGGAGGGGATGTTTGGGACCCTAAAGAATTTAAATATTTCAGGGAAGAGTTTATCAAATGGTTGGGTATTTGATCAGTAATGATGAATATAGTGATAATAATGCATCTTTACCTTGGTTTTGTGAAGCGTTAGCACCAGAAGTTAAAGACTGGGAAAAGAGGAACTTGGATAATGAAGGGAAATTAGTCAAGAAGAGGGACAGTAGTTATAAGTACCCTAGATTATAGAAAGTAGAGACAGCGGTGGAAGCTGAAATGAAGTTGTGTTGAGCTGAGTGCTGCGCAGTTAGAGTCGCTTTGAATAATAAGGGAATGGATGAGGATGCGTCTGATTTTTGATTGTCTCCTCAGGTGTTGTCCCCTAAAGCCAAAATTTTAACTAAAGAGCAGCCAGATTCTGTTATGGCAAGGATTGAAAAATTGGAGAAGAAAACAACAGAAGAAGTGAAGGCAAAGGAGGTGTTTAGGCTTAAGAGTTCTTCCCAACCATTGCGCTTTTCTACAATGGTATGTTACTATTGTAATAAAGAAGGGCATATTAGGATGAGTTGTAATGCGCTTCAAAAGGATAAGGTGGAGAGGGTAGTTTACAATGATGGATTCACGCTAATGTTGGAAAATGGGACTAAGATTGTTAAAGACAAGGATGGAGGGATGTGAGCCATGGTCATTGATTATATTAATAAGAAATCTATGGAAGGCAAGTCAAGCAAGGGCAAAAAGCCTGAAAAAAAAGAGAAAGGAAACGATGCGAAGTCAGTTAATTTTGTAGTTACTTTTGCAGTGTTAAATTTTAAAGTAAAAGATGGAGAAGTTACAGTTCCACTTACTGCAGCGCATCTGGAGATGTTTTCAGCAAAACACAAGAAAATGGCCCCACCAACAATTAGTGGGCCAAAAAGAGCTGGTGCTAGGTATGTGAATGCAGAGGATATGGAGGAAGTAGGGAATACTACTAGAGAAAATACACCTGCGTCTATGGAAGATGTTAATATGGAAGGTATGGAACCTGATGGGTATGGTGTGGATCATCAAGGAGAAGCACAACCTGTGATTGTGGAGAAGCCAGAAGTAGTACAGAAAAAGGGTGGTACCTGCTTAAGGAATGCCAGGAGCAAGGCATAATACTCCAAAGAACCCACCTGGAAGAGCAAAGGCTGGTGCAAAGGCAACACAACCTAAATGGAAAATGCAGTTCCAAGTTCACTCTGATTTTTCTAAGTCAGCTGAGGAATTAGTTGCGCAGTGTTTAAAAACTATGGTTTCAGCTCCATTGGGGATGCTGATGGTAGTAGCGCCAGATGTAGTGAATGTAATTGTGGATAAGTGTAGGAAGAAAAGGATTGCTGATTGCGCTGAGTTTGATGTTGGAGAGCAGTAATTACAGACAGTCATTGGATTGCCTAGGGTGCCACATTTTGCAGGTCCCTTAGGGTATTTGACAATTACTGTAAATGGTAAGCAGATTAGAGCATTAGTGGATACAGGTTCACAAATCAATGTGTTTTCAGTGGATGATGCCGTAGAGCTAGGTCTTCCTGTAAAAGATGTTGATGGCACTGTCGCAGGAATTGGTGGAGGTAGGTTGCCTGTTATAGGTGTAGCAGAGTATGTACGCACTAGAGTTGCAGGAGCAACCAGAGATAATCATCTTTATGTTCCAATGGGTGTAGTTAAACCAGTTTTAGGCACACCATTTTTAATTTATTATTCTGCAACTATTGATTATTTTTTGAATTAGACTATTGGAATAAGGATTATTGGTGATGATGGTATTCTAGTAACAGCAGTCTTAGTAGCACCTAATGATGGTGGCTGGGAAAGTAAGTACTCTGGAGCTGAAAGATTGGAGAAAGAAAGAGAGATTTATAAGTAAGTCTCAGAGGATGATATGGGGAAACCACCAGGAAGGCACCAAAATTTTCATCAGGGGCTGGCATTTTAGGTGTTACTATCTCCCAGAATGAGAGGAACCCAGAGAGTGACCAGTCAGTCCAACAAGAGGGGATACATAAAGTGGTACTTCATAGGTGTCTTGGTAATACTACTATAGAATGTATAATACCTAGGCTTTTTGACTTCTTTGATTATGTATTTTGTTATACTTATATTAAAAAGAAAAGGAAAAAACAGGATTTAGGTAAAACCTGTAGTTATATTTGAAAGGGTTTGATTTTAAGAAATGAAGGAGGCATCAAGTGCTGTTTTGCATCAAAGTATAAACCAGTAGCTTTCAAGGTTAAACCAGTAAATGTACCAATTACAGATTTGAATCCTCCTTTGCAGAGGCTGAAACTGTCTAGGAATCTTTATTATAGTCCTTTAACAAAGTTTCTGCCTAAATTTCCACTTAATAGTAGAATCAAGATGGAAAGGCTTCAGATGGTTAATTTTGGACCAGAGGATTGGTTATCTCAGGAAGAAAAGAAGTTGTTGTTACATGTTATGGTTCTTAGGGAGAAGTCTATTGTGTTTTCTGAAGAGAAAAGAGGTTTGTTGAAACACTCTTATGGTAAAACTTATATTGTTCCAGTTATACCTCATGCACCATGGCAGAAGAAGGCTTTTCTAATACCAGCAGCTATAAGAGAAGAGTATAAAGAATTAATTAGAGAAAAGTTAAGGTCTGGCTTGTATGAACAGTCTATGTCTAGTTATTCAAGTCCAGTGTTTTGTGTTGTTAAGCACTGTGGTAAACTGAGGGTTGTTCATGATCTTAGGGAGATGAACAAGGTTACAGTAAAAGATGCAGGAATGCCAACAACGCCAGAAGAGTTTTTAGATTCATTTGCTGGGTGCACATTTTATGGATTTGGTGATATCATGGGAGAATATAATGAGCATGAATTGGATGAATTATCCAGGACCATGACTACCTTTGAAATGCCACTGGGACGTTTTAGGTTGAAATGGTTACCACAAGGCACAACAAATTCTGTGGTGGTACACCAAGCATAGATGATGTGGATACTGTCAGACAAAATTTCAGAGAATGTGGGAATTTTTATTGATGATGGCGGTATAAAAGGACCAGCCAGTGATCATGATGGGGAAGTGTTAGAGGAGAATCCGTATATTAGAAGGTTTGTTTGAGAATATGTGATTACCTTGGAGAGTGCTATTTAGGATAGAGGAGTTAGGATTAACAATCTCAGGTTCCAAATTTGCTTGTTTTGTTCCAGCACTTGATATAGTGGGAAATGTAGTATGTAAGGAAGGGAGGAACAGTTCTGAAAAGCAGAAGAATAAGGTGCTTGCATGGCTGAGACCAAGAAATACTACAGAAGTTAGAGGGTATTTAGGCATCTGTACATATGTAAGAATGTTTATTTAAGATTTTGATTTGCTGTCTTCACCTTTAAGGCACTTAACTAGGAAAGATTTTGCATGGGATTGGACAGAGGAATGTGA